>JAEAOA010001548.1:80000-102500 GCA_016746295.1 Potamilus streckersoni | reverse complement strand
CGGTTATTCTTATAGTAAAAATTGAAGGATAATAAGAAGATTTAGAAAATGTTAAATTCTACTAGTGCATAGTTTTCATTTTCTAGTCTTCTTGGTTTAGACCGCTTGGTTTCAATGTTCTAAGGCGGCGTATCCAGTATGATTCCTTTTCCTTCCTGGTTTCGGAACTCCAGCTGTGGTTGTTAGCAATAGCGATAAGTATTATATCACTGAAAGTGTGGCCAGGGGAGGAGAAGTGTTCTGCGACCGGGCTTCTGTACAGCTTTTTTGTCATCCAATCAGATCTATGAAGGTTTATCCTTATGTGTAGCTTTTCAGTTTCTCCCACGTACTGAAGGCCACAGATCTTACATGGGATGAGATAAATCACATTCTCTGTTTTGCACGTTTTGTTTGGACCATGTATGTTTAGTTTTTCTTTAGTCACTGTGCTAGTGAATGTCTTGGTCTCTATCATATGTTGACAGGTTTTGCATCTTTTATCGCCACAGGGTCCAGATTGACTAGGTTGGTTTTGACTAGCGATTGTTGTTAGCTTGGCCCTGACTAGGATGTCCTTTAGGTTTTTTGGTCTCCGGTAAGCTACTACAGGTTTGTTCGGAAGTATCAAGTTTAGTATGTCTGACGATTGCACGGTTGGCCAGTGGTTTGCGATGATTTTACCTACTTTGGGATTGTCTGGGTGATAGGTCAGAATAAATGGTATCCTATCAACCTTTTCTTTCTGTCCATATCTGAGTAGGTCATCACGGTTTGTTTGTTTGGCCCTTTGGATTGCCTCCGCAATCAGGTCTTTGTCGTAGCCTCGGTAAATTAAATGTTTAGCCAGCTCTTCAGACCTTTCTAGGAATCTTTCATCGTCGGAGCAAATTCTGCGTATCCTCAGTGCCTGGCTATATGGAATGTTCTTAATGCAGTGTTTTGGATGACAGCTGGTTGGGAGAAGATACTGGTGTTTGTCGGTTGGTTTCGAGTAGATGTCTGTGTGTAATTTGTTTTCCACCAGTCTGGTTGTTGTGTCCAGGAAAACATGGCTTGAGTTGGAAATTTCTGCCGTGAATTTTATTGAAGGATGGAAGTTGTTTGCCTTTGATATGAAGTCATCCAGACTTTCTCTTCCATTCTGCCACTTCATTTCAATATCATCGATAAAGCGTACCCACTGGTATGGTGTACGCTCAACCGATGCTAAGAGCTTTCCCTCAAGTTTTCCCATGAAAATGTTAGCATACGAAGGGGCCATTTTAGTACCAATTGCATTTCCATTGATTTGTAGGTAGTTTTCTTCATTAAATTCAAAGTTGTTGAGTTTTAGGACAAGCTCCAGGAGTTGGATTAAGAAGTGTGTGGGTGGATTATTTACAGTTCTTGTTTCCCATGCTTCGCTACATGCCTGTAACCCTTCGTTGTGCGGTATGTTGGTGTACAAAGATGTGACGTCTAAGGAAGCAAGTAATGTATCTGGCAGTAATGGTTCACTAGCTTTGCTTTTTATGAGATAATCTGTCGTGTCTTGAAGATATGATGGTAATTTGTGGACATGTGGTCTCATAAAATGATCTAAATATTCTGATATCCTTTCTGTGGGGTGCCCGTTACCTGAGATTATAGGTCTGCCAGGGTTTCCTTGTTTGTGGATTTTGGGTAGAAGATAAAATCTACCTGCTCTTGGGTTTTCTGGGCTTAAATAGTTTTTGGTTTGCTGGTCTATGTGTCCGCTTTGGTACGCCTCGTCAATAACATTAGTAATGATTTTTGCATATTCCAGCGTTGGATCATGGTCCAGTTTTTGGTAGAACCTAGCGTCACTTAGTTGTCTACTTGCTTCACTAATGTAGTCTTCCCTATTCATAACGACAACAGCGGAACCCTTATCTGCAGGCTTAATTATTATGTCTGTTCTGCTTTTCAGTGAGTGCAGGGTATCTGTTTCTTCTTTTGTCAAATTAGAATATTTGTTAGTATGGTTGATATGTCTGGAAGTATCGTTTTCAACCGAGTTGATAAAGGCTTCCAGATTCGGAATTGAACTTTTTGGTGGGGTCCAGTTACTTTTCTTTCTAAATGTGGGTTGGTCGCAGCTTATATTTTCCTTTGATTTGTTTGGTGGTTGCAAGGCAAAATGGGCTTTGAGTCTTAGTCGGCGGATGAATTCTTCGGTGTCATTCTTAAGCTTCCCTCTGTCGTATGTTTTTGGACGGGGACAGAAACTCAAACCTTTCGATAAAAGTTTTATTTCTGCATCAGTAAGTTCTAAATTTGAGATGTTGACTACTGTGTTAGTAACAGTTGCATTAGTGTTTGTTACAGAGTGCTTGCGATTCTTCTTTTTGCGGCGATTTTTCTTCTTACGGTTGTTTTTGGACGAAATTTCGTCAATTGAAGTTTCTTCACAACAGTCCTTTGGTTGTAGATCATGACTTCTAAATTTTCTATCTCTGACTTTGTATAGTTTCGAAGAGAGTCTTTTTTCATCTTTATTTAATTTGGAGTAAAACGTTTTCAATTGTTCTTCTGTTGAGACGGAATTGAGCTGATGTTTTAGTTCTTCAATGGTTGCTGATTTGGCTAGATATTGATGATTTACGTTTTTACTAAGTAGGGCTGTGAGTTTCATGGAAGCGTCGTGAGTTACTTTATTCCATCTTTTGTTGAATCTGTTTGAACTCTGGACCCTGTGGCGATAAAAGATGCAAAACCTGTCAACATATGATAGAGACCAAGACATTCACTAGCACAGTGACTAAAGAAAAACTAAACATACATGGTCCAAACAAAACGTGCAAAACAGAGAATGTGATTTATCTCATCCCATGTAAGATCTGTGGCCTTCAGTACGTGGGAGAAACTGAAAAGCTACACATAAGGATAAACCTTCATAGATCTGATTGGATGACAAAAAAGCTGTACAGAAGCCCGGTCGCAGAACACTTCTCCTCCCCTGGCCACACTTTCAGTGATATAATACTTATCGCTATTGCTAACAACCACAGCTGGAGTTCCGAAACCAGGAAGGAAAAGGAATCATACTGGATACGCCGCCTTAGAACATTGAAACCAAGCGGTCTAAACCAAGAAGACTAGAAAATGAAAACTATGCACTAGTAGAATTTAACATTTTCTAAATCTTCTTATTATCCTTCAATTTTTACTATAAGAATAACCGGTATAGAATCAAATATCCGGGATATAATCTGCGTTACACATGTACACAAAGTAGAAATAGATGTCGCTTTGGCTTGTAGACTTTTAGGGAATTATACAACGTTTTCAGTTTCCGCAACTAGTCTATACAAGCTGGTTGTATTTATAGTGTTAGCACATGTGAAGACAGAAATGTAGAGGTTTACAAACACAACGTTTTTGTGTTTATTTGTTTGTCGTAACTATGTTTTGTATTTGCCTTTGAAAAAGACTCATTAAGAGTCGAAAGCGCTTAGGCTAGTTAGTTACTAGTTTCGTACTGTTCGTCGTCAGTTTATTGCATATATATATATATATATATATATATATATATATATATATATATATATATATATATATATATATATATATATATATATCTTATTAAATATCACATATATAGTGTAATAAAATGTAGGAGATGTGCATTTAGTTATAGCGTTCCGTTTAACAAATTTTTAGGTTTGTGTGATTACTTGTTTGATTATTGGAATTCGGCAAAATAGGAAATATTCTTTAGTCGGAAATAATTAGCCAATTACTAGGAGAAAACATAACGGGGATTAAGTGTTTGTGAGTTTCCACGAAGCCATGGTCAATGAATAACGAATTCAGATCCAAACCGTATGACTATCCCTGGAATAATTTAGTCCTTTTTAAAAATCTAATGGTGCACATTGGTGTTTTGACTGCAGTGGTGGTAGTACTTACGACAAGAAACCGGTAAATTACACATACAAATCTCTCTTGGTGACACATATCTTGATGCTCATACGCCTGTTCAATAAGACGTGGAAAACAATTATTGTCTTCCACTGTAGATTGTTGAAAATTGGTTTTATTTAGCGTATTTGTTTTATGTTACTTGGTACTGGGCAGTACAAAATGGTTTTGCCACGTGAGCGGTTTATTAAGTTACCCTTGTACCAAGTAAAGCCAGTTCTATCAACAAAGAAAAAAGAATCTGACAATAAAATGCTAATGTCTTTCAAATGCTTGTAAATGGTTGATAGTCTTAATTAATATTATAAGTTCGAGTATATTTATCCTAATCGTCATTTATTATTATTATTATTATTATTATTATTATTATTATTATTATTATTATTATTATTATTATTATTATTATTATTATTATTATTGACAAATAGGCTTGTAACTGCGATGCTACCTCTAAGATCAAAAATAAATAGGGTACCAAGACAAGAAAGGGAAGTATACTATGGATCAAAATGAGAAAACTAGGAAGAAATTACTACAAACCACGATAGACGACGCTGCTAAGATTACCAATGGGACAACGTCTGCATCCAGGCTATTAATGGCTTTGATTTCTTTTTCGAACAATCTGGTTTAATACTACCACAATACTACAATTTTTAAATTTTTAAGATTTGTATATTTATTATTGTGGAAACATTCGATTTTATATTAGTTTTCAATATGATGAAGTCTATAAATTGATTTGGTATTTGTTTTGATTTCAAAATCTACCTAATCTGTTGATATATAATTTGCCTAATACAGACTTGTCATTCCCAAATATTCATTTAACCTAACCATCTGTATCAACATCTCCAATACCTCTATTGAGTCAACTCTTTCCCAAATGCCAATCTATCCTTTTAACTGACAAAATTTTGCCCCTTGTCAAACCGTCCAGTTGTCTGTCTATTATCATTTTTACATTCATATATCTATTCCTTTCTCTGTCCACCCATTATCCTATCTATCTATCTATCTATCTATCTATCTATCTATCTATCTATCTATCTATCTATCTATCTATCTGTCTGTCTGTCTGTCTGTCTGTCTGTCTGTCTATCTATCTATCTATCTATCTATCTATCTATCTATCTATCTATCTATCTATCTATCTATCTATCTATCTATCTATCTATCTATCAAGATATCAATTTTAAAAGAAAGAAACGAAAACATTAATTTGTGTACAACATATTGAAATCTCTACTTATTGGAAGTCAAAATCATCCAAATTTGAGATAGTACTTTGATATTGATTTGGATTGTAGGAGAAGCGTGGCCCAATCAATAATTCATAGCCTGAATATAAAAAGGACATTGAAATGAATTTAGATTAGGCATTATTATTGTTCAGCTTTCAGTTGGTAATGGAAAAAGCCTAATTAATAAGCCAGTTCAATAGTTCACCATCGGATAGAAGCCGAATAATGTTTTATCTCACCATTCAATCAATTAAACCTTATTAAATTGCGTTGTGATGTTAGGAACAAAGTAATTGATAATCACCCTAGGGAATTAATTAAATTAAGTTCACAATGTGAATGACCACTTACAACTGGAAGGTTATGGACAATATATGATCCAAAAGGTCGTTACTTCGGAAAAATACTGTCCACACACTCACACTATCTCCCCACAAAAAACTTGATATAAAGTTAAAGCTGTCCTTGACTTGCACGCAAAAAGCACGCGTGATTTTTAGACAGACATCTTTTGACATTGGATGAAACATTCGTGATAGGGCAGCCTCTAGAATATAAAAAAGGCTTTGGGCTGCTTTGGTCTCAGCGTGATTCCAGGCTCAAAAGAGTGTCACGTCTATTTCTTACAGGTAAGAAAATTAGGCTTTTTACTCGCTTTTGGAAGTTAAAGATTTTATAGTGAGTTGTGGTATTCTTCTGAATTATTTTTATTTCATCAATATAATGTAATAGTGAGTTCTCTTTTCTACTATGAAATTTTTTACTGATTTAATATTTTAAAGAATTGATGTTCATTGTATTTATAATATAATATTATTGAGTTCCCTTCTTCCACAATCATAATGTAATGAAATATTTTACAGCTTCGATGTTCATTAGTATTTGTTTGAAATAATTACTAGCTTCATGTTATAATTTAATGGAGAATAAATATATATTCTTTAAATAATAAGTATAACATTCACATATCTTTTTCAGGTCGTTACCTTACAATAAATAAAATAAAATACATTTATTACAGTTATTGAAATTTAGGCTCTTTGAATATTTAAATCACTTGTATTCAAAACTACAGAAAAATGAATGGACAAATGAAATACTAGATTGTGGAAGAACTATTTAATAAGTATTGTAATATGTATCGCATGAAGTTTCAACATAAATAAATTTACATGTTGTATCTTCAGAATATATATATATATATATATATATATATATATATATATATATATATATATATATATATATATATATATATATGTCAATAAAGTGGGATTTCAGGCTCAAAAGAGTGTCACGTCTATTTCTTACAGATTCTTGGTACCTTCTCGTAGCCAAAGCTTCGCCACAAAAAGATGTAACCGTATATACACCATCATCAGTGACACCTTATTCTTATGAATGCTGAACTTTCTTCCTTCTCGTAACGAGAAACGAGAAGAAGGTTATGATAGAAAACGTCTAAACAACAACGCCAGACTTTTCTATCATAATCTATCTATCTATCTATCTATCTATCTATCTATCTATCTATCTATCTATCTATCTATCTATCTATCTATCTATCTATTACGACGAACAATGCGAAACTAGTAACTAATCAGCCTGAGCGCTTTCGACTCTTAATGAGTCTTTTTTAAAGACATATACAAAACGTATACAAAACAAGCAAATAAACACAAAAACGTTGTGCTTATAAAACTCTACATGGCTGTCTCTACATGGGTTAAACCTATAAATACCTTGTCTCAACCAGCCTGTATAGACTTGTTGCGAATAGTTACTAGTTTCGCACTGTTCGTCGTCAGTTTATTGCATCTATCTTAATCAATCCCTGTCACACGTGATCCCTTGCTGGATCAAGTATCCTTGAAAGGGTTCTATTCGCCATATGATTTGTATTATATATATATATATATATATATATATATATATATATATATATATATATATATATATATATATATATATATATATATATATATATATATATATATATATATATAATATCTTATTTTGAGCTACATTTGTATTTAGTGAGAAATCGTGGACTAGGAGTCTCTCTCTTTCTCTCTCTCTCTCTCTCTCACTTTCTCTCTCTCTCTCTCTCTCTCTCTCTCTCTCTCTCTCTCTCTCTCTCTCTCTCTCTCTATCTCTTTCTTTGCTTTTTTGGATGTAATAATGGATATGAATTCCACTGAATTATCCTAAAATAGTACAGACCGAATCCTTAATGTTTATGACGAGGAATAACTACAAGCAAGACAAATAAAATGAACTAGCCACACGCTGGCATATCATAATTTTAATGCCATAATATACTAATTATGCTTAACCAGAATCTAATTGTAGAAGCCTTATAATTTTTTTTCAAATTAGGAATATTGTCTGCTTTCGCTCCTGTGTAAGACAATCACTCTTCACATGTAAGAGTGGAATCATTCAAAGTATTGTCTGTCCATAGTCGAGAGGTGGAGCACACACTTTAGGTAGCACCTATATACTTGACTTAATGTACGACGACAATGTAAATTTTGGAACAGACTATAACTGATGCAACTAGCTTGCTAAGAAGTAGTTTGGTGAAGACTGGAAGAACGCAAGTGACTGGAAAAGTTTAATTCAAGTGATTTTTTCTGGAAATACAGAGTGCTCATAAATAATACAAAAAATAATACTCTGGGCAGAGACATTCACTGGGATTTATATTGATTTCAAACTGCAATTATATTCATGTGATTCAAGGAATACTTATGGTACAGAACCACGATACAAAATATCACAGGCACATCAACACCTTCAGCACAGGATTGAATTTGGATTTCCACTAAAGTTTATTGAGAGCTTGTATTAGGACTTGTGTCTGTAATTCTATGACTTTTAGGATTTAATTTGCTCAATTGTCAGTTTATTTTTACACATCCAATTTCTATTCTAGGGATATAAATTATTTGTTGAATTTAACAATGCTTGTCGCTTTTAATTCGCTTGTGAGACCGTAGAGTTGTTATATAATGTAACTTCTGCCGTGGGAAATAAAACAAATTGTATTCGGACCTACAATGATCATAGTTTATGTTCTTTGCAGTTAATGTATGTCATCGCTAATTAGCAACCCAAATCAATCCCCCCTTCCGAAAAAAAAAACTGAATCTGGTTAGGCTTGAGTGAAACTTACAGGTAGATTTTAAAAAATTGCCTTAATGATCTTTTCATAAGGTACACAATTTCGTAATATGCTATTTTATCTTTTTTTGTCACCAGAGTCGTTTGTATGAAGAGTTTAGTTAGAAATACGTGAAGCATAAAGGGAGAGATGGGAAACGATATAAGATTATACGTTCATACTATATGACATGGGATTTTAATATTTAGACAATTAGACACATGACTTGCATATTTATACTATATGACATAAGACTTATAAATTTATATTTTACGACATAGGATTTATCGGTTTGTAATATGTGACATAGGACATAATTGTTTTTACTAAGCGGTATATTAGATGTATGTTTAGATGTGACATATGACTTATTGGTTTAGATTAAGTGGTATAGTACTTGTATGTTTATATGTAACATAGGACTTATATGTTTATATGTCACATATGAGATATGTATATACTATGTGATATAAGACATGTGTTAATACTACGCAATGTTTAATCATTTGCTACTGTGGACAAGAAAGTTATACAATCTTAAGTTAAGTTGAAATTTAATGAGGAGATGACAATAAAAAAAAGAATTGTACAAGGTAAATCAACTGTTATTTCCGTAACAACTCTTTTTTTTATATTTTCTTCTTCTTTCTTTCCTTAATCACGAATGGCGAAAACTTGATTAATAGTGGAAGATGGATATGATTCGGTTCAATTAACGAGTCTCTAAAGAAGAGATCATTCTGCCTAATCAAAAAAAAAAACCCGAATGCTTGGGAAAATACCTTTCTCTACTGATCATTATTTTTATTATCTCTTTAGAAAATACAGCAAAGTGAGATTACTGATGCAATCATAATAACAATTACATCCCGCAATCTAAATCGTCATTCAGCAAAGTTGCAGGGATAACCGAAATTCAACAGTTAATATGTAGATAAAGAACTTCAGCAATGTAGCAAGTAAAATAAATCAATAGCACAATACAGTCCTAACAATTAGCAATCAGCTATAAGTTACCATTTATAAGCTAAATTTTGCATTGTTAATTTACACGCACATTTATAAGGATGTAATCGACTTCCTTGAATTCCTGAAATGTACAAATTTAAAAATGCCGAGAGCGGTGAATTCCTGTAATATATTGCAGTGGGTTGAGAAGTATTTCCATCTGGGTTACCACGCCTCTGTACTGCTCCGAATCAAAAGTGAGCCAGCAACAAAAAGGGAGAGCTTTACGTTTCAAAAAGTATGTACGGCTATATTCACCTAAATTGTCAAGAATATATCGAAGAGATTATTTAATTACTTTCAAAAATCTGGAAACATTTCTTAAGTCACTATAATCGGCGTTAACTGCTTAAAATATAATATGGACATAACATTACATATATCTTCTAAAATTTTTGTTCGTATGGGGAATGAATTTGTGACTTTGCTTCAATTAATAAGGATACAATTGTTACAAAGTAGATTTAATAAGCTGTTATGATAGGAAACATACTGACATTTGCTACACATGTTGTAATCCTAACATTTTGTCTCATATTTATTTGTTTCAAGAAAACGGAATTTAAACACTTCAAGAAACGTTATGAGGATGCAAAAAATGAGAAAAATTGCTGTAACAATCAAATATATAAACTTTGATTGCTACATATTCAATATTCTAAAACGTATACATGTGCTAACAAGATTTTTCACAACTAGTGTTGTGCGTGCGTGCGTGCATGTGTATGTGTGTGTGTGTGTGAGAGAGAGAGAGAGAGAGAGAGAGAGAGAGAGAGAGAGAGAGAGAGAGAGAGAGAGAGAGAGAGAGAGAGAGAGAGAGAGAGAGAGAGAGAGAGAGAGAATGTGTATAGGATAATATGTACTAGGATGGTCAAACATTGTATCTTATTCTTGCATTGGATACTAAGTTCTGTATAAGCTACACTATGGTTAAATAATTATTTATTTCAGGATGAAAGATATACATATAATAGTTCTTGCTGCCTTTATATGCTGTCAGGTTCTATGTGCTCAATCGGCAGACCATTCTAAAAGGCGATTTACAGTTAATAATAAAGGCAATGGTAAGTTTCAAGCAATTGGGTCCATTCTATTGATTGGATATGATATGGGGTGATATTTAGTACAGTGTAATTTTCTACTGATATTATCAAATATTGGAATATTGGATAGTATTTTGTCCTAATGATTGGGTAGGGTATGATATGATATTTAGCAATTGTGTGACCGTTCTATTGATTGAATAAAATATGGGGTGATATTTTATATTAGTTTCTATTGATTGGATATGATATGGAGAGATATTTAGTACAGTATGATATTCTATTGATATGATCGAATATTGGATGGTATTTTATCCGAATGGTTGGATAGGGTATGATATGATATTTAGCATTTGTGTGACCGTTCTATTGATTGAATAAAATATGGGGTGATATTTTATATTAGTTTCTATTGATTGGATATGATATGGAGAGATATTTAGTACAGTATGATATTCTATTGATATGATCGAATATTGGATGGTATTTTATCCGAATGGTTGGATAGGGTATGATATGATATTTAGCATTAGTGTGACCGTTCTATTGATTGAATAGGATATGGGATCGAGTGCATCCGTTCTAATTATTGGTTAGGATATGGAATTGAATTTTGCATTAGTGTGTCCGTTGTAATGATTCCATACCATGTGGGGTGGTTGTTTGCATTAGTGTGTCCGTTTTAATCATTCCATACGATGTGGGGTGGTAGTTTGTATTTGTGTCCGTTGTAATGATTCCTTACGGTGTAGGGTGGTAGTTTGTATTAGTGTGTCGGTTGTAATGATTCCATACGGTGTGGGGTGGTAGTTTGTATTAGTGTGTCCGTTTTACTCATTCCATACGATGTGGGGTGGTAGTTTGTATTAGTGTGTCGGTTGTAATGATTCCATACGGTGTGGGGAGGTAGTTTGTATTAGTGTGTCCATTGTAATGATTCCATACAATGTGGGGTGGTAGTTTGTATTAGTGTGTCCGTTGTAATGATTCCATACGGTGTGGGGTGGTAGTTTGCATTAGTGTGTCCGTTTTAATCTTTCCATACGATGTGGGATGGTAGTTTGTATTAGTGTGTCCGTTTTAATGATTCCATACGTTGTGGGGTGGTAGTTTGTATTAGTGTGTCGGTTGTAATCATTCCATACGATGTGTTGTGGTTGTTTGTTAAAAATGTTTGTGAACTGTGGAGTGTGTAAGGTATTTGTTATTTTTTCCATATTCACTGGCAAATCTAATCAGTGATTAAACAGTTTGCTTCGTCTCATATGCTTCATCTCAAATGCGTAATTAATCAGGTAGATATGCTTGTTTAAGACACGTATTTGCACGTAAAACAGTCAATTTCTACCTCTTCACTGTATGATTTAAAAATCTTTTGTTCATGTCGAAAGATGATTCTGTACAATGTTTATGAGCGTAAAATGGAAACGAGTGCTTACTAAGTATTGTTATTACTTCTACAATTAACTCTTAAATCATACGAACTGAATTTGTTATATCATGTATATAGATATTTGTCGCGTCATGATTAAAATCATTATGATCTTTATCCAGATAGTTCAAAGTCATGTGGTTAATCCTTCTTTAACACAAATGTCAATTTTACCGAATTTGGTTTTATATTAAAGGGAAGTGCTTATCGTAAACCGCCAGAACCATTATCCATATTAAAACGAGAAAATTGGAACGGCAATATTGGAAAATTTAGTGACGACTATTGCACTTCATAATAATGGTGTACCGGAGTTAAGTTTAAAACTTTACACCTGTTTAGATAAGTCAGCTTTGCTATTATTTGTCTTCTTGCAGGAAAAGAGTTTATGATTTTCGACCGCATAAATCTCAGGGTTGAAAAGGCTATGCTGAAAGGAGAAATCGATGCATTGACAAGTAAGATGGGCAGTTATCTTTTATGATCACAACTGAAAACATTTCATCAAAATAGTTTAGGTTTTTACACAAAAATGTGTTTTTTGAAGAGGTTATGCAAATTCCAACTTTAGGGAAAAATATTACCTGAATTTAATGATCCGATTGACAGTGTTGTTTGCGGAAGTTGTTAGAATAGGAGGAAAATGTATTAGAATCATAATAGATCCATAACATTGGATAATTTCACGACGTATAACAACTTTGCTGACCACCACGACGATTGGTCACCGCTACCTTTGATTATTGCTACGTTTAAACTTAGCACCACTGGATCGTTGCGAAATATTTTGTTTAATCAGTATATTTAATACTTTTGTTTAGCCTGGAATTTATTGTATTTATTCTGATAGACATCCATGATTTATTTGAACAATATACTTACAAATGCATTTTTATGGCCACAATTGCATAAGATAGTGGTATTAGGAAAATCGAAGGATCGATAAACACTGTTAAATGGTAATTTCGAATTCTGGCGACATAAGGGAACTTTAAACGGACAGACACTATGGTACTTCACCAGATATCGTCGATTCAACTGAGGAGCAATGCTTATCACAGATAATTAGGAACAAAGTGGTAAGTAGAGAAGAACCCGAGAATACTCACGTCGTTAACGACGCCAAAACTTTCGCACTGTAATCTGTTGGAGAGGTCAGAAAAATACGATTGAGGTCAATGGTACTCAAAGAGTAATTTAAGGAGCAATTGCATCATTTATGCCGACCGCGTATTGATGGCGCAACCGAAATGTCGGACAATTAAACATGCTATTTAGTGTCACTGAAGTGAAATGAAAACGGACGAGGATTTAGGAGTACATACTGGCGACAAATCCAACAGAGCAAACATCTGACATCCAATAAAATGCACTGGGTTGCTCCTTGTCGACTGTGGTGCCGGAAACAAGTCCAACAGAGCAAACATTTAACATCCAATAAAATCACTGGGTTACTCCTTGTCGACTGTAGTGCCGGAAACAAATCAAACAGAGCAAACATTTGACATCCATTAAAATTTACTGGGTTACTCCTTGTCGACTGTGGTGCCAGAAACAAATCCATCATTGTCCTAGGATACATCGAATTGACTAATGGATTCATTACGATTGAATGACTGGCTAATGGAACTTTTTAAAATTGTTATCTCTTTGTAGTTACAACTATACAATTGCCAGTTCTTAAATGGCTGTAATCCAGCTGCAATATACTGTCTCTTGAGAAATAAGACGTGATCTACTTAAACTGTATCTAGTGATGTACAACATGCGCAGAATAGGTATAGGCTGTCGCGTGAGAGTTTTTCATGTATCACATATTACGGAGAAACGGATGTATTGAACTTGCTCCTTGCAAGCACTCATCTGTCGCACGCCAAACCACGGAGTTCTATCTCTAGTATGGTTAACATTATCGCTTATCAATAAAAAAATTCTTCCTCACGTTTCATATAGCTCATTCTATAATCATCAGGGAAACGAAACGATGTCAAACGTGAATATTAGTATACATTGTGGTGATTACACTGCTATCAAATGTCGTGGTGATAGTTTATGATCACATGAATGCTGATCAAATGTCTGGTTATCCTTATAATATGTATCAACGAGTTGGAATGTAATTAAATGCACAAATAGGTCCGAAAAGTAAGCAGCCTAAAGCTAACTCTGTGATCAAAACAAGAGCTTACTGAAACTATGGATCTGAACGAACAGATCATGAGATGCGAAAATGTTTTTTTTTTCTTTCCATTTTTAAGGAATTAAAGGTAATATATAATTGTCCTTTGGTTGTTATCTTTGTTAAGTTAACCAATTGTTGTATTGTTAACCATTAATAACCTTATTGATGGAGTAATACAAGAAAATTGGAAATTTTGGTAATGACTATTGGAGTTTATAATGATGGTATACAGGACATCACTGTAAATATTTAATTTTGTTTAGATAAGTCAATTTTGCCTTTTTTGTTCTTCTAGGCCAAAATCTTATGGTCATGTTGCACCGTGTTAAAGCCCGGGTTGAGCAGGCCTTACAGAACGAAGGGATTAATGCCTCTAGAGGTACAACGGTCAAAATTCTATTAGAGTAAGAAATGAAAATAATTTTTTAAAACGGTAATGTCTTTTCACAAATACAAGTAAATTGCACATTATTTTTTCTTGAAGTAATTTCTAAATTTTAACTCAAAGAATAAAAAGTGTCAGAAGATATAACTGAATGTTTTAGCAGTCTTGATGATAGAAGTCCTAGGCAGTGAGAGCAAAATGCATCAAATTGAATATCGTTAGTAGATAATGATACTGGGATGCTACTAAATGTTAAATACGGCTACACAAGTAAACTGTTTAATAATATGCTTGACTGTGTTGATTACTGATATCTATAGACTGGGATGAAAAAGTATTAGATTTATAATGGATCTGCCACATATGATTATTTGACGGTTGATCACAACCTGCCGATAACCACGACGATTAGTCACCGAAACATTTGATCAACGCAACGTCTAAACAGCACCACATTATTATTGCAAATATTTTCTTCAATGAGTATAAGTAATATGTTTGATTAGCCTTGACTTTTTGTGTAATATTTGTATTTATTCTGATATATATTCTTAATTTAATTTGACCTATATACATACTAATGCATTTTTTGATATGATTGAAAAACGTTCAGTTATGGCAGTGTTATTCGAAAATGAAAGGATCGATGAGCACTGATAAATAGTAATCATAATTCTAGCGACATAAGGAAACTTTAAACGGACAGAAACAAGACTTTAATCCTTATATCGTCGATTATATATATATATATATATATATATATATATATATATATATATATATATATATATATATATATATATATATATATATATATATATATATATATATATATATATATAAGATGATCGAGATAAATGCTGCTCACAGAGTAATATAAGGGACATGTCATTATTTATGCGAAACCACTTTTTGATGACGCATGTAGGAGTACATGATGCCGCCAAATCGAACGAAGTAAACATGTTATCTAACAGAAATTAGCTGAGTTTCTCCTTTTCGACTGTGGCGCCAGACATAATCGCTTCATTATCCTAGTATGCAACGAATTGATTGCTGGATTTGTTAGGGTGGAAGTATGGTTGGCTGATAGAACAGCCGTTCCCTCATTGTGCTTCCAACTATACACGGTTAATAGTCAGTTCGTAAATGGCTGCAATCCAATTTCAATGGACTTTCTCTTGAAGAGCAAACTTTGACCGCTTATGTTGTATCTAATGAGGTACAACATACGCAGAAAAGTTGTTTGTGTATCGCATCCTACTGAAGTATTGATCTTGCTCCTTGCAAGCACTCCTCTGTTGACGACAATGCAGCAAAATTGATGCTTTGATATTGGAAAGTTGGGTATTACGTTCATAATGATGATATAGAAGACATCAACGTAAATATTTAATTCTATTTCGATAAGTCAGTTTCGTTAAAAAAAAATATTCTTTCAGGAATAATTCTTATGGACAAGTTGGACCGTGTTAAAGCTGGGGTTGAACAGGCCATACGGAACGGAGGGATTGATGTCTCAATAGGTACAATGATCAACATTTTGTATAGTCCGAAATGAAAAATAGTTTTTAAAATGGTAAAGTCTTTTCACAAATACAAGTAAATTGCAAATTTTTGTTTCTTGGAGTAATTTACAAATTCTGTCTCAAAGAATGAAAATATCACCGGATAAACTGAATCTTTTAGCAGTCTTGATGTTTGAAGTTCTTAACACTGGCAGTGCTATGCATCAGAGTCAATGTCTGTATGAGATAACGATACTGGGATGCAATTACATGTTAAATATAGGGCCGTTATGCTTGAGCATAGAAAATGTTGACAATTTGACTGAAAAGGAAAAGGAAAGTGGGAACAATGGTGAAAACGATGTGCATGATTAAGTGCACATATTATAAAAAGTCTCACTTGGACTGTTTTGTTTTTGCAGCCCTGCCAATATTAGATTTCATATACAGTATTAGAGAACGAGTTCCTCCGGCTGTGCTTGATAAAGCAGGTAAGATGACTAGATTCCTTGTATTAAAACGACAGTAAATCCAAATTTGCAGTACTTCAATGCTTAATGGATGGACTGATAGTGTTACTTTACGGAGGAGGTTAGGAGGTTGTCACGTGCCTCCTACGCAATTATTACTAACCTCAGAGAAGGGCGGATTATTAAAAGGTTTAATAGCTCCGAGATTCCAGTCATCAAAGTCGACGGTCTTGGTGTATAAAATATAAAAAAAATAAGGTGAAAAGTACAACAATTTGATAAACTCTATCTCGGTATTCATAATTACAGGACAATTTTTCAATGCAAATACAAGGTCTATTCAAAATGCCAGTTATTTCATCACTCAATATTAAAGGTGAGTGTGTTTATTCCCGTGTCACGTCTATGTTACTCATTTGTAATTTCCGCCTTGTACTCCTTTTCGGCAACTCCGATACCCTTGTTTCCGTTTTCCCGGCTCTCCTTGTTGGTACTTCCGGTATCCTTGGTTCGGTCTCCAGACCTCATGCGCCTTAGAACAACGGTCTAATTCCACTTGCTCTCCTAATCTCCTTCTCTCTCATCTTCGGGTGGCGACCTATCCCATCCTAAAACTTCGTCAGTAACCTTTGTTCCAAATCTCGTCCAAAGTTCCTAGAACTCCCTTCCCACTCTTTTAACCAGCGCACAACTTCGGCACATGGAGCGCAGTCTAGTGTCTCCATCTTCACTATAAACTGATCTCGTCCATGTCCAGGCATGCACTGATTTGTTCACAATAAATGTAACAGAATCATGTTTGGCTGCGTGAGAATCCCGCCCGAAAGTTTGCCTATCTTAGTTCTGATTGGATACCGGTGGTTTCTTTGAGAACTGTCTGGAGTAGTATCACTGATGTATTATAGTGCCGGGTTTCCGGTCTCTTAGCCTAAATCAATCGGTGACATCATTGCTAATTGCAAAACAGAGTTTCTCACCACCATAGCTATATTATCTTTGCAGCAACCGCGAATTCTACCGTAACACAATATCTAATGTAGTTTGTTTGTTTCAGAATCGGTATAAAGTTGAGATATTATATGACACGTATTGATATTAAAAACAGTATTGTAAGTACGAATTAGATCAGAAGACATTTATAACACGAATTAGTAATTGCTAGAAAATTTTCTCACACAACGTGACAGGGGATTGAAAAAGCATGAAATATTGGAAGAAAAGATAAGATAAAGTTGTAGAATTTATGGGGTTGATTCAGGTGTTTTAGCGGATAATTTTGGAATCGTTCCGTGTGCGATTATATATGCGGTAAATTGCTTTTGTTTTATAAATTACTAGTAACAGAACATTGGAGATAAAAGAAATCCAAGTTCGGTCGTGAGATATACAAAGTTAAACAGAATATGCAAATTGTTTCACATCATGATCGTTAGTTCTGAATAGTCTCTACAAGAATAGTATGTCTCTAAAGAGTCAGTAATGTCTGGTGGTTCATACTCTAAATTATTGACTGTAATATCCCTGTTTTGACTGCGATATCATATATATTTCACAAAAAGAGATATTTTAAAATACTTAAAACTAATTTAGTACACTTATGAATCAAGAAACCATTAAAAAAAACATTCAGGCCAGTGTTATCCGTATGGACTCATCCTTTGAGAGCAGCAGGTGATAATTATTCTCGAGCGAAAGATGGTTGTTTCCGAGCAAAATAAGCATATTTTGGAGGTAGATATAAAAAGAGATAGTTATTCCAGAGCAAGAAATATTTATTTCAGAGCCAGATATACAGTATAAACCGAACAGCATTAACATTATTATTATTAATAAGTTCCACATAAGGATACATAATCTTAGCTTGAATCCATCATGCACATTAAATCATAACTAGGCCTTTAATAAATCACTAAAATTATTTGGTACACATTGCCATCTCCATTTTATTTACTAATTGACAGCTTACTTGTAATTGTGAAATGCATGACTTTGTTTATTGTTAGTGCAGTTGATAGAGTAAGGTATGAAAACAGGTGTATACGCTTACCAAATGATACATTACGTTATTTCTCAATCTTACTAAGATAAAAAGACGGGTCTTTTGTTAGCGGCCTTGATGATTAGGGAATGATAACAATCGTTCTGCGATTATCATTACCAGCTCTGATATTATGAGTATCTTGTTTCATTGGAGATAGCTTTGTTTCAAAATCTTAAAATAATAAAACCACCTTGCTATCGAAGGTTACATGTTCAAACCTTTACGTTTCACTAGATTACCGTAAGAATCGAGATATGAAACGTTTAATACCAATTAATTTAATATACCTTTGAATATACCATGCCTTGTTCATCAAACTATAAACGTTTCATTTGAATACTTAGAACGGTTACTCCTGGTGTCCTCTAGTGACGCAGAGGGCAGGATGAAATTGTGGTTAAAAATACATCGCCGCCGATCGCAAAAGACGGGATGAAAATATTATTTCGTTAAGAACAACATGGCCTATGACTGAGTAATACATGTGAAGGCAGACTATATGCTATTAATATAGAGAATATGTCAGGCGCACATTAAAATGTATCTTGTGGCTTAGGTGAAGGATGAGCTTAAGTGACCGTTACGACAGGTTTAACTGTATCTATTCCAAGGGATCATAAGATTATTCCCGAACAAGTTCTATTTATTTCAGAGAAAGAGCACAAAATAGCTATCCCGAACAAGCGGCTGATATTCACGAGCAGTATATATATATATATATATATATATATATATATATATATATATATATATATATATATATATATATATATATATATCACAAGTTAAAAAGCTATTCTAGAACAAGATAGTCTTCTTCTGAAGCAAGAAATACTTATCCAGAGAGAGAGAGAGAGAGAGAGAGAGAGAGAGAGAGAGAGAGAGAGAGAGAGAGAGAGAGAGATTAATATTTACTCCAGAGCAAACCATTGTCACTCCAGAGCAAGAAATAACTTCCAGAGCATAAAACTGTTATAGTTGTAGAGATGTAAATATACTTTACATTGTTTAAAGCAGGATGAACAGCCTGAAATCCCGTAATGAATGATGAATGCTGGAAAGAGCATGACAAATGGAAATTTATACATAGTAATTTTTTTGCACCACTCACAATTTTGAGTGCTGAAAAAATTAACTAGACTCGTTGATCTCTACAATAAAACACGCCAGTAATAGGCACAGCAAGATAGATCCTTGGAATGCATCGTAGGATACATAAACCCCGGGTCAAACAGATATCTATGACGTATGTGATGTGATGAGAATGCTGTGGAGGGATCAAGAAAACCATGAAGGAAGCATACAGGGATGAACAACAGGATTCGGAAAAACTTAATGCTAAAGAAAGATGGATAGAGGCTCAGTGTAAGGAAGTCGAGAAAAGATAAACTAGAATAAAAGGAAAAAGGCATAACGGTTGATGAAAGACCTGTCAACAGATGAACAGAACAAGGCTGGTAATAATCTCACATACAATCACGGGATTCTTAAAAGATGGACGGAATACTGTTCAAAGCCTTACCACAAGGAGACTTATGGAGACCAAGCTGTACTGGCGTTCCCACTGACCACAGATATGGTTGATTACTTGATCCTGAGGGTAGACGTAGAAACTGAAGTAAAGGCACTAAAGAAAGGTAAGTCATCCGGCGTATAAAATATATCAGCAGAACTTTGTTGAAGCAAAAGGAACGTATATGATCGCATTACAACAATTTGCAACAAACTCTGGTAAACATGAGAATGGTCCACATCATGGACCCAGTCTCTCATCATCACTCTTACTAAGAAATGGAATCTGCAGATGTGCCAGAACTATCGAACAAATCAGCCCTATCAGTCACACAAGCAATGGTGTGTCTTAAGATCATTCTCAACTGAATGAAACCCAAATCAGATCACATCACTGATGAAGAACACAGGTTTCAGAGCAGGATGTAACAATATAGAACAAATATTTAATCTTAGAATCCCCTGTGAAAATGTATCTGCTGAATCCACAAGACCTATATCATATCTTAAATGACTCAAAGAAGGCTTTCGACAGGGTATGGCATTCAGCCTTATGGATCACCAATACTGAAATGCAAGATAAAGGAAAATTAATCAGCATCACGAGAGACCTGTATTACAATGCGACTAGTGCAGTTCTCGTCAATGGATATTGGTTTAGACCATAGTAGGAGTCAGACAGTATTGCCTTCTCTCACCCACTCTGTTCAGCATCTACCTGGAAAAGATATTGTCCGATGCTTTGGAAGACCATGAGAACAATGTGAGTCTTAAATGAAGAAGAATCACAAAGATGTGATTCGCTGATGATATGGATGGCTTAGCAGGAGGTGAACAAGAACAAGAAACTTTAGTCAATCTCCTCAGCCAAGCATCACTAAGGTATGGAATGGCGATCTGGACTGTAAAGCTAATGACTACAATCTGAGTAGCATCCAAAAAGAAATAAGAGTGAATGGACACAGGCCGGGCACAGTGACAAACTTCAAGTATTTGCATGCTATAGCCTCTAATGAAGGTTCAATATATCAGGTCCATTCCATGATTTCTCAGGAAATAGTTTCACTGGCTAGGCTGAAACCTATTTGGAAGGACAGAAACATTACGCTTTGATCAATTTATGCCCTTTCTAGTCATGTCCATATTCTTTGTACGCGTGTGAGATATGTACCCTGACAGCAGAAATTGAAGAATTATTGCTTTTTAGATGCGATGTCATGAAAAATTAAAATTGAAATGTCATACGTAAAAAATTATATAATGTGGTGGTGCCCATTATAATCCAATATGCAATTGGACCACATGAAGAACTATCAACCACCGTAAAGAAACGCAAACTATGATGCAGGCAAGCCCGCATAATTATTATGTTGTTGAGTGAGGAACATTTAGTGGTCAGCGCTTAAGCTTTCGACTGCAGCTAAAACAAATTTAGAGGTGAAATTCGAGGGGGAGGAGGGCAAATGATCCCTTGCCTCTTTGTGCATTCGTCCATTCTAATATAGTTTTGTCACGTCTCTAGCTCATTTGGCCTGTCAAAGGCAATTCTACAGGGCAAAGTGAGAGGAAAGAGGTAAACTCGGCAGACTGAAGAAGAGATAGGAGAGATAATATCAAACACAGGACAGGTATAAACTTTGCAACGTCCTAAAGAGCAGAGGAGAACACGGCAATTTGGAAAGAGACACTGTCGCAGTCATCAACCAGGTTGAGGGAAAAATGAAATCAAAATCATATCTTATGTTCAGCTCAATATTAATATCTTATTCTGGTTTTGCACGATCGGTAAATGCAAGCAAACATGCCTCAGTCATCTCAGTCGTAATCTCTTGTAGTGACATATATCTTGATGCCCCAATGTCTGACCCATAAAACGTGAAATCAGTTGCTAACTGAAATGTCTGCCCCATAAGACGTGAAAGCAGTAGCTAACTGGAATGTCTGCCCCATAAGACATGAAAGCAGTTTCTGACTGGAATGTCTGCCCCATAAGACGTGAAAGCAGTTGGTAATTGGAGTGTCTGCCCCATTAGACGTGAAAGCAGTAGCTAACTGGAATGTCTGCCCCATAAGAGGTGAAAGCGGTTGCTAACTGGAATGTCTGCCCCATAAGACGTGAAAGCAGTTGGTGACTGGAATGTCTGCCCCATAAGACGTGAAAGCAGTTGGTGACTGGATTGTCTGCCCTATAAGACATGAAAGCAGTTGCTGACTGGATTGTCTGCCCCATAAGACGTGAAAGCAGTTGCTGACTGGATTGTCTGCCCCATAAGACGTGAAAGCAGTTGGTGACTGGATCGTCTGCCCCATAAGACGTGTAAGCAGTTGGCGACTGGAATGTCTGCCCCATAAGACGTGAAAGCAGTTTCTAACTGGAATGTCTGCCCCATAAGACGTGAAAGCAGTTACTAACTGGAATGCTTGTTCTGTAAGACCTGGAAAGCAATTTGTAGTGGACAGGTTGCGCATTTCTTGATTTTTTGGGAGATTGGGCACTAAAATGTGGTTGAAACCTGCGCAGTTTATGATGTTTCCCTTATACAAAGGAACGCCAGTTCTATCAAGCAAAGAGACGATACGCAAATTTCTTTCAAACTTTTGTA
>JAEAOA010001548.1:0-77500 GCA_016746295.1 Potamilus streckersoni | reverse complement strand
ATTATTATTGAATTGCGTTTTCTAATATTCGTCGAAATACCAATATTGATAATTGTGAGTGAAATAGGGTGCAAATTGTTGAAGGTAAAGTGAACAGTACAAAATAACTACAGGGTGAATACTGGGTTATATTAAATATATTATGATTGAATTATTCATTTAGATACATCGGCATAAGAATATTCATGACTATGAAACTGAGTGTATGAAACTGATGATGTAATGAAATAAAAGATGAAAATACAATATCGAAATGACAACAAAGTAGCGTTAATGATGTTTCCATATGCTGCGTTAATTTTATCTAGAGATAACCCCATACCAAATTTTGTCAATCTATTATCCTGGATAATCATACAAATAGCTGAAAATACAAAACTCAAGCGTTTAAATTAGGCAACATGGACAGCTCTCTCTCTCTCTCTCTCTCTCTCTCTCTCTCTCTCTCTCTCTCTCTCTCTCTCTCTCTCTCTCTCTCTCTCTCTCTCTCTCGTATGAACATGCTATTGCTCATAAGTGTTAAGTGAAATATGACACAAGATACTGAGGTTATAATAAAAGCGAACTTGACCTTTTGATGCAAATGTAGACAAAGAGAAAGCATCTGCATTATGTAAGCAGGGTAATTGCAACCACTTTTCCGGAGTTTGAGTATCACAAAAATTGTGTTTGCGCCTTTTTCAACACATGTTAACCCATTTCCACCAAACATCAATTGCGTGCGCATCTGTTATTTAGTCATAAACAACACCAATCGCCTTGCTTGCACGCAACAATCCATGCACACAATACCAAAAATGACGCTACAGCGTCCGTGCTCAAAGACACAACCGTATGTCGACATAGTAATTAGCTCTCGTGTAAGTATATAGTCATTCCTGATTATGACAGAAAGCAAGGTATTTAGAAGTAATTATGGAGAAGTACAAATATAAACGAAACAGAATGGAAACTGATATCTCTGGATTATACATGATATTAAATATAATTCAAACACATTCAGAATCTGTTATTAGAACTGTGTGCGCGCATTTACCACTATTTCATGCAGATTGAATTGAAACGCAAACTCTAAATAATTCTTTGGTTTTTTAAACTGTTCCTTTTTCTTTAGTAGTGTATGTTTCATGGTTAAGGGTCGAGGGACTATTGCTCTTAGGTGCTCTTTTTTTGCAAACCACTCACATCTCATATCCTTGCGCGTTCAAGCCTTGGTTCCGCCAATGTGAGTATGTGAGAAAACTGGCCACTAGTTTCCAATATGTCGGTAATTCTTCCTCCAACAAATATACTGGTAGATATGTGAGGGAAAATGACGAAAATCCAAAAAAGCAAACAACCAATGGTATGTGGGCAATACTCTGTATATTTTTCTTCCTCAGCACAGTCATCGGCTGTTGGCAAACTGGTACCGTACTATATTATTGGAAATCCAGTTATATTCCACAACTTCGTCTTCATAGCAAATAAGTTTGTGAATAACTTTAGTCGGTACTTAAAAATGAAGAAGACCAGTTTTTATCCTCCGTTGCTATTTGAGTGAGTAAGTATTATTACAATGGGGTTTTTTGACATTACGAAGCTATCCAGTTTTTAAAAGAAATTTTTTTGACCCAAAACATTACACCAGAGGCTATGCCAGATGATTCTCTTATTGCACTTTGAATGGATGTTTTCTTTCCAGTCAGCGTTTATAAGATATAAATCAATGAGTTCATAAATTCGTGCCATTAGAAAACTAGGAAAGATATAATTATTCATAAAACTCATTAACAAGAACAATGAGATCCGTTATTCCTTTCTAACAAACCTATTTACACAACTTACATACTCCATAAACCCTGACCTATCTGTGAGGCAGGTAGAGCTAGTTGGCTGAGGAATGGATAGACCCATCAATCATTTCGCTCGGACATGGTGTCGCCTCGCGTGTTCGAACCCAGCCTCAGCTGAAGAAAAATCCCATGTTTCCCCATAATCATTTCCATGGCCAAACCACCTTAAATAAGTCTTTCGAGTTTCACCAATATGAATAAAAAAATAAAATCATTAATTATATATAATGGTAAAGTTCCTCTACATACCAATATCAGGAAAGCTCTCTCTCTCTCTCTCTCTCTCTCTCTCTCTCTCTCTCTCTCTCTCTCTCTCTCTCTCTCTCTCTCAATTAATCTGAATTATTTTAACCCTTAATCTCTACAACACATTGCGACTATCTAGAAAATGGTGCAAGTCCCTGCTAGAATATCTAAATTACCGAGAGGTGTATAAGATGGTCATACCACAAATTGCCAGATCCAATATATGATACATAGATTTGATTAGGTAGCAATACAAATCGCAAATAGCGTACATATAAGATGGTCATACCACAAATCGCCAGATGCAATATTTGAGGCATAGATTTGATTAGGTAGCAATACAAATCGCAAATAGCGTACATATAAGATGGTCATACCACAAATCGCCAGATCCAATATATGATACATAGATTTGATTAGTTAGCAATACAAATCGCAAATAGCGTACATATAAGATGGTCCAATTCACAAGATCATCGTGCCCAGCTATACAACGCGGCAACCTAAAATTGTTAGGCTTTAAAAGTAGGCCCTCAAACGTAGGGATAATATAATGTGATAAATCCTAATACCATTAACATCTTAAATATGGATCGAAATGATTATTGAAACATTAACCGGCCCATAAATTATTGAAGTTATAAGGTCGCTAAATCCCAAATCATCTGGCACAGCCTCACATGGTGGCATATTTTGGGTCAACTAAACACCGAGTCGATTACAAGAGCCAATATTACGATATTACCACACGTATCAATAAACAATACTTGCCCATTTTCAACTGCTTCTAATTCTTTACTTCCTCTCATACACAGAGTTTCAAGCATCCAAAATTTCGGCAAGACAGATAATTTAAAGTTTAGATTATATGTGAATCATATTACACATCTGGGCACGGATGCCTTTGGGTAGAGTGTGGTGGCTCACACGTATCATCTCCTCCCTTGCAACGGCCAGACATTGAATCAAGTAATGTGGCCATAGAACACAATTAATTTGACTATATTGTCTCAACATTTGTTTCACAGTACTGAACTTTCCACTGTGTGACAATCAATACAAATCATATGTTAGTCTA
Source organism: Potamilus streckersoni (assembly GCA_016746295.1). Classification (NCBI taxonomy): domain Eukaryota; kingdom Metazoa; phylum Mollusca; class Bivalvia; order Unionida; family Unionidae; genus Potamilus; species Potamilus streckersoni. The sequence goes on along the minus strand of JAEAOA010001548.1, from coordinate 74,341 downwards.
AAATACCTTCAAAGATGACTTTACGGTTTAGTTCTTGTCAAGGGTTGACCTGCATTGTTTTGAGAGGCTGAATTGTAAACAAAACACCAGGCAACGGAACACAGATTTTACGTCCGGATCATGACCATGACCTTATTACTCAGTGTGCACTGTCGCCGAAATACACACAGACAACCACACCATAAGCTCACATTTCAAAGAATAAATAATTGCTTTAAATCCTTACCAAGAATGCCAAAATCTGATTCTAGTATCACCACCAAACTTAGACAGGAAAAAGTGATCTAAAAATAGACTGGGACTACATTCATGGGTACTGAACCGGATTTTATTAATTGTGTACTTATTCCATGTGCGGATCACACAAATCAAGAGAGGTTCAGTCTCATTCTGGAATTTTTAAATCAATTTTTCCACGGTGTAGTCGTTCATGTCCGAATGGGCGAATACGATTTAAGTCCCAAGAAAGTTTAGTAAGTTGGTATGGGGATTCAATATTGGTCCTGTGTGGATGTAAAATTAGCTAGAGTGATGTTGGAATATTAAGTGAGATATTTATCTTACAGCATGCACAGAACCTTCTTGGCCCAGTAGAAGACATGGAGTTGCATTCCAGTATGATAGATTTTAACGAGAGAATTATCCCTTCTTAAAACCATCAATAAGATCATAGTCTCCGTATTGCAGAAGGCTGTGTAAAGGGATAAAAGAGAAAATACGAGGCGAAGAGGAACCAACAGAAACGGAAAGAATAGAGTCAAAAAGTCTTAGTCCTGATAACAAAACATGGCAAGAGAAAGGCAGATAATCTAATTTTAGCCTCTGATTCTTAACAATATAGAATACGCCTCCATTCTCCTCTTTTGTGCAGTAAAACATGTGCAGTCAAGTTGGTTTCTGATTCTTTTTCCTTTTTCATTCTCAATGTTGTTTCGCATGTGGTCTTCACCCCTTGCTAATTGCACTCCTTTTCAATACATGCACACGACACATTATTAGATGAAATGGTTATATTTTGTACAGTAATTATCTTGCTTAGTGAACTGTTTGCAAATTTCTTGGAGTTATAACTGTTTTGGAAAACAATTTATTAGGGTGATTATGATGGGGCATTTGACATAAGCATAAACACTTTGGCAGTTATGCTTAAATGCAAATTCTGTCATCAAGAATTTTTGGTCATTTGAGTGAATTTTGCAAGCGTAAATAACTGTTAGATCATACTGAAATTAAAGTTTTGGAACTAGTTGTTTTCAACTCTTGCAGGGGTATGAGTGTGTTTGTGTGTGTGTGTGTGTGTGTGTGTGTGTGTGTGTGTGTGTGTGTGTGATTTGGATTTTTAACGTAGTTTTAAAAACAATTCAGTCATATCGCTACATGATCCTAATTTAAATTCAACACGCCGAGTGTAGTTACCAAGACGTCGTACTATGTGTATGTATAACATGCTATGTGTAATGATCAAATCAGTCATCTACTATCCCACACTCCACAGTGTACAATCAGCGCATTGTGTGTAGGGATAGCTACTATCGTACGAAATGGCTATGATGTAAAATTAGGGGGATGTAATCATGCAAACATGCTCTCCATCACCCACGTGTTGATATACTATCCAAAATCCAAAACCCACTTTTAAATTAAGATCTAGCACCCATACATGCTATCCAAACGACTAGTGTTGTGTAGAAAAGGAAAATCGAAGTCTTCGTTGATGACAAAAATACACACAATATTGTCCACGCATATGTTTTTTGGAAAATCACATTTACGAATTGATTTTATACAAAGTTAATTTTCATAATGAATTTGATGTCCTATCCCAGAGGAGGTTATCCATACGAATCAAAATATTGCTCACTGTGGACGTTTGGAAAATACACGCTAACCTACGCAATGGGGTCCTGGAGGGGGATGGTTGTCGTCTGTGTTGATGGCATAGGCTTAAACGTATTTTATCTTGGCTTCGTCGAGAAAGTTCATCTTTAGCACACACGATCCCAAAATTGTGAGCTAAACTATGGCGTTTTTGTATCAGTGAAGGAAGTCGATGAACCGGTAGTTGGGTTCCTAACTGTTCAGTGATTTCAGGATTTAGTAAAAAAAAATATTCAATTAATTTGTCCGGCCAGAGTTAGGTTGAAAAAGTTTGGTACACAGTGTTTGACCATCTTGGGTGACCTCTATCCTGAACACATTGAAGTGCTGGAAAAAGAGAAAATTTTAATCGATGACTCAGTTATGGCTACATTGCTGACGATGCCAAGGAGCAAACGTTTTGGTATCTGTCTTTGCAAAAAAATGAGTTTTGATCCTGGATCAGCCTCTAGAAGAAAGATGAAGGTTTTCATTCCACTCGTCGTTTATAACACATGGTTATCGTTTAGCTCAGTCTGACAAATGTAGGTTTACACTTTAGGTATGACTTCACACGACGCAAGTTAAGTGTGGCTTCTTTGTTCTTCGTTGTGAGAATTAGCAGTCAAATTTAAGAGGGTTCCGATTTTGTCTTTGCCATGTTTCATTCAATAAATAATTTTGCTGCATATACATGTCTATATACAAATGATCTATCTGCGAACATCGTCCGTATCTGATTTTCGTTTTGAACTCAACATTGTGGGGACGTTCAGCTTCTGTCAACTCTGTTGATGAACTTTTCCAGTATGTCATCATTCCATGCCACTGAAGCATCAAGCTACCTCTCGGTGAGCTTCTTGTTCCAGCTATATGGTTTGAAATAATTTAGCTGCTTAACAACATAGTGTGTTACAAAATTATCACCCTGTTTGGGTCACCAGTTGTCAAAGGAGAATGGTCTTTTAGTGATTGGAAGATTTTGAATGATATTGGCAACAAGACTACCGTTGATAGTTATTACTGTTGGTCATATATTTCAACGACGTCATATGAAGATGATATCTAATACACAGGCTGAATAAAAGTCTACACAATTATTTAACTGCTTGGTTGTAAACACAACTTTGAATGGCTGTTTCAATGACACAGCACAACCACAAAGAATTGCCAGAATTTTACTGATGTAGAGGCATATTATCCAAACAACACCCCAAGTAGTATTTCTGTAGTTCTTGGGGAGACGAACTCTGAGAAAGAGAGGTACCCTCTTTGCTAACAGCATGTGTTCGAATCATTTCCTTTTTATAGTGGATGACTTGCACTACTGCAATCCAAGAATAAAAACCAAAGGTTGGATCTCATTTAGAAAGAACCTTTCTTGAACATGCAAACAAAAAAAATAAAATTTCAAAACGAAAACATCATAAGTGACATTTGAAATACTACATTTAAAATTAAAATTGAAAAGCAAGTACAAAAATAATTTTGAAATATATCTGACTCCTTGAGCAATTTTCAAAAGTTTGTTCGAGGTTTGATATTTGTTTTGAAACAAAATTGTTGAAACCTACTGCAATGGAAAAAAGAGTAAGGAATGTTATTTCTTAACCACCCATATCATTTGTGTGTGATAGTACAGAAGAATACTTTTGTGTATAGTGTGTGAGCACTCTTACTCTTGCTTGTGTGTACTGGTGTGCGTGTTTGTGCGTGATTTAACCCCCCCTCTGGATGATGGATTAATTACAATTGGGTGTTGTTCACCAATAACAGGGTGTTGTTGGGTTTTCATAGTAGACAAGTGGATGACGACTAATATTTTTACGTAACTGGTGGCCCACAATTTTGATTTTTAGCGTATCATTTCCTTGGACTAAACGTTTTGTATATCCATTCCTTATTAAAATTTTCTGGACCTACAACCCGTCTAAGATTTTACCACTAGCAGAGTTGCCCATTTATCTAGTGTATAACTCCAAATTAACAGATCATTTTAACCGGTAATTAACTTCTTATTGCAAGTGTTTAATTATTCTAAATTTATTTTGCTGTTAAGATAACTGTGTCGTAATATGCTATAATTACACGTTAGTTTGTTGTTAACAGCATATGTTACATGTTTGTGAAGCTTGATCATCTACTTTCTACAAATATAACGATTCAATGTATATCTTTGTATTGATCTCTTTTAGCGTAGATAGTGTAGTCAAGCACACCTTTACGGAAGATAATTAGTGAGTTGGCTATTAAGTGTCATTTGCAGGATAGTATAAGACTGAATATTGTTCATTTTGAAAATATATTTAAGTTGTATGTTGCTAGTTTTTTTAATTTGTGACTTTTAGACGTGTCAGGACATTTTTCAGCAATCGTTAAAATAAGTATAATTTGCTTAAATTTTGGAAAATAAATTGTAACCTTTCATCTTAATTTTTAACACTTAATACATTTTCTTTTGACAATGTTTATATTTCTGGTCTTTACAAAATTCCGTATCAGAAAGAAATGTTAGATTTACTTTTAGCCACGACCACATTTCAAGAATTGGCTCAATTACCGCTAAGGTCCTTGTGAGTTTCGGAATTTAATGTCACTTTAAGGAGTGTCCATTTTCTACAATTTTCCAGATTTGTCATTGTCTACTAAAGCACACAATAAGTTTGGAAGTTTAGTATTTGTTGTCTTTAGAACTTTTTTTCCTACTCATCTAAAGTCCGAGGAGTTTGCAACTATCAGTGCTACCTTTAGTTCAGGCCAAAATTTATGGCATTTTTATTTGTTCACTAAAGACTGTCAAAGTTAAGAATTTTTTTAGTTCTTTTAGTATAAGACCATCTATTGTTCTTGATTTTGTTTCAGTCCCAGCTAAAGTCTAAGAGAGTTTCGAAAGTTTAGTACAACATTTAGTGGAGTCCATTTTAATTTTACTGTAAGTTGGTTTCCTCGATTATAGTTATTTATGACATAAGTACAATTTATGGCAATTTACCAACACTGCCACTGGGCAGAAGGTCACTTTACACAGTGTTGTGGATAGTATATAGGCCATTAGAAGTCAAAATCTTAAAACAATGTAAAATGTAGACTCATTTTTTGTCAACCTTTTCAAGCAATGTTACCATAATCACCCATTTTGAAATTCCAGTTTGACAATCTAGTGTTGCCTAACGTTAACTTCTGGACAGTTTGTAACATAGGATTTCCAGTTAATCCCCATGTGTCGTCTAACTTAAACCTATGCCATATGTCCCTCAGGAAGCACATTTAATTGCTTTTAAAGCCCACGTTTCACGAAAAAGTTCCAATAGTAAACGAGAGCTGATTTTTCTGCTTTTTCCTCATCAAAGATGGAGTGTAAAATCAAATGGGATAACATTTTCAACGTGTATCTAATTCAGTTACCGTTTTACATGAAAGACATGTCACAAACATACAAATACATACATATTTGTAGCTACAAACTTAGCAGAACGGAGAAAAAAATCAGGTCAGATTGGGAAGGACTTCCCATCAATAACCAAATTTTTATTTCCGTGTATTCGTTTTAAGTCGTATATCCTTACCCAGTGAAGTACAAACTAAACTCAGATGCCTAGAGCAATGAACGCTCCTTAGAAAACATATTTACAGGTCAACGCCATTTTGAATTTTGTGGGGAAAAAAATAACTTTAAGCATTGGTTAAATGCGGAGTAAACGAAAAAGTAAGTATTTTGTTTAATTCTGAATGCATATATTCTCTGTCATCGATATTCCACAGGAGAATTATATTTCACTATAATGTTTTGCTTGTCTGTATATTAATATTCCGAGGGTCACGGGACACTAGAGAAAATATATAAATGCCTATAACTTACGAACATAGCCATAAATTATTCAAATATAGCTGAGTAATACAGAAGGCAATAACAATTCGTCATAGAATATCACAACTTCTGTTAATACCTCGGATCTTTGTAAAGATATAGGCTAGTGCTGCATAAATCAAATGATTTATTTGCATCGGAAGCTCTCTCTCTCTCTCTCTCTCTCTCTCTCTCTCTCTCTCTCTCTCTCTCTCTCTCTCTCTCTCTCTCTCTCTCATTAGAGCGAATGAGGCATACTTTTTACAGTGTGCGTTTTACTTTTCAGGATGAAGAAAATCTATTTTGAAGCTACTATCACTATGGTCCTTGTGTGCCACAGTCTAATGGTCAGAGCGAATGCCAATTCAGTCCACGCCGAACCAGGTAGTTTTTTTTTTTTTAAAAAAAAACTGTGTCGGACAAAAGCAAGTGCGGTTTAAAGTCTTAACTTAAAAATACACTCGTTACAAATAGCTACACTTCTATTTTTGAAACCAGCTGTACCTTTATCTAATACATGAAAGGGTTGCAGAAGTTCCGTCGTATCGCACCTGTGATTTTAACAATTAACACTGATCTTGATGGTGATATATATTTTTCGAAGTTGAACCATTAAGACACTAATTTGTTTAACTTTAACAATTTAGTCATTTGGTTTTTCATGGTTTCTACATAGGTCTTGTAGACTAAATATCTATGTCCCTCAATGACAATTTTATGGAAGCTCGGTCACTCAGTCCATTCTATATAACAATTGTCCCTAGATATCTAACAAATTAAATATTGTAGCAATAATATTATGTATTTCATTCATGACTGCAGTTACGACAGAATCTTGAAATTATATAACTGCTGAGTGCAGAATAAGTAATAACAAGTATAAACATTCCCAAAACAGTTACTCTTTGATGTGCCTCGACCATGAGTAAAGAAACAACGGGGATAAGGTTAGATATAACATTGATGGATGCTGTAATTACATAGAAGCCATTTTTTATTTTTTAACTATAAAGTTAGCTATTTTCACTGGAGATATTTTAGTTTGAAGCAATAACGATTTTTAAAGACATAAGAGTGAAAACTGGATAAAAATATATTCGCACCAATTAATATTGAAACTTTCCCAGACAAAATGTTCTAATTTCAAAACATTCTCAGGTTTACCTAAAATGACTTTTGAAGTTTAGTTTAATTTTAATGTATTTTGTTGCATAAAATTGTTATTGGATATAACAAGCGCTACAATACTGAAATTACAAGATTAAACGAAAGCCACTGAATTATCTAGTTCATAATGTCTTACGATAATCCGAATGTGTGTGTGTGTATATATATATATATATATATATATATATATATATATATATATATATATATATATATATATATATATATATTAATTATGGCGGATTAAATTAAGTTTAAATGACAAACAAAAAACTACATTTTTAACAAAGTGAAGCGTGTCTTGGTTAAACATGACCAGTTAGTCAAGGTACATAAAGCACAAGGATGAACAACGAGGAAAAAAGTGAAAAACCGGGATTGACAAAAGAAGTTAGAAGTTAAAATGAGACATTGCCAAGTAAATTGTGCAAAGAAAACATTGTGTAGAAAGTTCCGTTCATTTGGGAAAATAGTGGGAAATGCTTTTGCAACTGGTCATCTCCCATGTGTTAGAAATCTCAAATAAAACATTTTGACTTTCCAAGATAAGTAATGTTGTGTACTTTCTATAAATCCACGTCCATAAAATGACAATCAGATTGTATTCTTTGTAATATATTCACATATACTATTTATTTTAGCTTGGAAGAGATAGACATAAAATCAGAAAGTGATGTACTAAGAAAGTTTGTAATGAAAATTTAAATGTCAATGCTTTTCACTTATCTGTTTTTGAATGAATTACCTTCTACAATGTGTTACTTATAATTTTATAAAAGGACAACTTTTTTTATACTGTTTCTACACTAGGTTAAACTATCTAGCTATAAAGATAACAAATGCAGATGCGTACTTCCCCAGCCTATGATTGTCATGAAACGCACACACACACACACATACACACACGCATATATATATATATATATATATATATATATATATATATATATATATATATATATATATATATATATATATATATATATAATTGAAATTATGATCGATATAGTTTTTGATAGTATGTATACGAAAGAAACTTTTAATATGCGTTGTAATACTAATTCTGCGACATCAAATGTCATTTATTTGATCACATGCAAAAAGTGTAACATACAATATATTGGACAAACGAGTCAACAATTATCTAAACGTATGAACCAACATAGATCAGATATAAAAACTATATCGATCATAATTTCACTTCACACGTTGTAAAACACTTTAACAAAAGTTCCCATACTTTACAAGATTTCTCCTTTCAACCTATTGATGTAGTTAATTCTGAGATGGAACGTCTTTTAAAGGAAAAACCTATTGGATTCACCGTCTTAATACGGTATAACCAAAAGGTATTAATTCCAAAACCTTGTACGATATGCCATAATAAAATTTATTTCTTTTAAATTTTTTAAATTTTTTATTTTTTTTTAATTATGTCCCCTGTTTAAAAATTAGTTAATACTTCTACATTATTTAATATTAATTTAATTACAATTTTTTAATGTTAGTATTACTAATATCATAAAGATATAAACATTAATTTTTGGAGAAAAAAAAAACGGATTATCTCCAATTAATGTTTTAACATATAATTATTTAGTTTTAAATATTTTCGCACACCATATTGTTTTTCTAAATAATTTTTTTATATGGTGTAAGTATTAATCGACTGTTAAGCATAAATTATGGTTTTTCAGGTAATGTGAATAAAACTGTTTATCTCTGTTTATCTATAATGTATATATGTGTGTATTTGTGTGTGGAGAGAGAGGAGGGAGGGAGAAATACATAGACAGAGATAGACAGAAAGATATATAGATATAACCTATCCATCTCTCATTTTAGAACATGTCCTGTCTGGAAGAGTCATTGATTTCAGCAAGATAACAGGTGCTCAAATCGAAGAGGTAGCAAGTGACAAGTTGGAACTAGACAGAGATGGAGTGGAACAGCTGCTGATGCATCTATACAAAACTGGAAAACTAACTCTTGATGAAACGGTCAACTTATTGAAGGAAATTGATGAAAAGAGAAGACAATCTGAGACGACTATGCCGAGGCTCTCTAGCCTGCTTGAAAAGGGGACTTCTAAATATGAATCCTTTAGTGGTAGAAACCACTCCATAGTTGCTGAAGTAGCAACCCTACCTTCCGTGGCTAATAATTCGACATTTCCTTCACTATCCAATAAAAAAGGCAGACAATTTCGGCAAAAGGGTAACCAAACTCCTTCGATCGTTTCCATGGCCAATGATAAAGAAGGAGATGTACAATTTGAATTAAGCGAGCCATTCGTTTCCAATAACGAAAACGATTACGACGATGCAACATCTGAATCAGTGTACGTCGAAATCCCAAACATGAATCAGGTCATGAAAAATCCAGTCCCAAGAGGAAAAAAACGACAGAGGATAGACGGGGAGCATGCAAGGCCAGGTTTTAATGCATCAGAAGGAGACAGACGCCAGCCTAGAAGATCTGACTCGAGTACAAAAAGTGACAGATCGAATACAGTTTTTGACACGCATCCAGATAAGAACCATATCCTGCCTGTAAAGGTTCTATTTGGGTTCGGTGGTTTCATTCGCGGACTATTGGGTTTTTGAAGAAGTATAATTGTTTAGTTGTAGATAGTGGTACTTAAATCGTGAAATAATTTGATATTTGAAAGGTACAATAATGTTGAAACAGCTTAAACTTTGTAGCATGCATATTCATGAGGTAGACATATTGATTACATCATGCTGAGCTTGTTTTTACATATATAAATTATATTAAACAATGGGATTACGTTTACTTTGTCATCTGTTCTGCTTGCTTTATGTCCGACATGATGGTTTTATTTATGGATGTTTTGGTTTTGAAAATATTTTAAACGTTTGTTGATATAATAATGGTCATCAAATATCTATTTTAGTCCAATGAGAGAAAATCTGACTCTGAAATATGATTTTATTTTCTGAAGCTTATTGCGCTGTGAGGATACATTTTCTTTCTTGCTTATTTTTCCATACCAGAGTTAAGAAGAGTTATATTTTCAGTATTTCTTTCATTTTTTGTTATTGTTTATTATTTAATATTGGAATCCAAATGCAGTCATCATTACAGTAGAAATTAGAAATTGATAATGCAGTTTATTCCGCGGTAATTGACAAAGTTGGAAGAACAGATTTTAAATGAATACAGAACCTGTACGTACCGAAATCTGTTTCCGGTATGATTCATTGTACATATATAAATTTAATGAGGAAGCAAGCTAAATCAAATGCCTTGGGCAGGTAAAACCTGCGTCATGCAAGTTTAACAGGTTTACACTTATCGTTTTCTTGCCAATAAATGTCTAACATTTGCGTAAACGTTTTACAGGATTGAAGCGACGTATCCAGAGTAAGTAGTTTTTATGATTTCTTTAAAGCTTATGTGCAAAAGCAACATTAAATATGACTTTGTACAAAGATAAACATTAATTAGCAAGGGTCTTTCCTCTAACAAGTGAATAGAATGTAATTCCTTAGTGCATTGTGTGTTAATGTCACCAAAAACAAAAGACGACTTAATATTACTATCAACATAAAAAGAGAATATTTATTTTTTCTTCCGTGAAAATTTTTTTAAAGAATGATTTATTTTAATTTTGCAATAGAGCGAGTAAACCTTCAAAATTCTGTCAATTGATTTTGTCTGTTTGTTCCCAGCATGAAAACTATTTTTCTTTCTCTGTAAATTTTATTAAGTTTAAAATTATCAGCAATGGAAAAGCAGCTGATCTATTACGTTTTCTCATCTATTACGTATTCTCATCTATTACGTATTCTCATATATTACGTATAATCTTTTATGCTGGTTAGAACTGCAAAACCAAACTATTGAAGAAGTTTAAATTTAGACAGTAAATGGTTTACGTTGTCCTGTACTCTACTGAAAATCATAATCAATTGTAATATTTTAAGAGCTTGCACGGGAAATATTAGCTAAGACACAAATTCATTAAGAGTGCATTGCTGTATTTTTCAGAATGAAAAGAATATATATTGCTTTGAACTTAATGGTGCTGCTGTGGTTTCATCTTCCACTTGTTTTCTCAGATGACCCCAGTAGCAATGGACAAACAGGTTGGTCGTCAGTTAAAAATACCTTAAATTTTAAACGTCAGTGCAGCCTTCAATTGTTCATTTGCAAATGTATCACACACTTTATGTATAAATGCTATAAATTTAAACTGACCTTTTTTCGGTTATAATACGCTATATATACCGCATAATAATGAAAAGATATGTCTTTACTTACATTTTGTTGACGTCCAATTTTACATCAACACCGATTTTTCTAATTATGTGGATTTTATTTTAATATTGTCAACGTCAAGAGCTTTTTAAACGTCAAATCTATACGGAAATCAAATGAGCTATGACGATTGTACTTCGATTGCATTTGATAATCGGATATATGCTACTTTCCTGATCAGATAGTTAAATATTAATCATTGTTGTTTGTACTTTGACACTAAAACGTCTTAATTACCTCATTTGTTAGACTGAATTGATTGCATTTTTATTTACTTGAGTTTAAGTCATTCTTTCGCTGCAGGCGTCATAACTTAGAGTGGTAATGAGCAAATTATGTGGAACAATTCATAGTTGTATTGTATTATCAAAGCTTGTGATAGCACCACCTAATCTCGTAACATTTACCAGTGGCTGGTACACCATATACTGCCCAATCGCTTGACATGTTGCCAAAGGCTGGGTCACCACCTACTGTCTAATTGCTTGACATGTTGCCAAAAGCTAAGTCACCACCTGCTGCATAATCGTTTGACATGTTTCCAAAGGCTGGGTCACCACCTACTGTCTAATTGCTGGACATGTTGCCAAAGGCTGGGTCACCACCTGCTGCATAATCGCTTGACATGTTGCCAAAGGCTGGGTCACCACCTACTGTCTAATTGCTTGACATGGAGTCAAAGGCTGGGTCACCACCTGCTGCATAATCGCTTGACATGTTGTCAAAGGCTGGGTCACCACCTGCTGCATAATCGCTTGACATGTTTCCAAAGGCTGAGTCACCACCTACTGTCTAATTGCTGGACATGTTGCCAAAGGCTGGGTCACCACCTGCTGCATAATCGCTTGACATGTTGCCAAAGGCTAGGTCACCACCTACTGTCTAATTGCTTGACATGGAGTCAAAGGCTGGGTCACCACCTGCTGCATAATCGCTTGACATGTTGTCAAAGGCTGGGTCACCACCTGCTGCATAATCGCTTGACATGTTGTCAAAGGCTGGATCACCACCTGCTGCATAATCGCTTGACATGTTGCAAACGGATGGGTCACCACCAACTGCCCAGCCAGAGTGAATGCACATTATTGCATAACGTCACTTTGTTTGTGGGACCATAAACTAACATGGTCCACAAATATTGACCAGCACGTACAAAATATATAGTATCTTTGAAATGTCGAAAGTTATTGATTGACATAAACTTAGATCTGGAGAAAAATAATTAATATATAAGTCAGCATGTGTGTTAAATCTTGCAATTTACTTGCAATTAGTAAAATCTTTTGAATTGAATTTCGATGTAATGTGATTTTCAAATGATAATGCACTGATAGATATATTTTTGTTAAATTAAAAAACGAACAAAGTGATGAACTTGTCATTTTGCGAGCAAACTTGTATGATACAAACACAACTGAATATGTATCTAAAAATAATGTCTTCCGAAACTCATACATTTCAGCTGAACGGGAAAGTGGAACTTCTACCATAGACACTGACGCCGTGGCATGGAGAATCAAAGAAACAATACTGGAAACAATAAATGACCCCAAAATAGGCGAATTAGATTTGGATGAGATAATAAGTCAGGTGATGAGATTACATGGTGAAAACGTTTTAAATTCAAATGATACGGACGTCATAATTGCAGAAATTACAAGGAAAAAGCTTAAAACCGTCCCCCAATCTGATGTACAGAGTCAACCCTTGGCTACTGAGACGGTAGGTAAGAATTTTACCCAGAAGAAAACATCCAATGACAGCAGCTCCAGCCCGGCCGTGAGGAGACGGCCATTTAAAAATATGCGAGGCGAGTTTTCGCGTTCTAAAGATGTGACGCCGATTGTGAAATTGTCCGTAAGCAATAGCGATAGTCAAAGACCGGTAGAAGCTTCAGAAGCTCCAACAGTTGGTAAAACTGATGAGGACCATGTAGTTTCGGAATCGGTGGATATGAAAAATCAGAAGGATCCTATTGAGAGAATATCTAACGGGGAGAGCAACGCGGTCCCTAAGATAAAGCCAGGAACACAAAAATCAAATTCAAACTCAGGCCAAAACAAGAACATGGGTCAAGTAAAGTCAAATGAGAATCCAAGCCCAAAGCCCAACAAGGGACCACAAGCGGCAAATGGTAATCCAGGCACAAAGCAAAATAAGGGACCACAAAATGCCAATGGCAGTTCAGGCCAGAAACCCAACTCAGCGAAACAAAATGGAAACAAAAACACAAGTCCAAACTCAAAATCGGATAAAAAGAACCCCAAAAAGGATGACAAAGATCCAATTCTACCTGTGAAGGTCGTCAAAAATATTAGTAAATTTGTCGGTGGATTTATAGGATAAAATACTCTAAGTCTATTGCTACTAACTTCCGACCATGAAGAAATACAAATTGGATTGAATTAAATAATTATATCCGTGGTTATAAAAATATTCCATCATATTATCAAAGCCTGCTTTGTTTTTCATTAAAAAAACAGCTAAATCTCTCAGTGTTTTTAGGTATTAAAAGGTCACCGGCCACACTCCAAGATTTTTCTGTTTACATCAGATTTGCTTTACATGATTAAAAGTGGTTATACTCACACAAAAAGACCCACCGCCCCAAAAAAATCAAGTATAAAGAAGAAATAATAATTTAATTGCTCGAAAAAGACGTATACAACGCAGTTGCTAACCCTTAGCTACGATTTCCCACCTATAGAGGAAGCCAGCCGGAAATGACGTACATTTATTCCCACAAGACGATGTAAATGCTTCCTGTCCAAAAAATAAAAAAAAAATAATATAAACCATGGATTGGGAACATTTAGACGAAACTTCTGAAAACTAATTTACTGTTCAGCCTTATATCGATATGCGTGCACGACGCACTAGATTGTGTCGCTTTTTAAACTGTTTAATTTATTTTGAAAATTCCTGTTAATACAGCTAACAAAGAATCAATGTTGGCTTCTCTATGTCGGTTGACTTTATGAATTAAAAAAGAAAATCGGCACACTTAAAAAAATCCAGAGGAACTAAACTTTACTTCATTATGTTGGCCGACTTCATCAGAAAAATCTGCACACTTAAAAGATATCAAAGTCAGTTTTCGGGGTTTTGTGATTTTGTTATTTGACATAAGCGATACACACTAAAATAAGGACGCATACGTAAACCGGCATCCATTTGTGGGTATATTTTTACAAAACTATATTTCGCATGATGAAAAACGAAGGAATAAATGATAATGCAAGGTCAATTTCTTTCATTTTATTTTCAAAAAAGTGTATGTTTATAATTATTTGTACTTTGCAGATGGTGGTGGTGGGACAAATTCAACACAAAATTAATTCCTATCTTATTTGTATGGAATAATGGAGCAAGTATGATTAACAATGTTGACTAAAAGTGACAAGCTTTTAATTTACTTGCGCACACACTAAGACAACTTGAAAAATAAAAAGAATAAAATTAATTGGTAAGAGCTTCATATTGCAGCAACATTGACAAAATGCTCAACATTATTCTCTCTCTCTCTCTCTCTCTCTCTCTCTCTCTCTCTCTCTCTCTCTCTCTCTCTCTCTCTCTCTCTCTCTCTCTCTCTCTCTCGTAACTGAGTGTGTATTATATGCAGCAGTGTTTCAACGTGAAGCCGAAAATTAAATATATTTGTTTTAATATCTCATTACGCTACCCTTAGAAGAATTCTGTAGAATATTATTTGCTAAGTTTTATTGTTTTTAAATAAATAATAATTGATAATATGATCGGAAGACTTAAACTGAGAATGTCGTACAGATGCATATATATTTTAACATAAAAAATATATAAATATTTTAATTAGACGAGTAAGATAGATCTGCTTGTGTTTTCTCTAGTATATCAAATCTATCAATCAATCTATCTATCTATCTATCTATCTATCTATCTATCTATCTATCTATCTATCTATCTATCTATCTATCTATCTATCTATCTATCTATCTATCTATCTATCTATCTATCTATCTATATATATATATCTATCTATCTATGTATCTATGTATCTATGTATCTATCTATCTATCTATCTATCTATCTATCTATCTATCTATCTATCTATCTATCTACATTGCAAAGTATGTTTATTTTCTTAGAAAGAATATCAATTTCGGTTAAATTTAGTTTTTTTCCTAAACCTATTCCTAAAGCGTATCTTACATAGTATCTACTTGTTAATTTACGAAAAGGAAATTGTTCAAACTATTGTTAAGTTGAGGAGAATTGTCTTTCGAGTTGAGCCGAATTGTCTTGAACCAGTATGACTATAATCCGGCATTAATGATACAACTTTCTCATCCTCTCATCTTATTCTATCTCACAGTTTGAATTCTTTCTTTTCTGGTATACAGGTTCTTTCGGAAAAAGAAAGAATCATTTTTCCCATCGTCTCTCTTTTGTTTACATCCATATGCAATACAGTGCATCATATTTTTTTGTACAAAAACATGATCACAAGATATATCACATAGATATTTACGTCGGGAAATTAAACACTTGAATGGCTAGGTTGAGTAGAAGGGATAAATGTACGTCATATCCGTGTTTGGCACGCGGAAACTACCTATTGTTTACGGAGATTGCGTTATAATTTTTCATTTACAAAATAGGATTATTATAGTCTGATTAAACATTTTTATGGTGTGCATATATAACAAATGCATTTTGTTTATGACTAATAATATCACACATTTGTACAAAATAGGTGTCCGGTGACCTTTAAGGTAAATAATTGTATCTATTTAAAAAGTAGAGATTCTACGTATTGCGTGCATTAAAGACTTAAGAATGTTTTTCTTTACAGCAAACGAAGTTCATATTTAAAGTGTATTTACTCCATTCTACGTTTGATTACCAAGGTTCGCTCTATGTCCTCTTTGCTGGTACCATTATTTATATTCCTCTGTGATACATGGTATGGCAACTGTGTGTGCAATGCCCAATATCCATATACCATTATATTTTATATCCACCTAGAAATTAGAGAACTTATCAGAGCTTCCTCGCAATGTAAAAGTAATATCTTGTTGTGCTTAATAGGTAGTAAAATACTTTTTATGTGCTCTTCAAATATCATTTCGTCTGAACAAGTAAAAAGGGATCATGATTTTCAAGCATTTATTTTTTAAACTTAAAAATTAGGAATTGCATTTTGGTATTTCTGTTCTTCAAAACACTGGAAAATCTAGAATTTAGAAGATTGCATTAAAGATGATCAACGCCATTGAAAAAAGAAAAAGACAATTCCAAACTGGGAATAATCAGTCTATGCATCAGCAACTTAGAGTGTAAATAACTCTTTGATGGTGTTATAATTTACAGTAGTTAGGATTATTGAGAAAGCACAAAAAGTTATCTTCATGAGAAAGACTTCTGATTTCTAAATATCCATTCGGCAGAGCAACTTTTATACGAAAGATTCGAAGGCTTGCACAGTGCGAACGCGTAAGATGTATATTGCTTTCTTTCATCGCAATATCCAGTGTGTAATGAAAGCTGACATCATAACAGATTGTTTTCTATAGGAAATCTTATTTGAAATAAACAGAATCTTTTTTACCGGTGATTACAAACCAGATATGTCACAATCATCTTTAAAAACATTTCTTGCATCTATCTATCTATCTATCTATCTATATATCTATCTATCTATCTATCTATCTATCTATCTATCTATCTATCTATCTATCTATCTATCTATCTATCTATCTATCTATCTATCTATCTATCTATCTATCTATCTATCTATCTATTTATCTATCTATCTATCTATTTACTTATCTATTTATCTATCTATTTATTTATTTATTTATCTATCTATCTATCTATCTATATATCTATCTATCTATCTATCTATCTATCTATCTATCTATCTATCTATCTATCTATCTATCTATCTATCTATCTATCTATCTATCTATCTATCTATCTATCTATCTATCTATCTATCTGTTTGTAACGTTTGTAATGTTTTAGACTGTTAGGTACTTTATTTCTCTTTCACGTTTTGGTGCAACAACCCCAGACACTAGTGACACTTTATTTGTTAAAGACTCTTTATGCAATAAATTGGATTTAAAAACACAGTCGGACCTGTGTAAGCGTACTACACACATTTTTATAAATTCAAAATTTAAGTAAATTACCTGTGTAAGCATACTATACACATTTGTATAAATTCAAAATTCAAGTAAATTACCTGTGTAAGTATACTATACACATTTTTATAAATTCAAAATTCAAGTAAATTATACAGCAATAAACTGAACATTCAAAAATCGCCTATATTCACGGAAATACATCACGGTGGTGGAGATGCGGACTTCGACATCAGCTCTGACATTCTGGTATTTTCCTCGTTCGTTGATTTTTATCCTTGCTTGTAATCACTGATATGGAGGGGAAAATATCGCCAACTTTCTGTATCTGTGTGACTTGACTCCTATTTAGTTTACTATTGCTTACTGGCTGTTGGAAAGGGGTTACTATTAAGGAGATTCTCTTTATTCGTGAAATATACAGTGTTTGACAGAAAACGACTTTATCTCTTAGAATTCTCGTATATGATGTTAATTGGTATCAGTACACAATTAATAAAATCCGGTTCAGTACCCAAGAATGTAGTCCCAGTCTATTTTTAGGTTACTTTTTCTTGTCTAAGTTTGGTGGTGATACAAGAGAATGAAGACAGCAAGCTACGTAAATTTTAATAAAATAATATATTTCCCTAAATAAACAAGGTAAAATGTGAAAAAGACTTACGATTTACGACTAAAATCTAAAATTAATCCAAGACTTAAAAGAAAGTCATATCAATGAAAACACCTAATGAACCACAGCTCAAATCCTGTTAAAATTCAAGATGAAAGGAAATGACGTCTTTGATGGTCAGCTTTGTATCTTTGTGTCAACAGTTCCTCGATGAATCACAGAAAATAATATTCCAGTTTGGAAGTCCGAATAATTTTCAATAACTGTCTTTGTCCAGGAATTTGGTAAGGATTGCTAATTCCAATAAAATAAAAATTCAGTTCAAAATGGTCTCAACAAAACACCTTTGAGCTTCAAAGGTTCAAAGCACAACTGGACATTTCTTCTTACTACATGAGTTATAGGACTAACAAAAAAGCAAAACAGATTCCCGTATGAGGGTCTTGTGGTCATCGTTTTGAACAACGTAAAAACCTTTACATGCATAACATCTCGTACTTTAATATGACCTGAGCTAAAATTAATGATTCTCACTCTGGGAAAAAATATTTAAAAAAAAAAATAAAAAGCATCGTTTATTATGAACCTGATACTGGTTCTGAATCAAGGTCAGGAATTAGATACAATGCATAAAACTACTGGTACTTTGTCAGGTCAAACAGAACTGAATTGAGTGTCTCTAAACAAAAATATTAAATCCAGTAGACAAAGTTATCATTACAACAACAAATAATGGAATGAAATAAAAATTTTAAAAAGTTAAAACTAACAAACAAACAATTTATTTACATATACATAACAATATCCGACTTCATGCCGAACTCATTTACATTTATACATATGGGATCTGCAACCAAATCTTTTTAAAAAGCAGGAACTACTATCAAACTCATAAAAATGGAATTGTTATTTTAGAATAATACGATAAATTAAAATTCTGCTTTAAATACTAAACTTAATATTAATATATATATATATATATATATATATATATATATATATATATATATATATATATATATATATATATATATATATATATATATATATATATATAAAATATATATATATATATATATATATATATATATATATATATATATATATATATATATATTAAAAATCTTTAACTAGCGAAATTTTTAAAGCAATAAAATAATTGCAAAATAAATACTAAGTAAATTACAGACGTAAAGTAAATTTAAGTAGACATCGGTATTTTGATATATTGACTCTAAAACCTGGTTTTCATGTACATACCCAACGAATCTGGGCTTCAGACACTCTCTTGCCTCCTTCCTTGGGTACCTGTTTTCTGGCTACCGATTGGAACGTTTATGGGCCTTAAACACCGTATAGTCGGAATTTTATTGCCAAACCGCTGAAAGGTAGAAGACTGTTGGAAAAGTGTTGAATGTTGTAGAACTTGGATAATAGTTGAAAAATCCTAACTTGAGGACATAAATATAATTATTATTTCGAACTAAAACAAGATAATTATTTAAATTATCACCAGAGGAAAATACTTCATTGAAAATGTATCCAAATCTGTTGCTGAACCTCACTTTGGTAACTCAGATCCATCTCCGTACGAATATACATAAGGGACCTATCTTGCGCCTGCTCAGCGAGCTATAAACGGCAATGGCAGCGACCTACAAAGGCCTCACACTACGATAGATCAAATGAAGCCAGTTATTTTTTATGAGGATCGTGACATCAACTAAATATTATCTCTGATAATTTTGAATGTGATCTCCGCAATCGTCCCCACCCTTTTAAGCGTATCCTTTTAATGTCAAATTTGCAAAATACCTGCTTCGAAATCGTCAGTAGATCAGACGTACATGTACACATTGTATGTACAGGAATCAGTTGACATTTCCAGTGACTATTATTATTTTAACTATAACTTATCTACTTCCTATTTGAAACATGTGTAGTGTAGTAATTGTGGTCTTCTTATATGTCGTTGATTTTAGTGTTTCACGAACTTTCTTTGATAACCGTAAAAGCTAAGAAAACTTCGTCTGTCACTTACCCACCCATCAATAAACATTGGAAACTTGTTGTACACTAAGCCGCTATATGAAGAACAGCAGCGTCGATAGGAAATGATAAGGAATACATGTTTGAAACTGCGCTTTTTGGTATAATTTCTGAACAAAAGACCTTTCAAGGTAAGGACATAATTATGCGCAAATCCCCATAGCTTCACTGCACCCTCTTCAGCATAATAGACTTGATAGCAAAACGAAATATTCCCCAACTCAATCCTTTACCTATAGCATTCACTGTCATTCACTAATCTTTTTCACACATGATTCTAAACGTTAATATTTCTCTCTTTTATGTGTGTGTGTGTGTTCGATGCAATCTTCAGTCAAACATCTACCTGCATGACAAGGACACACGTGAAAGGGAATCGTGGTTATTTTCCCTCTTATTTATGAAAAAAGCTAGGTAATAAAATGAGAATATATGAAATAATTGATAAATATGTAAGAAATTATTAAATAAAAATTAAATAGTTGCGCATTCGAGAACATAAATGGTGGTTCTGCGTTATCGGAACAACGCTGCTATGAAAAAGTAATGTGTAAAAGGGAAAATAATTATCGAAAGCAAATCGTGGCCTCTATCAATAAGGAAATATAGAATAATGAACCAAAATCAATAATTGCATAATATAAGCAACTGAATACTAAAGAAATCAAGCACATTGACCAACTAAATAGCAATGATCCTTCTCACTACGGTTCAAACCTAATATTTCAGATAGATTCGTGATGCTTACTGATAAACACCAATATACGATATGTAGTATGTCATTCGGACCCACACAACCAATGCAACGTCTTGTGATAAGGACATAACGACATAACGAAAGAACCTATAGTGGTACCCAAAATCAATTCTTTTTATTGACAACAGTTACTCACCAGTGAATATGTAAATTATAAGAATAAACAATCAGGGTTGGGTCTTTATCGAAGTTCTAAGTTACGTAATCCTCAATAAAATTGGCCTACATGTCTGAAATTCTGTTAAGTTTGAACCGCTCAGGTGACCTAGTGGTTACAGCGTCCGCCTCTGATGTGAGAGTTCGTGAGTTAGATTCCCGACCTAGTCATACCAAAGACTTACAAGACGTTAGTGTTATGACTGGTCGGCCTGGTGTCATGATAATGTGACTGGGTGGGATATCATTCTACATGTCTGCAGCATGATGCCCCAGTGCTAGACATCATTATAAACTGCCACACTGCAGACATCGTAGCGATACGATTGAAAAATTGTTAAAGCTACGTTAAAAATCCAACACACACACGCATGCACGCACACATACAACATAACACATACACTATTAAGTTTGTGAGTTACTTGATAATATTCCATTCGACAATGACCATTTAATCTAATAATACTGCCCGTGACGTCATAATGCATTAGTTTGTTACAACATGCAGTTTGAATATCATATATTTGCTATGCTTAAATTATTTAAATGTTATAATAATGTGTACTAAATTCAGTTCATATTTTATTTCCGTACAAGGGGATTATGCAACAAGTCCTATCCCTAAAATAAATGTCTATTATTCACGAATAGCGGCAAACATTATAATATGATATTATTGGAAGAGAAAGGACGCTGATTCATCAGACAGACAGACAGACAGACAGAAAAATACATAGATATATAGGTGTGCCTATAGTAGTTATATTATGGCAATTACAGCCGCACATATCACAGTAGTTATTGCCGCGGCGAGTCAAGAAATTGTGTCTACAGCTTTACTGCCGCATTTGCGATTACAACATTCAGTTTGGTGATTTCATCTTGATACTGTTTTTTTTATTATTTTGTCCTCGCAGCATCGACATCCTTACCCTCTTCCAGCTGGTCTGAAACATGGTCTTCTGATTCTGTTCCAACACCATCAATTTCCTGATCAAATTCTGCAAGAATAAGTGGTCATAAAATAAAAATACTAATAACGGTTAATAGTGCTTCATACGCAACATTTATTCCATGTATCTCTATAGATCGTAGCAGTCACCAAGGTTTTGGGAACCAAACGTGGATAAGACATTTTGCATGTGCAGGAAGCCGTCGCTGGAAATGCCTTCGCGGGACATGTAAAGAAGGCCTCTGTCGTTTTTACTGATAGAGTAGATTCATTTGCGCTTAAGCAACAACTTAAACAACCCCATCGACGATGAATGGTAAAATGATCTGCCACAAGGTTGCTGACAAGATCTTCCTGGCCTGAATTGAGAAACTGAAGCGAGCTAAAGAACTGCAAATATATGAACTGAAACGGCGTGTATTTTTCAATGCTGTTTGGAATGATACTTACTGGTGCATTCCATGATGATAGATCAGGTTTGAAGCACAATCGGAAGTCTTCAGTTTGTTTGGCTAAATTCGCATGCGCAATGTTCGACTTCTCTGTATGCGATGTGATGCGGAAATGATCGCGAACTTTTCCTCAATGGAGAGTAGAACCGTATTGCAAAAAAAGCAATGAGTCAGCGCTTAAAATAGTTAATATCGTCATGAATAATGGTCATCTCTGCAGGCTAGATAAGTTGCTGTTGGACTCATTTTACTATAACCTCAAGCGATTTAACGAAATTCCAGTTTCCAGGGAATTTAATTATTTACGTTTTAGGGTACTTAAGTCTGCCTATTGTTTTGTTTCTTACATAGCCCAAAATTCTGCTGTGTAAATAGAGCAATTATCTGAGAGTCTTGACCCCTGTTCTTCATCTGTTTCCGGGATAGTTAATGCAAAATATGGTCTGTCTCGGTTGTTTTGTTTTTGATCCATCGGTGTAAATTTCGACGTAGTCTTTGTAAGAGTTGTCAGTTATTGTTAAGATTTCAGATCTTATCATTAGCAGTTGTTTTTGTTTAGAGCCAAAGGTTGTTGCTAGAAAGTTTGTTAAGACTTTTTTGCATGTCCATAGGTTGAGGTTGTTGTATTTTATTAATTCTGCCTGAAGTCTATCAATCTTAATTCCTTACTTTGCTGATGCAGCATATTTTAAGAAGGTAGGTTTGTAACAGGTCTCTAACTAAACGTGACATTGCATCTATTGATGACAACTCTCGTTAGACGGGACGGGTCATGTGCTGAGACTCTTGCTGTATATCTTAATATGAATTCTTCTCTTCTCAGTACGACCGGTGATTCACCTGTGAGGATCTGTAGATAACGCCTTGGATTCAATTAGATCCAATTGTTTAAGGAGCGTAAAGCGGGCATAGTCCAGTTTCGACCTAATTAATAGTGTTGCAGATCATATCTCCATTTCAGACATGTTACGTGGTGGTTCCATGTAAGGTTTTGATCGAAGTGCAGACTAAATAATTTGGCTACTTTCTCAAATTAAATAAGTTCGACTTTTTTGTCGAGAGGTGGGTGATTTATCATGTACTTGGGTTAAGAGAGAAGAGGACTGTTGTTGTTTTACTTTTTGATAGTTTAAATCCCCATCTCTCTGCCCACTTACCCATTTTGTTTGGAAGGTTTCTAAATCATTGATGAGTTGTTGGCTGGGTCGCTTAACCGCTTCCCATATGCCACTATCGTCAGCAAACTGCGAAAAGTCAATTATGCTAAGATCGACACATTTTTAGGTCGTTGATCATAATGTTGAAAAGGTTTGGCCTTAAAACACTTTCTTGTGTTGTGTTGTTCTCGAGCTCATAGTTTCTAAGCAATTTTCCCCTATTCTGTTTCTGATCTGTCGTCTGTTTAGGAAATTATGGAGCCATTTGTACATATGGCAATTAATCCCGTAATGGTTTAGTTTGAAGATAAGCCCGTCAGTACAAACTACTTCAAAGGAGTTAGCTAGAACAAGAAAAATCGCTGTGATATGTCGATCATATTTTTTTTTGCATTACATGATAGTTTAATGCGTGATCCAAGCCACATTAGTTGGTCCAACACGGATCGTTTGCTACTGAAAACACTTTGGTTTTTTTATATGATGTTGTTGCTTTCCAGATGATGTTTTATTCTCTTGTTGAGTATAGTCTCCATCACGTTGCATATAGTATCAGTGAGTGAGATTGGTCTGCATCAAGTACATAAGACTGATCAAGCGTGTCGTGTTCATGATGTCGCATATAAAATTAAAGATTTTTCAGCAACGGCATCTCGCAGATGTGAAATTGATTCTTGCGTTAAATTCTATACCTAATAAATCTATCAGCGAGAAACTTGCTATCTTCCTAGTAAAATCTGCAATGAAAGGTAAACTGATTTTGTGGGCTGGTAATTAATCAACTGATTTTTAAATAAAATCTCTATATTGTAACCCAAGAGGATATTGGAGAGAAAAGGCAGCGGTTAGCAAACTTGCTGAAGCAACAAAAGTTTCACGTGCTATTGCTGCAGCGTGGTTATCTACGTCCACCTAAAAGAATTCAATACGCACATTTAGATGTCAACACCACTAATGAAGTTCATCAAGCAGATATCTTGATTTTACCACACGATACCATTTAAATTGGTAGACTTCAATACATATATAGATAGGCGTTAACTGTCGTTGACTTGCGAGAAGACATAAAGAAACGAAACCATTATCAACAAAACAGCAACTGAAGTTTCATCTGCGTTTAAACGAATTTATCAGCGAGGATGCTTGCGATGGCCACAACTATTACATGTTCATCCTGGCAAAGAATGTCTTGGTGCAGTATCATCGTTAATGAAAAAGCACAATGTTAAAATCAGGCAAGGACACACGGAAATTCATCGTGATTAGGCAATTGTTAAACGATTTAATCGTACACTTGCTAGGCGGTTATTAAGATATCAATATGCGAAGAAACTATCCGCTGACTTTAAGCCCAAGGATAGATCTCGTGAATGGGTTACAAGGTTACCAAGTGTGATAGCTGCCATGAATAATGAAATTACTCGTGCAACTTCTATGAAACCTAACGCGATCACAAAAATATATACCAATACGTCGAATCGAATCTTCTTCTCAACCAGTACTAGGTAATGTTACAGTTCGATATTTATATGAACCTGGCGAACTTGAAGGAGGCAGAAATACTAGCATTTGGTATGCTAGGCTATTTCGTTCATTACGGCAAATTATTTCTTTTTCCTTCCTGGTCTATGGACAGGAATTAGAGATTTGGGTGGTGGGATTCATGGCAATTTGCACATTTTTAGAATTTTGGAATGTGCACCTATTACTGTGGCTATAGCCACAAGTGTCACATTATCATAAGCCGTATAAAATTAAAGGACCTCGGATTGTCATATGAAAGCTGAATAAAACCAAAGGACTTCGGATTGGCATATGAAGGCCGTATAAAACCAAAGGACTTCGGATTGGTATATGAAAGCCGTATAAAACCAAAGGACTTCGGATTGGTATATGAAGGCCGAAACCAAACAAATTGGCCACTTTGGCTCTTCAGTCTAAAACAAAAACTCTAAAACCAACGCGAAACTCTGTTGGCTAGCGCCCCAAATGATTGGAAAGCTTTTTCGGCATATGTAATAGTACACTAAATACACGAAATTCCATGAACTGACTGACTGACTGACTCTTACTAAAGTCGCCTACGCTAGCTTTGAGCTTTTGCGACTAGGTTATGCTCATTGTCTGAGCTTTTCAGTTCGTGTTTTTGGAATGATGCCACAAAAACATCACGTTTGTGTACGATATTATGTACTTTACAAGTGCCTGTCAGGAGGATGTCAAATTTTGTCCAGTTGTTCTAGCGGACGTTACCTATCCTCAGTATTGTGTAAGCCACCTGTGCAATTGACATAAGTTTTGAGTTAATGATTGCCTATCTTATTTTTATGTAGTTGTAATGTTTGCACATCCATTGTCAAAATTATACCAATCGGATGGGTGTCAGCAACCCTGTGAATTTTGGATCATGCATCGTTAGTCTTAGTTGTTTTTGATGGCGGAGTCCAAAGGATCAATGTCATTATATGAAGAGGTGTAATCGAATGAGGCCTTCGATTGCTAATAGAAGTTCCTCTAGCTCTAGTATAGATAATATAGTGTGTGAAAAAGGGACAGGAGGGTGGGGGAAGAGGATTCTTGATGGAAAATTTGTCAACAGCAATGCATACTGTTGCTAGGGTTTGCTCGTATGTTTTCTCTAGCAACTGTTTTAGTCCCCTTTATTATTAGGAGTTGAGAGTGGCATAGAATAGAGATGAAGATGGGCTTATGATAGCGATTCTTTGTATCACACAGGCTGGTTGTACGCAGGATTCAACCCAGGTGTTGCTAGTTTGCTTTACCTAACACCTGTTTTGGGCCCCTTTTTGAGTTATGGTGTTAGAAGAGGGTGGGTAGGAAAAAAAAGAGTTTGTTTAAAGGCTTATTGTGAAAAGTCTTTTGCAACACGGGCTCTTTGCTTTCATGCTTCCACCCAGATATATGCTAGTGTGGTTTTCCTAGCACCTGTTTTGAACCCTTTTGTTACTGGAAATCGCAGGTTGAAGAGATGGTTGTTAAAGAGGGGTATGAGAGTAGGAGGTGAATTTATCACTCGTTACCTTGCTTTGTTTGCTTGTCCGGTGTGTCAGCGCTTGCCCAGATATGTGCCAGAGCTTGCAAAGAGAGATAGACCAGTGCTTGCTTAATTTTGTGCCATTTTTCGCACGCTCGGTGAGCCACGCATAAATTAGGAATGTGAATGCCAATTTCTTGCATAAATTCGAAATCGACAAAGATGAAATTGCCTTTCATCTTCTGGTCATTATCTTCTTTTTCTTCATGTTTGGAATGGTGTTTTTTGAATGTAGTAATGGTGTTCCAAGTCCACGATTTGACGGTAAATGTGACATATTTTCTTTCCTGAACATACTTGTGCCTTGGCACTGTTGATACGTATGCATTGTCCACAAGTAGGGCACAATCTCAGGAGTAGACAAACACTTTTCTGATGTGATCCAAGTGTCTTCAAATGTTGTTCGTAACAGGCAGGACTGACACAAATGTGCTAACAAGCAGAGCAATGCACTCTTTCCTGTCCTTCTTCAAGACATGGATTAGAGGCCAAAGATCCTGAGCATCTCGATCCGCAATGTTTATGTTTGTTCTCGATTGTTATAGCCATATTCACATTTCTCACAGTAATAACCGTATGACTGGAATGAGGATGATACTGGTAATGGCATCAAAATGTTCATCATGATGATAGACGTGAATGTATTTTCAGTCTTTGAAATCTTTGCCTCGAAACAACGGAGTTCCACGCACTTCTTGAGGGTGCACTTTCAAGGTGTAACGTGGAGACTAAACGTCTTGCAACTTTTGCATTTCAGGAATGCCACAGGGCGTGTCTTTAGATAGCCCCGCTTGCTGTAACAGGATTTCTGCCTCTCTTTGTTGTTTGGCTCGGTCAGGTCGTTGAATAGTTTTCTAAGCTTTTTTCCATTTTGCTGTGACGTTCGTGTCGACATACGTTCGTCCCACCACGATGGCACGGGCTAAACACAACTGATCTTGAAGATTATTAATTCGGACGACGCTATGATTGATGGTGCAAAGATCGTCGACCAGTAACAATTTTTTGCCATGTTTATTTTGGGGAAGAGAAATGTGGGTCTTGAACAGTGTCGCATTTTGATTGGTGATGTGAAACATGTCGTTTGATTGTTGGTGGACGTGGTGAATTTGCTAAAATCGATCCAAACGGGAGACTTCAAATTGTCGTGATGAATGGTAATTCTCAAACGATCGTATTCTTTGGCTTGACATTATTGTTTGATTGGTTAACAAATAATCCTAGACATCAGTGATGAACCCATCTGCTTTTCCAACGGTACGTTGGACTTCAAATCTTTAAATTTCACCGTGTACGTATAGGCCGTAGTTTTAAATTTTCTAGAGGAAACCCATACAGATCAAACTTATTAAAGCTTTGCTAGGTGTTATACGAAAGTTTTCTTCTCACAATCCGACGAACGATTCTTCCCCCTTTCGACATAAAAGTCAAGATACTTGCTCTATCTGTAAGAATAAAGGGCAATGGGCTACAGAATGTCCAAACCATCAAAAACCAGTGTCAAAAGATGCAAAAGTCGAGATACCTGTTATCATTGTCAAGAGAGATGAGACTATTCTTTAGAGTGCCTTAAGAAACAACAGGATCAGGAGGAGGAAGAAGATAAGGAAAAGAAAGAATCCCAAGACGTTCAGAAAGAGAAGAAAAAAGGAGATAACAAAGTGAGGATAAAGAGGAAAAAAAAGAAGAGGATACTGGGAAAGTAAAGAAATTAAAAAACAGTGAGAGTGAAACACATACAGTAGTTTATGAACTGTCTTAAAAAAGTGTTGTGTTCTGTTTTATATTGGATTGTAAATATTTGTACCAGAATATACCAGACTGAAAAACGTTAGTGTCTCCTGGTTTTGATTTTTTAGAATAAGAGTCTACATTCACGCACTCACACTCACACACCTATTTTACAAAAGGGAATTTTTGAGTTTTTATTCATTTTGGCAAAATGTATATGAACTCTGTTTGAAAGAAATGGGTGGCAGTTACAAGAACCGTTAAGTGTTTTGTTTCATGAGAACAAACTCAGAAACTAGAAGGAGTCCGCTTGAACTCACTTAAGCTTTTGCCACGGCTTAGGAGTACTTGTAGGCTTGCTATTGTCAATGATTGAGTAGAAATGACTAAGGGTGGTATATCCGGTGTAGTCACAAGGTTATGCTGTTTGGCTCGAGAAAATATTTTTCTTTTGCGTCGTAATAAAGAAGTCTGATACATTTGTTTCAGGCTTCTTAACTCAGCCAAAATATCAAAGAGTATCGTGACCGTTTGACGTTTACAGTTCTCCTTCTCTCCTAGACTTTATTTTTTTCTACTGCTAGTGCAGTACAAATACTTGAGAAGAGAGAAAATCTACTAAATCCCAGTTGAAATCAACCTCTTCCGGAAGTTACAATGAGTTCACTTTATTAGCCGCAGCTAAGGTCATCGCTTTTCGTCTCCACAACCAGTGCACCCCGTTACGACCCTGTAGTTTAAGTGTGTGTGTATTAAGGAGTGAATTTTGTATAAATCTTTTTATTTCATTTTTATTTCATTAAATGTAATTATTAATAAGAATATATTAACATCAGACTAATGTTTCTAAAACATCGTTTTTACTTGAGTCGTCAATGTGACTCATGTGATCACGTGCTGAGTATGATGGCAAATTAATTACAACTAAACATTCAGGAATAGCTATGAAAACGATTGGTTGCTACTTGGTCAGGCTTTCCTAATGTCCAGATGTATTACGAAAGTGCATGCGTCCTCCGTGCGCATGTAATTTAAACAACGTATGAGCTTCGTTTATATGCTGAGGTATTTTGTAAGAGGTTTAGAGTCGTAGAATCACAGTCTGAGTAAGAGTTTATTGTAACATCTTAGAGTTACACCACTTCTATTACCTTAAGAAAGGTATTTTTGTGCTAGAAGATGTTGTCTGTTCGTATGTCTACGTAGAACATTATGTCTTGTTAGTGGAGCTAATTTTACTTAATTGTTCGGAATAATTGTTTTTTTAGAGAAGAACATTACTGGTTTGGACAAAATTATTTTCCGAAAATATTCAAAATTGGAACGGAACAATACAAGTTGTGCTTTACTGTGTAAATTCTGGATTTTTCTGTTAGCCTTTGTCTGACGTCGTCATCCGCCATTTTGGACCAGAACTAAATTTCAAACTTTGTTTAGAACATTTTACAGAACTTGTATTTATCTTTGGAACAAACAATTTGGACCGTTTCCGTGAATCGTACGTTTTGTTTAAATATTTACATTTTTTCATGTTTTCTAGTAAAATAAATTTTTTAAAATTTACAAAGCTTGTTGTCTTCAATTTTTGTTTGTTGCTTTCAATGAGCCGATACGTAACAATACCAAGTCAGTCATTATCTTCATAAATTCCGTCATGTTTCACCAAACAATCTCACATCAATTCACCGCGCACAAACGCTAGTGCACGTATATGAATTGTTACGTCACAGGTAACTCTCTTCGGATTGGAAGCCAGACCCTGAGTGACCAAATTTTGCAACGCCTGTTGGGATTGGTCAACCATTTCAATCCGTTTCGATCCGGTCTACTCCTATAAATAAATGAAGCTCACTTCATTCCCTTTATCTGTTCTCGTCACAAAGATGTTGATCAATGTTGAATCGTCTACTTGGGCATCAACATTGTTTTTTAGTAAGGACTTATCCATGTACGTGCAAACAAAATGGACTGTATTCCTGATTAAAGTTGATACTGTTTGGAAAAGATGTTTTGTGGAAAGACAAGGCTGTTTCAAGCGGACTCAAATCTTTGGACCAGAAGTGAGACAGTTTAATACAAGCTTTGAGAAATTTAAGAAAAGAGCAATGCGATGTCGTGTATGTAAACGGCATGATGTAAACATAACAAACAACGACCCTTTTCAGGGCCACTTTCAATGCCTCGAAAAGATTTTAACTTTAAATATTGCCTATATTGAAAAAACCGCTTGACGTCACAGTACTTGTACATTGCCACAGTGTTGACAAGTGTTCAGTATCATGACGTCATGCCACCTGTGCAATTTCTCTTCTTGCTATACAGTCCGACGGTGGGCTATTCACTAATACAAGATTCCCATACTATCCCAGGCTGATTTTAATAATTCTAGTTGTCGTTATACTATCCCCATATGCTACTGATACACATTCTAAAGGAAATAAGTCCACAAGTAATCAGTCCAAATAGCACGAGATCACTTTCGTTTGAAATTACAAGCAACATTTTAAGGAAAGTGTAATTTGCATGGTCTATTCTGGTAATTTAATACTGCACGTCAGCTTAGAAATAAATTTTAATTTGTCAGTTATGAGCGAAGTCTAAAGAATTAGGAAGACCGATAAATATTCTAAGGGAATTAAGTCTACAAGTAATCAATCCAAATAGAACGAGTTCCCTTTCGTTTGAACGTACAATCGAAAATTAATAGAAAGTGTAATTTGCATTGTCTGTTCTGTTAGGTTGACAAAAGACAACGGAATTTATTTGGCAAATTTAATGGATCTTTACACAGTTAATACAATTTGGATTTTTTTTTCTGGAGTAGCAATATTAGGGATTTTGAAATTTTTCTGTTAGCGACAAACAGCAGAAAGCTGAATAATTTTATAATATCAATTGAAACAAACTGGTGCCTTTTGTTCAAATTTAGCACAAAATGAATACTAATACAAATCAAGTCACAGTAGAATTTTAAAATTAAGAGTGATTTTGTATGCATGGTACAAAGTCGTAAAATTGTTGTGCAGTTTGTACCGATGAAAGTGAATAAGGATAAGTTCTGCTGAAACGTTTGCCACAACAATAACATTTAGCGTAGATCATTGTCAATTTTCTCATTCAAAATATTTATATTTAGATTTTGGACGATGTTTTCTTGTGGTGTGAGAGCATTTCCTGTGTTATTAATTTGTTTAGCTTAGTTATTCATACACTCTTGTCAGTTGGTGATTCCAAAAGTCATCGATTATCACGACCTATTTACTTTATAGAAACAGAATGAATATATAGTTAATAAAGTCGGCTGGAATATATATAATAAATTAGGTATACATTTAATGAAAGCAGTGCTTCGCGATTGTGTATTGGCATTAAAGTTGTTGTTGTTGTTGGGCTTAACGCCATTTTTCAGCACACGATAGGCTATTCATGGCGGCCAGTATTATTGGTGGAGGAAGAAACCGGGAAATCACCGGAAAGAACCACCGACCCACGAGAAGCTACTGGCAAGCTTTCTCACATATCTACATTAGCCGAATCCTAGACTCGAAGCATTAAAGTTGACAAAAGAATGAATTTGTAAAAACAATAATATAAAGCTCCTGTTTAGACAAACAAGAGTAAATGCAAGTGTCAAAACAGTATTAAGGATAATTGAGGTTTAAAAACCAAAGAGGGTTTTAGGTCAGAAATTCTCACCCCCTCTAAAATAAATATATTCTGACATTTTTAACACCTCAGAGACCCCTCTCCATCAACAACCACTTTCTCAAAATTGTTATCTCAAAAAATGATGAAATTTTGAAACTCAATGAGGATTCAATACTTGTGGGATTTGTTTCATATTAAACAATACCATATTAATATAAATGTCATTTTGTCAATCAAAGAGACATATTGAATTTGATCTGACAAATACATTTTGTAGAGATTTAATTTGGTCAGAGCAGCCTCAGGCTTTGCTGACATAACAACTAAAGCAATTGTATCAAAAATGTTGGCATCATATACACCAAAATATGGATCAGTATGGTTTTTCGTAATTGAAAATGACCAACGAAAAAGAGGTTGAACAGATGATCCAATGACATTTATTTGCAATATATTTGATGCTTTATTTGATAACGTTATTTCTAAAGCTGTACAAAATTAAACATCTTATACTGTTATAATCCATATTTTATAATTTCTTTCATATCTGCTTACTCTAATTGGCAAAGTCTGTGAACATACTATTAAAAATACGAAATTTTCGTATTGAATATGCCATCTCGTTATTTTATACCACGCAAATAAGATCGTATTTGATCTAACAATTGTTTATATGTGATACTTAGTAGTATTAGGAAATGAGGGTTTTGGCTCACTTCATTTTTTTACCCTCCAAAAAAGTATAAATTAAATGAGGGTTTCCAAAACAGGGAAATGAGGGTTTTGGCCCACCACCCCCTCTCACACCTATTAGAACGTTTCAGTTAACAAGGCGGAAATTAAGCTAGCATTAGAATGAAAATGATGAAGGTAAGTGATATTATTTTAGTTATATTATATCTTAAGTTTAGATAAATTTTTACGTTACTCATATTTTTTAGATATTTTTTTCATACTTGCTAACCCTCATTGGTAGAATATCTGTTAACATATTGTCAATAATACGAAATTCACGTAATAAATCATCCATATTATATTTAACTCCTCGTAGGTAAGACCGGATCTGATCAAGTAGTTTCTTGTAAGTTTTAATTGATGTTAAACAACCATGCTTCTTTATCAAAAGTCTTGGTTCTACTTTTTTACACGCCGCTGTAAGTGAAACACCAATACCAGATATAATTAACAAAAATGGATTTAATGATACCCCACTTGAAATTATACCAGAACGGGTCATTAACAAGGGTAGATATGATATTACTCGAAGGATCTTGTTGTAGTATTTGTAACATTTTTTAACACACCAAAGTTTTTTATGATAATATTTATAGTATTGTATTAGTGCGTCCACATCCTGTTCTGGAATATCTTTTGAAATATGATTAAAATCAACTATACTTCTTTTCATTATAATATTTGTTTACATAGTTATGATAAATCAGCTACAAATTCCAAACACCACACATAAGGACCTATAAAATTTTTATCAGTTGGTTCAAGTGTAAATTTCTCCTCAGAATTTTTGTTTAATATTACATATAATATTCCAAATAAGTCATTATCTAAATAACGCCATGGAAGTGTGGTAAATATTATTTTAAACTTTACATTGCTAAACACTGACAATCTATATGTACTAGTAACTTCTGCAGTGTATTTTAAAGAATCATTTTCCTTCGTCCATGTACCAGACCCAGTTGCAATAGTATATATAATATTTTTGATCTGTTTGTGAGGAATTTTAATCATATTCGTTTTCTCAACAATATTAGGAATTTCACTAATAATATCATTGAGTTTTGTGTTAATATCATTGAGATTTGTGATAATATTAGCGAGTGTAATGCTAACATTTGATGGATTTCCAAAAAATTCATCTCTAATTTTGTTTATGTTTCTGCGAAAACTTAAAAATGTATTCACGTGACTGGTAAAATCAGTTTTGAGCGCTGTGATTTCATTATTAATTGAAGCGTCCCAATCATTGACGTATTTTTTAGTGATAGCATCCCCATCCTCAGTTGGGTTTCCAAGATCTGTAATCTTGTTTTGTTTCATAACAATATTCCCACTTGGATTTCGTACAACTACATCTGGCAGTTTTACATCACTCGTTTTTAATCGTCCTTCTTTGTCCTGGAAAATGACGACTTCATCTGGTTCTACACTGGTAAGATTTAGTAAATTATTGATTTCATTTTTGAGCTGATCAAGCGTTGCATATTTGGATAAGTCACCTGTGGATAAATCTCCTAATAGTGTTCCAAATTTTGTATAGTAGTTCATTATTTACTATCCTAGATAAAATTATCAACACTAGTTTAATATTATACAAAATGGCAAAATCGTTGATATTAAACTTTGATACAGAGAGACTAGTGAAGCACAAACATAACAATGAAATTCCTGATTGTCATTATCTTATTGTTGGGCGAACTGGATCGGGGAAAACAAATTTGCTTATGAACTTGCTTCTTGGTGATAATTTTAAATACGACAGAGTTTATATTTACACAATCAATCCACAGCAAGATAAGTATGAGTTATTAAGCGAATATAATAACAAGCTTCGTGATGATCTTAAGGCTGGTGAAGATTTTTTTATAATTAGGCAGCCAGAAGATCTTATCCCAGTTAATCAACTTGATGCAGATGAACATAAGATAGTAGTTTTTGACGATATTCCTCTAAATAACATGGAGATGAATAAAATAAGATCATATTTCTCACTGTCACGTAACAAACAGTGTAATTCTGTTTATCTCGCTCAAGGATTTTATAATGTTGACAGATTTATTCGGCGAAATACGGGTTATTTTATATTATTTCTAGGACTGGATAATGTTGACGTTAGAAATATTCCAAGCGAGCAATGCGGTGGCGTGACAAAAGATAAGTTTATTGAACTTTACCGTAATGCTACAAAAGATAAATTTAACTTTTTCTTGTTTGATAAACTTACAAATGATCCAACTAAAATGTTTCTCTGTTGTATTAGCAGTTACTTACAGTAAAGCGTTTAATTTTATAAAATTTATAATAATAATAATGGACAAACGAGCAAGATACAGACAACACATAGAAGATCTAAAAAAAACTTGTGCTCAATCTCAGGCATCACTTAAGCAAAAAGTACAAGAAGCACAACGTGGACAAGTAACTGCTACAGACGCAACAGATACAATTTTCAAGCCAGTTACTGAAGCACTATTAGGTAAACAACCTGAAACTAAACCACTGTCAGAAGAAGAACTTAAACAACTGCAGGAAAAAGGTTTGGTTGGAATTGTTAGAGAACAACAGGAAGCAGCTGCTGCAAAACTTGTTACTAGATTTGAAGAAGAAAAAAGAAAACTAATTGAGGCACTTACAGCAAATATAGCTGATCCTGCGGCTAGACAAGCTGAAACAGATCGATTGATAAACAATCCGCTGGAACTTGAGCGAAGATTAGCAGAGTTAACAACGCAAGGAATAACAAATATTATAACAAATTTATCAGGAGATATAAAAGATATCAAAGAGGAGCAACAAAGAGTCGGTGAGTTTACTATAAAGTTTATGGAAGTTGGAGATCAAAGACTTTATTTTATAAAAAGAGCAAATGATGAGATAAAAGGTAGTGAATATGATGATTTTTTAAACAAAGAAAATATAAGTGATACTGAAAATATAAGCAGGTGGACTGATGTAGAATATCAAGAATTACTCGATAGATTAGATGTAATATTTAATGACGGAGTTACTGCTAAAGATGAAATAAACACGGTTACAGAAATTGATGATATGCTTCCACGTTATGATAGAATGAGAAACAGTGTCATTGCTCTCACGTTTAAAAAAAAAGCAGAAAATAGTAGAGCAAAACCTTTTGGTAGTGGGTGGAGTTTTAGAAGGAAATTTTTTACTTTTGATAAATCTCGTATACAAAAAAAGTAGAGTAAGAACAGGAACTGGTGTAAAAGTATTTACTTCAAATACTGAAATGATAGGTAGATTAATGTTATTAATATCGTCAAAGGAAGCTGGAAATGTTAGTGTTGAACTTGATAATGAAATCATTGACATACTTGATCATCTAAGATCGAGTGAATTATTAACATCTGACGAATATGAAACTTTACACCGCGACTTAATTTTGTAAAATGATATAATATTAAAGGAATGCAAACAACATTATTACTAAACTCTAGTGAGTCTGCGATAGATAGCGCAAATTTTTCAGTAAATTATATTCCACCTATCCAACTAGATCCTACAAAACAATATGAAATTGGATTAATTTCTTGTACTTGCTGGAATGCTATACCTAACGTGAAAAATGATGTTAACAATGAAATGTATTTTACTATGATTACACCATCTCCAATATCTACAACAAAAAAAATAAAAATTCCGCAAGGAGCTTATAATATTACTGATCTAAACAAGACAATCAAAGAGCTCATCACAAAAGCTGACGGTGTGGCTGATAATTTTGAATTGGCAGCAAATTATAACACATTGCGAACTAGGATAACTTTGATAAATATAGCAATCAATCTTGAACCAAGAGAAAGAAGTATTCCACAACTGTTAGGATTTACTGAAAAAACTTACACTGCACTTGATCAGCCTATTACATATGACAGTGAACTGCCAGCAAATATAACAGAAGTAAATACAATATTAGTAAATTGCTCTATTGCTTCTGGCTCTTGTACATCAAAAGGTAGCAAAGGTCAAACGATTTACAGTTTCTCACCAGAAGTCCCGCCAGGTTCTCTCATGCAAATAATTCCACGACATATTATATGTTATCCTTTAAATGTTGAAAATCAAATATCAAGTATAATAATGCAGTTGACAGATGGCCAAGTTAAAAAATTAGTAGCTGCTATTGCAAAGCGAGAACAGGTATCATTAAAAATCAATCCTAATATTTCTGATGGTGTTTTAACAAAATTAATGCTAACAAAAAATCAAGTAAAAAGTATGATCGTAAAACAACTTTTGCTTTAAATTTGAGTGCTGAACAAATGACAGCGATGGCAAATGATTTTGTTGTCAAAGGTGGTTTTCTTGGTCCAGCATTATCCCTAAAATTTTACCAGTCTTAGGCACATTAGGAATAGCAGCAGCGTCTGGAGCAATATCTGGCGCAACGGAGAAAGCAGTCAAAGGTATTGGTATCATTCGTGGAAGTGGAATAAAAAAATTGTAAATTTTATGTAAATGATATATTATAATGCCACAAAAGAAAAAGAAATCATCAACAAAAAAAAAGTAAACAACAAAAACAAAATCGCCAACAGCAAAATGCAAATGCAAATGCAATCAACCAAAACAAAGAGGAATTATTCCGATCGCTCCACTTTTGGCGGGACTAGCGGGAAGTCTGCTGCCAAATCTTTTAGGAATCGGACGTGGTCTAACATTACCGGGAACTCGACCACCCCGTTGAGTAATTTTGATATCATTGATAAGTTAAAAGCAGTTTCTGGATTTCACGGAGTTTGTTCTAAAGATGAACTCGCAGCAATAAAATTGCCGTCAGCTGTAAGTTCGTGTGTTATTAATATACAAGATTTCAATGACGGATCCGGCACGCATTGGGTAGCAGTTTATAATAATAATTATTTTGACTCGTTTGGACTTCCTCCAAGCGATGTAATAAAAAAGTATATGAACAAAAAAAATTTAAAAAATATATTATTCGTCAAATCAACTCCAACCTGTTGGAACGTCTGCTTGTGGATATTATTGTATAATGTGTATCCAACAGATGAGCAGAAATCTTAACTTTTTAAAATTTATTTTACAGTTTGACAAGCATCCTTCTCACGCTAATGATGAGATCGCAATTAATTTTATCTAAACTTAAAAATAGAATAATGTCAACATACTGTCTCAAGTGTAGAACTAAAACTGAAAATATTAATGAAACGACAGAAAAAAAACAACAGGATAGTATTAAAAAGTTTTTGTGCAGTCTGTGGAAAAAGAAAAAATATGTTTTTAAAGAAAACGTCTCTAGCGACAGTATCACCAGCGAAAAATTCACTCGGATCTGGCTACCCTAATATTATTTTAGTCGACGATTAAAAATATAGAATGATATGCAACTGTGATTCTGATTCTTGAACAAAATAAAATGGTCGCATACTGTCAATGTTGTAACAACAGAGAAATAATAGGGTCAGGTATAGATATACATAAAATTATTGAAAGATTACCAAAACGAAAAGGCGGTTGGACATTGCCAGGTCATCGGTATACTGGTCCGTGGAATCCGCTAGACCAACAACTGGATGAAAACGACAATCCGTTGCCAGGTCAAGAGCCTTATAATCAATTGGATGCAATAGCAATGCGTCATGATATCTATTATCGTGATCATGAAAACTCAAAATCAGATTGTGATAAAGTAATGTTAGACGAATTACGTGATATGGAGCCAACAAATCTACGAGAACGTTTTGATAGAAAATTGGTTCAGGGAATGATAGGAGCAAAATATAAACTTGGACTTGGAGAGTCTCGTCAATCACCTCACGATCGGGGAAATAAAGTATATGATGATCTTGCAGTCGAACTACACAGACCTAAAAAAAAAAGTTCCAACGACGTAAAGTTGTCGCTAATGGTGTAGATGATATCTGGGCAATAGATTTGGTGGATGTATCCAATCTAGCTCAGTTTAACGTTGGCGCTGATGGCGCTCCAAAAAGGTATTTGTTTAATGTTATAGATGTTTTTAGCAAATATGCTTTCAGTGTACCTGTTTCGGATAAGACAGGAACTTCAATGACCGATGCGCTAAAGCA
Organism: Potamilus streckersoni; assembly: GCA_016746295.1. Taxonomy (NCBI): domain Eukaryota; kingdom Metazoa; phylum Mollusca; class Bivalvia; order Unionida; family Unionidae; genus Potamilus; species Potamilus streckersoni. The sequence continues at coordinate 35,685 of JAEAOA010001548.1, read as the reverse complement.
GATAATAACAAGCACAGAAAGAAAACCAAACAAAATCTGGAATGATCATGGATCTGAGTTTTTTAACAAAAAGTTTGAACAGTTTCTAGAACAAAATAATATAAAAAGGTATGTTACAGGAAATGAGGGTAAAAGCGTTGTTGTTGAGAGATTTAATCGCACGCTAAACGAGAAAATACACAAACATATGACAGCTAAAAACACCAACAGGTACATCGATGACCTTTCTCAAATCGTAAGCGAATATAATAACACGAAACATCGAACCATCAAAATGACACCTAAAAAAGCTGTTAAAAATCCAATATTAGCAAATGAAAACATGTACCGCAGACATAAATTTAAGGTTGGTGATAAAGTTAGAATTTCTTTGATGAAAAAGGTATTTGCAAAAGGATTTACTCCGAACTGGAGCGAAGAAGTTTTTGTAATTGATAAGGTACTTTTAACAGTACCTGTAACGTACGTTTTAAAAGATCTGGCAGGGGAACCGATTGTAGGTAGTTTTTATGAACAAGAACTACAGAAAACTGATCAGGATGTTTTTGTTATCGAGAAAGTGATTAGAAAAAAGGGGATAAAAGTTTAGTCAAATGGCGTGGGTATAGTGATAAATTTAACAGTTGGATCCCAACCAAGCAGATTATGATATAATGCTATTATAAATTAACTCATACTTTTGTTTGACAGATTTACATTTTACTGGTTTACATAATGATATTAGATACTGCTTACGATCGTTAGAGATCGTCATTAGATTAAAAATCTTGACAAATATGAAATCAAATTTAATATTTTTCTGTCGGCCTGGAATCTTGATATTTAAAAAAGGTTTGATTAACTGCCAGAACAGTTGTTGTTCGGCAACGGTAAAATTAAATTTAATTAGCTGCTTAGCAATGTGATACTTGACATTATACCGTTTAGTTGTTGATCTGCTGTAATTAGATCTGTCAGCAACAGTGACTATTTCACCATCATCAGATTCATTGTTATATAAAATATCATCTTCGCTATAACCAACAGATTTGTCTATAAAATCTTTGGAAAATGTAATACTATGTATGACATCATCACTGACGACCTTATCACTGACGACCTTATCACTAGTATCTTCTTCGTAGAGTTCAGCGAGTCGTTTCATCAAGTCCATTATTATAATATATTTTTATCTAATTTATTATTATAAGATGACCGATGAGATAAAATATCACCAAAAAGTTAATATAGTAAATTATAACGAACTAGCTGAAGCGGTAAGAAAATGTTTGTTGGGTTATAATGTTGATGTTATTGTAATGCAAGGTGATTCTCATAAAATATTACTAACAGAAGCAGAAAAAGATAAAATTAATGAAAATGCAGTAACAACGTTAAAATTTAATCACGATGATATCATAGCATTTGCTCATCATTGCTTGACTAAAACCGAATTACAAAATATTATTGATCATCATATCTAAAACCAATCATAGTAGTATTAGGAAACCAGGTTTTCAACTCACTTTGTTTTTTTACCCTCCAAACAAGTATAAATTATCCCCCACCCCACCCCCTTTTCTTCCAAAATAAACCAGGTTTTCAACTCACCCTAGAGGAAAACCAGGTTTTCAACTCACTTTGTTTTTTTACCCTCCAAACAAGTATAAATTATAGTCCTAAATTATCCCCCACCCCACCCCCTTTTATTTCCAAAATAAAACAGGGTTTTGACTCACCCTCCCCCACCTCTTTTTTTCCCCCTACTACTACCTGTAAACAGGTATTTTGTAACCAAACAAAACAACAGGTGTTGGAATGTGATAAGCTCTTTACACAGAGGTGACTAATTTGTTAGAACAGCGCATGTGTGGAATACAATTATTCTAAAGACGGCAAACGGGTTTTACCACAAGATAACAGGATGAAAATTAAACTGTGCATTAGAACGTTTCAGTTAACAAGGTGGAAATTAAACTAGCATTAGAATGAAAATGATATTATTTTATATCTCGTTACCAATGATTAATGTTTCAACTGTTGATATTAAAAATATTTCACTATCACGACTATAGATACTAAATTTTACTTTACCACTCACACAGCGACGGGACTCAAACAGATCTTTCATTTCTGGTTTGTTCAGAGGATATTTTTTGTTGATAAAATATACCTTTGACCGATCGAGATCAATTGTGAGTTTAGTATAGTTTTGTTGGCTAATGGGGCTGTGAAAGTTTTTAAATTCCGCTAGCAACTTTTGATACAATTGTTCGAGATAATTGAAATACATACTGTTATCAGATCTGATGAGCGAAAGTTTTAACTTGTCACATGTTCCATTAAAACATATACCTGACGTTTCATTATTAAATTCAACTGTCAATTGTTTACCGTCCATCATTAGATATTTGATGTTACTATTGTAGCTATTTGTCATTGTCAAATTTTCAAGCATTATTTTATAAGTTTAGATAAAATTTCAGTTGGAAAAGATAATGTCGAGTATAGATCTATCATCATAACAATACCCAAGGGCAAATGTATCTACCCCATTTTTACAATAGCGTTTGTCATCAAAATTATACAATCCACGTTTGATAATGACATCTGTTTCGAGTTTATGATGATTAGTTCGAATTGCCATAGCTCTCATAAAACTAACACCACCATCAAGCGCATACCTGTAGTCATCAAATTTCATAAACTTTTTAACAAAATTACGAGGCAGACCTTTGGCTTTTTTCGTTATTTTATTATTATCTAACAATACGGCATACATTTTACTACGTAATCCGATAAAGTATTTGATAGCGCTCGAGTTCATTTCATCTTTAAACTTACCAATAACCTTTTTATTTGTGTCGTCATGAAATTTACTGTCACGTGGATAATCGGAAAGATCAAACAGATGTCGATTATTGTACATGTCCTGATAGATGTCCTCACATTCAATTTCATACACGAGTGAATCAGTATCAGTAAACAATAATCTACTAGCCGGCCACTGATTTTTAACAAAAGTGTAATGAAAATCGTACATCATCCACTTTGATAAATCTAACACTGCAGCTCCAACATAGATCGGCTTGTTTAGTTTTAGATTTGTTTTTCTTCTTTGTATCGCAACAAGATTTTCATTAAATATTTTCATGCTCACAAAATCATCGTCTGACACAAGTTTGTTTCTGCGATTGACATCATTAACTATTTCAATATTTACACGTTTCCTAATATTCTCCATCGTCTTACCAAAAACGGAATTGTTCATCAGTTTAAAGAAGTTTTTCTCAAACTCTGTTTTCGCTGCAGCTCTTCTTGAAGTGTTGGAGTTAATATAACCTCTCATCCACGGCGACTGATTAAATTTTAGTACACGATGAACTTTTCTCAACACAAGACCAGCATCGACTGCTTGTTTTAAAACTTTGTAATGCAAAACATAATTTTTCTTATCAAGTAAATTTGGTACTAGTTTCTTGACCATGGAATGTTGCCTTGGTGATGCTAACGCTTGTTGTTCTTTTGATAACAAACTATAATCTATAACCATCGATTCCGCACAGAAAGGGTAATCGTTATGTAATTTGTGTAGCGAATTTGGATAATGAAGATCAACTTCAACGAAATAGGAAACATCGTCAGGTATCTTTTTTTCTGTCTCTGATAGAAATCGATCAACCGTGATCCAATGAAATCCGCTAAAAGGCATTGGTTCTGCCATCGAACCACCGTAAAGATTATTACAATCTAGATAAATTATATACTTCGAAGGAAGGTCAGGGTTATACTGTTTCAGGTATTTGTTGTTTGCTTCAGCATATTTTTTTGTTATCACGCTAATACCACCTCGGATACCTTTTTCAATAAAATTGAACATATCAACATCAGTCAGTAATTCTAACCTTACCTTACTAAACTTTAGCAAAGCATCCCATGACAACCCAGGGGCAGAATAATACCAGCAAGGATCTAGTCCGTAATTATTATAACTCACTTCTCGAAAACTTTCAAAAACATCTGCTAATAATAACACGTCAGTTTTCAGGTATAAATCATGATAATCACCAAAAGTCTCACAATCAAACTCTTTCCAGATATCTTGTGCATACCTGTACTCATCATCAGTTATATTTTCGTTTTTAAGTTGTGAGTAAAATTTGTCTTTGTCAGGTAAAGATATTTCATCAAATTTACTCCAATCGTCGAGGTATTCGTATGGAAAAACTCCTTTTTTAGCTAGTAGATTAAATTTATCTCCAAAACAGTCTCTTAGGTTATCAAATTTACTACAACCTTTTACTAACTCATCTAACGAGGCTGCCATAAACTGCAGGCTGTCAATAAAACGTAATTTACCTAGCGTAACTGACATATACTTTTCAAAATTATTTGGAATGCATTTGATGACATTATTGAGTTTTAGATGAGCTTTTATCTCAGGATCACCAAAAGCTTCTACGATGATGTGACTATCATATCCTCGAAAATTGTGAAGAATAACTGGAATAAAATCTGGAGCGTGAAATTTTAAATTACACTGGTCATGAGCCGCTCCACGATACTGTCCGGTCAAATGGCAATGGTCACGTACTTTTTTGTTATCATCAAAAGCTTTTTCACAAATATAACAAATTTTCGCTTGCTCGTGATCAGATTCTTGTTGAGGTGTTAATTTTAACATTGGAGTTACTCTTTTCAAACGATAAGTAATATTATCAACTTCATTAATCAACTGCTTGAGAAGCCAAACAGCTGGATTTTTACCTCGATAGAGTTGGATTGGTTTAGATAATCTCGAATCAGCGCAACAAACTACCTTGTACGCTACTCCACATGGAACATGATTTTGAATTTTTCTTGTACTCGATTGGTTAGGATTATTTTCTACGCCAAGTACAGGTTGAAGTAGGCATTCGAAATCAGCGTATATGACGAAAGGAATTTTTAGTTTGTGATTATGATGGACAAACTGTAACACACTATCTTTTTTAGATGGCATTGTTATTCTTTGCACATCACTACAGTACTGCAAATGCTTTTGTAATGTTTCATTGCTTGTACAGCCATGCAAGCAGCGGTAACAAAAGAACTTTTTGTTCTTATCCTTATTGTACTGTCTACCAACTAGTCCGTTAAAGTTTTTAATCCAAACATAATGATTTTTGTAGTACAGTAAATTTATAGTTGATTGTGAAGCTTTTTCTGAAATATATCTCGGATATACGTCCTCCTTTTCATCTAGTCCGAAAACGTTAATTGAAACATTATTCTGCTTTTCAAATTTTGGTATTTGATTTTCTGCCACTGGAAAGTTAATATCTTTAAAATTTAATCTAGACACATGACTGATATACCTTTCAACACGAGTAGCGTTTTTTTCTGCTGGGAATAGTGCGGAAAGAACAGCCCATTGGAAACATTTGTTATCTACGTTTTTGATGTTTATACAACATCTTTTACTTTTTATTTTTGGTGGCAGGTCGACGTATGAACTACCTCGTAATACATTATATTTCATCGTGTGAAACAATATTCCTTTAATCATTTCAAACTTCCAACCCGAACCTAATTGACTAAATTCCTCTATTTTTTTTTCCAATTTCTTGGTGTATTTCATCAGATAGTGATAACAGATCAGTCCCAAGCAAAACACGTCTCGATTTTGCGTTAATATAAGGTTCTGCAATTTCCTTGTTAGTTAATTCTTCCATTATAACTAACTTTGAAAATATAACATGATATTGCACAAATAATCTGATACTTTTGTGTTTTTCGAGCTCACGTTTTACAATTGTCTGTAATAGGTGGTAAAGATTAGTTGCATTAAAATTTACTAAAACAATTTGATTATCAAACTGATAACTATTATCAAAACCTGCAAAAGCAGTCGCTATTTTATTAGGTTCTCCCATAAAGCTTCTCTTAGCTATATCACGCAATTTTAACATTATTATACTATAATGTAATATCTAATTGATAATTTTTTCACACTGCGCATGCGCTAAAAATTAATTGAAGATAAAAAATATCTCCTATAATATAATGACAGCAAATCTAAGCGCACGTGAGCAAGAGATTTATCAAATTCACCCAAAGTATAACTTATACGCTGGAAATGTAATTGGTTCGGTTATTAACATTAAAACTAGAATACCTGTTGGCAAATTAACGTCAGCGGGTTATAACATTAGTGTAAAGGGAGATAATGCTGAGAGGATTACAATGTTTAGAAAAGATTTTATTTACACGTTGTTCTGCGATGATATTCCAGAGGGACAGCGTGTATATCATTATAATGGTAAAGTCACTGATGATAATATTGAAAATTTATCCTTACAAGATGAGTTTCAGCCGCACCCAGTATTTGATTTATACGAGGCTAACGATCGCGGTATTATTAGAAATAGAAAAACTAAAAAAGTTCTTAGTAATATTAGCAATATGGGATATATTAGGGTAACTGTTAGAGGAACATCAACAAATCAAGTTCGTTATCTTGGTCATAGGTTTGTTTATGAGGTGTTCAATGGATCTATACCCAATGGTCTTGTTATTAATCACATCAATAATATACAAACTGATAATCGATTGGAAAATCTGGAGATAGTAACGCAACAGGAAAATGTGAGAAAAGGAAAAAATAGTAATGGTATTAATTTTAGATGCCCAATAAAACCTGTTATTTCAAAAAACCTCGAAACGGATGAGGAGATCGAATTCAAATCGATTTCAGCTGCGGCGAAATATTATAAGATAAATCCCGCAGTCGTAAAAATTATAGCTGATGGAGCAACAAAATCAACTTTTTCAAGAGAATACGATGCTAGGATTGGTTTTAGATATGATGATCAATAATATTTTGTAATTCGGTTTTAGTCAAGCAATGATGAGCAAATGCTATGATATCATCGTGATTAAATTTTAACGTTGTTACTGCATTTTCATTAATTTTATCTTTTTCTGCTTCTGTTAGTAATATTTTATGAGAATCACCTTGCATTACAATAACATCAACATTATAACCCAACAAACATTTTCTTACCGCTTCAGCTAGTTCGTTATAATTTACTATATTAACTTTTTGGTGATATTTTATCTCATCGGTCATCTTATAATAATAAATTAGATAAAAATATATTATAATAATGAACTTGATGAAACGACTCGCTGAACTCTACGAAGAAGATACTAGTGATAAGGTCGTCAGTGATAAGGTCGTCAGTGATGATGTCATACATAGTATTACATTTTCCAAAGATTTTATAGACAAATCTGTTGGTTATAGCGAAGATGATATTTTATATAACAATGAATCTGATGATGGTGAAATAGTCACTGTTGCTGACAGATCTAATTACAGCAGATCAACAACTAAACGGTATAATGTCAAGTATCACATTGCTAAGCAGCTAATTAAATTTAATTTTACCGTTGCCGAACAACAACTGTTCTGGCAGTTAATCAAACCTTTTTTAAATATCAAGATTCCAGGCTGACAGAAAAATATTAAATTTGATTTCATATTTGTCAAGATTTTTAATCTAATGACGATCTCTAACGATCGTAAGCAGTATCTAATATCATTATGTAAACCAGTAAAATGTAAATCTGTCAAACAAAAGTATGAGTTAATTTATAATAGCATTATATCATAATCTGCTTGGTTGGGATCCAACTGTTAAATTTATCACTATACCCACGCCATTTGACTAAACTTTTATCCCCTTTTTTTCTAATCACTTTCTCGATAACAAAAACATCCTGATCAGTTTTCTGTAGTTCTTGTTCATAAAAACTACCTACAATCGGTTCCCCTGCCAGATCTTTTAAAACGTACGTTACAGGTACTGTTAAAAGTACCTTATCAATTACAAAAACTTCTTCGCTCCAGTTCGGAGTAAATCCTTTTGCAAACACCTTTTTCATCAAAGAAATTCTAACTTTATCACCAACCTTAAATTTATGTCTGCGGTACATGTTTTCATTTGCTAATATTGGATTTTTAACAGCTTTTTTAGGTGTCATTTTGATGGTTCGATGTTTCGTGTTATTATATTCGCTTACGATTTGAGAAAGGTCATCGATGTACCTGTTGGTGTTTTTAGCTGTCATATGTTTGTGTATTTTCTCGTTTAGCGTGCGATTAAATCTCTCAACAACAACGCTTTTACCCTCATTTCCTGTAACATACCTTTTTATATTATTTTGTTCTAGAAACTGTTCAAACTTTTTGTTAAAAAACTCAGATCCATGATCAGTCCAGATTTTGTTTGGTTTTCTTTCTGTGCTTGTTATTATCTGCTTTAGCGCATCGGTCATTGAAGTTCCTGTCTTATCCGAAACAGGTACACTGAAAGCATATTTGCTAAAAACATCTATAACATTAAACAAATACCTTTTTGGAGCGCCATCAGCGCCAACGTTAAACTGAGCTAGATTGGATACATCCACCAAATCTATTGCCCAGATATCATCTACACCATTAGCGACAACTTTACGTCGTTGGAACTTTTTTTTTTAGGTCTGTGTAGTTCGACTGCAAGATCATCATATACTTTATTTCCCCGATCGTGAGGTGATTGACGAGACTCTCCGAGTCCAAGTTTATATTTTGCTCCAATTATTCCCTGAACAAATTTTCTATCAAAACGTTCTCGTAGATTTGTTGGCTCCATATCACGTAATTCGTCTAACATTACTTTATCACAATCTAATTTTGAGTTTTCATGATCACGATAACAGATATCATGACGCATTGCTATTGCATCCACTTGATTGTAAGGCTCTTGGCCTGGCAATGGATTGTCGTTTTCATCTAGTTGTTGATGTAGCGGATTCCATGGACCAGTATACCGATGCCCTGGCAATGTCCAACCGCCTTTTGGTTTTGGCAATTTTCCAATTAGTTTATGTATATCTATACCTGACCCTATTATTTCTCTGTTGTTACAACATTGACAGTATGCGACAATTTTATTTTGCTCAATACACAAATCTCTGTCAGAATCACAGTTGCATATCATTCTATATTTTTAGTCGTCGACTAAAATAATATTAGGATAACCAGATCCTAGCGACGTCGCTGGAGATACTATCGCTGGGGACGTTTTCTTTAAAAATGTATTTTTTCTTTTTCCACAGATTGCACAAATACTTTTTAATATTATCCTGTTGTTTTTTGTTTTTTCTGTTGTTTCATTAATACCTTCTGTTTTAGTTTTACACTTGAGACAGTATGTTGACATTATTATACTTATAAGTTTAGATAAAATTAATTGCGATCTCATCATTAGCGTGAGAAGGTTGCTTATCAAACTGTAAAATAAATTTTAAAAAATTAAGATTTCTGCTCATCTGTCGGATAAACATAATACAATAATATCCACAAGCAGACGTTCCAACAGGTTGGAGTTGATTTGACGAATAATATACTTTTGTAAATTTTTTTTTCATATACTTTTTTATTACATCGCTTGGAGGAAGTCCAAACGAGTCAAAATAATTATTATTATAAACTGCTACCCAATGCGTACCAGATCCGTCATTAAAATCTTGTATATTAATAACACATGAACTTACAGCAGATGGTGATTTTATTGCTGCGAGCTCATCTTTAGAATAAACTCCGTGAAATCCAGGAACCGCTTTTAACTTATCAATGATATCAAAATTACTCAACGGGGTCGACGAGTTCCTGGTAATGTTAGACCACGTCCGATTCCTAAAAGATTTGGCAGCAGACTTCCCGCTAGTCCCGCCAAAAGTGGAGCGAACGGAATAATTCCTCCTTGTTTTGGTTGATTGCATATGCATTTGCATTTTGGTGTTGGTGATTTTGTTTTTATTACTTTCTTTTTTTTTGTTGTTGGTGATTTCTTTTTCTTTTGTGGCATTATAATATATTATTTACATAAAATTTACAATTTTTTTATTCCACTTCCACGAATGATACCATTACCTTCGACTGCTTTCTTCGTTGCGCCAGATATTGCTCCAGACGCTGCTGCTAGTCCTAATGTTCCCAACACCGGCAAAAGTTTAGGTATTATTGTACTAGTTAATACTGATAATGCCGGACCAAGAAAACCACCTTCTTTTGCCATCACTGTCATTTGTGCAGCACTCAAATTTAAAACAAAAGTTTTTTTACGATCATACTTTTTTACTTGATTTTTTGTTAGCATTAATTTTGTTAAAACACCATCAGAAATATTAGGATTGATTTTTAATGATACCTGTTCTCGCTTTGCAGTAGCAGCTACTAATTTTTTAACTTGGCCATCAGTCAAATACACTTCTTTTACAATATACTTTGCCATTTTATATAACAACTGTAGATTAAACTTGAACTGTCATTTTACCTCCAATAGAATCTACCGTGATAAATCTATCACTAATCACTAATGCGTATACGTATAACGGCGCTACTGGAACCGCCCCAAGTGTCCAGGTAATTTCAATATCCGCTGTGCTGTCTACAGCTCGCTCGTTATGTTTACTAACATCAAAATGAAATATAGGATAAAGCGTACGAAATTCTTCTACTGATATTTGAGTTCCATCTTCAACATCTTGATATTTTTGTATTGCGTCAAGCAGGTACATGTACGGTCGAGAAATATTTTTATTAACATCATCAGCAAAATTACACTCGATAGCTCGTTCTGGATATTGCTTTGAATTTAATCTAGCGTATATTCGTCTGACATCAGAGTGATCAAATACTGCATTATTTTGTTGTTGGTTACCTCGTCGAGCTTGTTGTTGAAATACGACAAAGATATTTCTCGGCAGTTGTTCGCTTGATGTTGTTGTGACCCTCCACGTGTAGTCAGTAGTATTTGGAACCGCTGTCTGATATACCTTATGCTGCTTAAAGTAAATTCTGTTTGTATGCTTATCAAGCGTGTTATTTAGTTCTGACATTTTAGTGATTGATGGTGTTATACGTGGCATCCACAAAGAAAGTTTGTTTATGATAAACTGTACATCAACCCCTCCAAATCTAAACAAGCAATCGTTTTGGTCTGCTCGATCTAAAATAAGAGTATGTTTTACTCCGCGAAATACTTTATCATAATCGCGACAAAAGCCGAAAATCATGCTTAGCGGAAGCATCATTGTAATTTGACGTGATCCTGCTGCAAGTTTTCTTCGCCTAGCAAAACCTTCGTTATAGCGTGGATTTCTCACATCAAGTGTGTTAAGAAGTAAATTTAACATCGCAGTACCGTCTGCAGCTACAGCTGGTGGTGTTATATTTAGATTATTAAAAGCTGCTGTAAGAGAAACTCTTGTAGCGTCTGCATTAGCAGCTGCACCTGGTGCAGCAATACCTAGCGCGTCTGCATTAGCAATGAGAAAATTTCTCACAATTACAGTATTTTCATCAGCATTAGCTCCATGTACTATAGCGCCTCTCTTTAAAAATTCTGTTGATTCAGCTATACCCCGTCCAGTATCTTTAAACCACATCATATTAGTTGCAGTTGATCTCGAGTAATCGTCGGAAAACGAAATAATATTTAAAATTGTACTTGCAACTTGTAGGTGACTCGAAATATCTTCTACAGTTTGATTGGCCAGTTGATATCTAGCACTTTTGAATAGACTCCAACCGTTATTTATAAGAGCTACTTCTGCTCCAACTGCAATTGCAGCAGGTGGATTAGCTACTGTCATAATCTGACCACGAACTTCTAACATAGCCTTATGTGGCAGTAGAAATACATCTTCATCTCTGGTGTTAAAGGTTCTAATACCAGTTTTATTTGGTTCGTTAGAATTTTCATCAAGGTACTCAACAAACTCGAATTCTGTCACATCGTTGTCGATGTCATAAGTTTCTGTTAACTCGAGATAATTTTTAGTAGACATTTTATTTTATTAGATTATATAAAATTTTATTGCGGCACTGTTACTTTAGATATTAATTTTTGTATGATCTGCTCGCCCTTTGGTGATAATAATTTTTTTGTTGTTGTTATCATAGCTTTTTGAGTTTCTTTTGTTGGAGCGATTTCTGAGATAGCTTGTTTTATTTCAGATGCAGTCGGTGGATCACCTTTTATTTTATCAGCTATTTTTTGTCCCACCGCAGTCCCAGCGGCAGATGCAGCCCCAGTTGCAAAAGCTTTACCCGCGTCAATAGCAATTGGTGCAACTTTACGCGCTAGTCCTGGAATATTTTTAATAACTTTAGTGAATATATTTCCAAAAAATCCTCCTACTATTTTTCTTCGATAAACTTTTTTTCTTTGTTTCATTATATTTGATGTTGCATAATTTTTACTTTTGCTCGCGTAGATGTAAATAATAAGTTACAATTTCATTACTAACATGTAACTGTTTTCCTGATTGATCTGTCAACTGCATCCTTATACTTGTTATTTGATCTTCAACGTTTAAAGGATAATAGATAATATGTCGTGGAGTTATTTGCATGAGAGAACCTGGCGGGACTTCTGGTGAGAAACTGTAAATCGTTTGACCTTTGCTACCTTTTGATGTATAAGAGCCAGAAGCAGTAGAGCAATTTACTAATATTGTATTTACTTCTGTTATATTTGATGGCAGTTCACTGTCATATGTAATAGGCTGATCAAGTGCAGTGTAAGTTTTTTCAGTAAATCCTAACAGTTGTGCAATACTTCTTTCTCTTGGTTCAAGATTGATTGCTATATTTTTCAAAGTTATCCTAGTTCGCAATGTGTTATAATTTGCTGCTAATTCAAAATTATCAGCCACACCGTTAGCTTTTGTTATGAGCTCTTTGATCGTCTTGTTTAGATCTTCAATATTATAAGCTCCTTGCGGAATTTTTATTTTTTTTGTTGTAGATATTGTAGGTGTTGTAATCATAGTAAAATACATTTCATCGTTAACATCATTTTTCACGTTAGGTATAGCATTCCAGCAAGTACAAGAAATTAATCCAATTTCATATTGTTTTGTAGGATCTAGTTCTATAGGTGGAATATAATTTACTGAAAAATTTGCGCTATCTTCTGTAGACTCGCTAGAGTTTAGTAATAATGTTGTTTGCATTCCTTTAATATTATATCATTTTACAAAATTAAGTCGCCGCGATTAAGTCGCGGTGTAAAGTTTCATATTCGTCAGATGTTAATAATTCACTCGATCTTAGATGATCAAGTATATCAATGATTTCATTATCAAGTTCAACACTAACATTCCCAGCTTCCTTTGATGATATTAATAACATTAATCTACCTATCATTTCAGTAGTTGAAGTAAATACTTTTACACCAGTTCCTGTTTTTTCTTTTCTATATTTTTCTACACGAGATTTATCGAGTTTATCAAATTTTCTTTTAAAACTCCACCCTTTACCAAAAGGTTTTGCTCTGCTATTTTCTGCTGTTTTTTTAAACGTGAGAGCAATGACACCCTTTCTCATTCTTTCATAAAGTGGATTCATATTATCAATCTCTGTAACCGTGTTTAATTCATCTTTAGCAGCAGCTCCGTCATTAAATATTACATCAAATTTATCGATTAATGCTTGATATTCTGCATCAGTCCACTTGCTTATATCATCAATACCCCTTATATTTTCTTTGTTTAAAAAATCATTATATTCACTAACTTTTATCTCATCATTTGCTTTTTTTGTAAAATAAAATCTTTGATCTCCAACTTCCATAAACTTTACAGTAAGATCACCGACTCTTTGTTGCTCCTCTCTGATATCTTTTATGTCTCCTGATAAATTTGTTATAATATTTGTTATTCCTTGCGTTGTTAACTCTGCTAATCTTCGCTCAAGTTCCAGCGGATTGTTTATCAATCGATCTGTTTCTGCTTGTCTAGCCGCAGGATCAGCTATATTTGCTGTAAGTGCCTCAATCAGTTTTCTCTTTTCTTCATCAGATCTAGTAACAAGTTTTGCAGCAGCTGCTTCCTGTTGTTCTCTAACAATTCCAACCAAACCTTTTTCCTGTAGTTGCTTAAGTTCTTCTTCTGACAGTGGTTTAGTTTCAGGTTGTTTACCTAATAATGCTTCAGTAACCGGCTTGAAAATTGTAGCTGTTGTTTCTGTAGCAGTTACTTGCCCACGTCGCGCTTCTTGTACTTTTTGCTTAAGTGATGCCTGAGATTGAGCAAGTTTTTTTAGATCTTCTATGTGTTGTCTGTATCTTGCTCGTTTGTCCATTATTATAATTATAAATTTTATAAAATTGAAACGCTTTATTGTAAGTAAGTGTTAATACAACAGCGAAACATTTTAGTTGGATCATTTGTAAGTTTATCAAATAAGAAAAAGTTAAATTTATCTTTTGTAGCATTACGGTAAAGTTCAATAAACTTATCTTTTGTCACGCCACCGCATTGCTCGCTTGCAATATTTCTAACGTCAACATTATCCAGTCCTGGAAATAAAATAAAACAACCCGTATTTCGCCTAATAAACCTATCAACATTATAAAATCCTTGAGCGAGATAAACAGAATTACACTGTTTGTTACGGGACAGTGAAAAATATGATCTTATTTTGTTCATCTCCATGTTGTTTAGCGGAATATCATCAAAAACTACTATCTTATGTTCATCTGCATCAAGTTGATTAACTGGAATAAGATCTTCTGGCTGCCTAATTATAAAAAAATCTTCACCAGCTTTAAGATCATCACGAAGCTTTTCATTATACTCACTTAATAACTCATACTTATCTTGCTGTGGATTGATTGTGTAAATATAAACTCTATCGTAGTTAAAATTATCACCAAGAAGCAAGTTCATAAGCAAATTTGTTTTCCCCGATCCAGTTCGCCCAACAATAAGATAATGACAATCAGGAAGTTCATTATTATGTTTATGCTTCACTAGTCTCTCTGTATCAAAGTTTAGTATCGACGATTTTGCCATTTTGTATAATATTAAACTAGTGTTGATAATTTTATCTAGGATAGTAAATAATGAGCTACTATACAAAATTTGGAACACTATTAGAAGATTTATCCACAAAACGTTTTAAAGGTGACTTATCCAAATATGCAACTCTTGATCGGCTCAAAAATGAAATCAATAATTTACTAAATCTTACCAGCGTAGATCCAGATGAAGTTGTCATTTTCCAAGACAAAGAAGGACGATTAAAGACGAGTAATGTAAAACTGTCAGATGTAGTTGTACGAAATCCAAATGGGAATATTGTTATGACACAAAACAAGATTACAGATCTTGGAAACCCAACTGAGGATGGGGATGCTGTCACTAAAAAATATGTCAATGATTGGGACGCTTTAATTACTAATGAAATCACAGCACTCAAAAATAATTTTACCAGTCACGTGAACACATTTTCAAGTTTTCGCAGAAGCATAAACAAAATTAGAGATGAATTTTTTGGAAATCCATCAAATGTTGACATTACACTCGCTAATATTAACACAAAACTCAATGATATTATTAGTGGAATTCCTAATATTGTTGAGAAAACAAATATGATTAAAATACCTCACAAACAGATTAAAAATATTGTGTATACTGTTGCATCTGGGTCTAGTACATGGACGAGGCAAAATAATTCTATCAAATACACTGCAGAAGTTACTGGTATGTATAGATTGTCAGTGCTTAGCAGTGCAAAGTTTAGAATATCTACCAAATATCTATCTCGTCATCTAAATGATGACTCATCTGGAGTATTATCTGTAATAATAAACCAAAATTCTGAAGAAGAATTTGTACTTGAACCAGTTGATAAAACTTTAAAATTAATAATTTTTCTCTGGTGTTTGGAATTTATAGCTGAACAACCAGCTCTTATTATGGATTAACCAAACATAGGACTATGTGAACTAATATTATAATGAAAAGAAGTATAGTTGATTTCAATCATATTTCAAAAGATATTTCAGAACAGGATGTGGACGCATTAATACAATATTATAAATATTATCATAGAAAACTTTGGTGTGTGAAAAAATGTTACAAATACTACAACAAGATCCTTCGAGTAATATCTTATCTACCCTTGTTAATGACTAGTTCTGGTATAATTTCAAGTGGGGTATCATTAAATCCCTTTTTGTTAATTATATCTGGTATTGGTGTTTCACTTACAGCGGCGTGTAAAAAAGTAGAACCAAGACTTTTGATAAAGAAGCACGGTTGTTTAACATCAATTAAAACTTACAAGAAACTACTTGATCACATCCGGTCTTACCTACGAGGAGTTAAATATAATATGGATGATTTATTACGTGAATTTCGTATTATTGACAATATGTTAACAGACATTCTACCAATGAGGGTTAGCAAGTATGAAAAAAAATATCACAAAAAATATGAGTAACATAAAATTTTATCTAAACTTAAGATATAATATAACTAAAATAATATCATTTTCATTCTAATGCTAGTTTAATTTCCACCTTGTTAACTGAAACGTTCTAACACAGTTTAATTTTCATCCTGTTATCTTGTGGTAAAACCCGTTTGCCGTCTTTAGAATAATTGTATTCCACACATGCGCTGTTCTAACAAATTAGTCACCTCTGTGTAAAGAGCTTATCACATTCCAATACCTGTTGTTTTGTTTGGTTACAAAATACCTGTTTACAGGTAGTAGTAGGGGGAAAAAAAGAGGTGGGGGAGGGTGAGTCAAAACCCTGTTTTATTTTGAAAAAAAAGGGGTGGGGTGGGGGATAATTTAGGACTATAATTTATACTTGTTTGGAGGGTAAAAAAACAAAGTGAGTTGAAAACCTGGTTTTCCTCTAGGGTGAGTTGAAAACCTGGTTTATTTTGGAAGAAAAGGGGGTGGGGTGGGGGATAATTTATACTTGTTTGGAGGGTAAAAAAACAAAGTGAGTTGAAAACCTGGTTTCCTAATACTACTAACGTTTATGGAACAAAACTAGTCGGAGGATTTGTGGATAATAAATTTGCTAAAATTATAGAAAATTCTTCACGAATAGCTTATAAAATTGCCTCAAATGCACTTGACGGGTTAAAAGTTTTTGCAACTGAGCTGTATCTGCAGCTGGAACTGCTATGGGACAAAAAAACTGATACAAAAAGGTCATCCACAACATGTATTACCGACAATCAAACAAGCTAATTAAAAAATCGCGCCAACAAAAGAATCTCAGTGCACAATGATAGAACAAAATCTTTTATCATCGCGAGGAGAACAAGTTACAAACAAAATTAGCATCTAACGCAACAGCACCAAACACTACGTCATCTCAGACAACATTTTGTATAACCCAATAAATAATAAAGTCTTGTAAAACTTATCTCGATTTAGCAGACACTTTTGACAAAGACGATGCGGTAACTCAATTTGAATATGTTGAATATCTGAATGAAAATTTTAACGAATCTAACAGGGCTGGCGTCAGAACATTTAATACTCGAGACAAAGATGTATTTCTAGTGCCTCATAGAGCAATGTTGGCAGTTCTGGCCAGTTTATCACAGTAGCTAATCCACCTGTCAAAATTGAGCTAATCCATAAGTATCTGTTATAAATGACGCTTGGTGTTTATATAAAAGTGCTCAATATCATCTAGCTAACCAAATAGTTGAGGATATTTCAAGTTACTAAAAAGTTCCAAGTACAATATTAAATACTATTTCGTTTTCCGATCATTATTCCAGGTCAACAGCAACTAATATGATGTGGTTTAAAGATACTTGAGTTAGTTTTTTGGGCATTATTGCATTTCTTAGCAGCAGCAAATATTTTACTTCCCAGTTGTATTTACTGATGCAAATTCAGTAAAAGAAATCTCACTGCAGTTTATCATAATTCAGGTTTATCACTACCAGGTGCAGCTGATGATGGAACTGCAATGTTAAATCGTGTCAATAACTCAAAGTTTTATAACATAAGAAATGAACGTTTTAATGAAGTTTTTTTTAAGAGAAAGGCGCTTACGGCAGAATCATATCAAATTAGAATAATGCTCCCGTTAAGCACATGATTTGGATTTTTAAGGGACAATAATAAAGTATTTCTTGGAGTTAACTACACACTTATTTTAATCGATCAGAGGAAAAATATTATTTGTTTAGAAATGGAGTGGTTTATTTATAATTTGTCATAAACAAACCTGTCCTGTGGATACCACGAAGTACCCCATCACTAGAAAGGCAAAATCAAATGATATGCTGAAAAATTTATTTTCAGCAACACAAATTATATCAAACGGCATTTTTGAATACCACCGACTACACATGGTGAGATACAACAACATCAAGTGAACAACTACCTTGTCCGTTATATGTTGTATTTCAGAGACAATCTCGACGAGCCAAAGATGAATAAAATAATGGTGTATTTGAGAGCGCTAATGTTAGACAAATATATGTAATAAAAAATTCAAAACAATATCCAGATCGAGCGCTTTGATGCAATGTTGCAAATGATAGAATAAAAACATTACTGGACCCTACATATATATACTCGAGTCTATGCAAAACTATTAAGATGCTGACGATAGATCTGAGATATCAATACAGGAATTTCATACACTTTATCCAATATTTTAATTTGATATTATAAAGCATGGCGACAGAGCTGTCAAGACATTTGATTTTGAAATTCTTTGAACAATACGAACAGTTCCAACTGTACTATTTTTTTTGTAAATGATTAACTAATAAGGAATAGATTTATTACAACTGACTCTTTGTTTGTAATAAAAATTATTTTGACTCGTTCTGAACTCCACCAAGTGACGCAATAAAAAAAATTTATGAGTAAAATTCAAGAGACTTTGTCTCTAAAGCCAAATTTAGAGCGAAAATAATAAATTATTCGTCTAATCAAATTCAACCAGTTGTTACTTCTATTTGTGGATTCTATTGCGTAATGTTCATTAAACAGATGACCATAATAAATCCAGATTTTTTAAGTGCATATTGCCATTTGAGAGTTAATCTGCTCACCACAATAATGAGATTACAATTAATTTTATTTACTGATATACAACGTTAACATATTGTCTTAAGTATAAACCTATCATGGAAAATAAAGATGAAAAAAAACGGAAGAAAACAAATCAAAAATTGTTAGAATGATGATAAAAAGTATTTGTGCAATCTGTGGGAAAAGAAAAAGTATGTATTAACCGAAAACAAAGTAATCCGGTGCGGGTTATATAGACTTACTTTACTATATGATTAATAAATAATGACATGCACGTGCGATAGTGATAGAGATATATGTCTTGAGTAAAATAAAATTGTTATTTATTGTCAGAAATATAACGACAGAAATACTTCGCTTTGGTATAGATATACATACATTAATTGGTAAATTGCCGAGACCAAAAGGCGGTTGGATATTGCCAGGGAATAAATATAAATATACTAGACCTTATAATCCTGTTGATAAACAACTTAACGAAAACGATAATCCGCTGCCAGAACAAGAGCCTTTCATTAATGTTGATGCAATAGCGATACGCTATGATATCTGCTACATATATTGAACGTCCAGACAACGAACAAAATTAATACAGCTGCCATAAAGTAATGTAAGATAAACTTCGTGATATGAAACATGTAAATATGCGAGAAAAGTGTTGGCCAAAGATTGGTTCAGGGTTTTATAGGAGCAGAATATAAATTAGGACTCGATAAGAAAAGAAGTATATGATGAACTTTCCTCATCAAAAAATTAATATACTAAATTATAGATAATTAGCTGAGGCAATTCGAAATTGTTTGTTGGAACATAGTTTTTATGTTGCCGATATTATTATAACAACAGGTGAGTCTAACAAATTTTTATTGACTGCAGCAGAAAAATAAACTTGATACGAAAATATTATGACCTTTAGTCATATTTGTCTTACTTGAAATGATCTAGAAAATATCATTACTTTTCGTATTTTAAATTAAATCTATCAAATGTCAACATTGCCGTTGCTGATTTTCTTTTACCATCAACTACTTCATTTATTCGAGCTGTACTAATTTTAAGGTTCTTTTCAGCAGCTGTCGTAGACTTAAATTTAATTTCTTCACAACTTTCAAGATTTATGAAAAAATTTGTCTAGTTCGATTTTTTAAATTATTACCATCACCAATTCTTCTTCAAGTATTTTCGTTTGGAGTAAACAAATCTAATATTTCCTAACGATTATCTGTTTTAAAACCAATTTTATGATCAATAACGAGACCAACAGGAATAACATCATTAAAAGTTTCAGACACAAACCTGTGAGATGTAGAATTAATACAATCTATATTGATTTCTTTAACTTTTATAAGCAAATATCCATCTCTATCCAAAATGCCAACATTTTTGTTTCTTATGTCAAAAAATTCCCATATCATTTTGGTCACATATATCCAATACTGAATGAAGCTGAAATTTATTTTGTAATGTCAATTTTTAATATTATCATCATCAACAACGCCATTTACTCTGTATACTCTCTGTCCTTCTGGAATATCGTCGCAAAACAAAGTATATATATATATATATATATATATATATATATATATATATATATATATATATATATATATATATATATATATATATATATAATCTTATCAAAAATTTTCAATTCTTTCTATATTATCTCCTTTTATCACCAGCAAATCAGCTGGTGTTGGTGTGCCAAAAAATGTTTTGTATTCTATATTAATAACAGAATCTATTGCATTTGCGCAATATAAGTTGTACTTTGGGTGTACGTGATAAACTTCCTGTTCTAATACCGTCTATCTCAGACATCTCAAATTTTCTGTCATTATACTATAAGGATTTCAATTCTCTAATTAAAAAAATCAATTAAATGTAACATATTACTATATATATATATATATATATATATATATATATATATATATATATATATATATATATATATATATATATATATATATATATATATATATATATATATATATATATATATATATATATATATATATATATATATATATATATATATATATAATCTGCTTCCGTATTTTCCGGTTACGGTAATAGTTACAAACCTGATGAACAAAATATTTTTTACAAATTTTAAATCCACAAATTCGCTTTATCTTTTACAACCTGTTGCATCACAAATACTTGCAGCTCATAAAAATATTAGACTTATAGTTCAATATCATACGATTTTATCAAACTTACATGCAATTGAGAATGTCATTGATGTAATTATTGGAAGCAAAAGTTTTGAAAATAAATTTTGGTACCATATCTAACAGCCAAATCAGGAAAAATATTAACTGCAACAAAAATTGCCATGGTCGCAGATGAAATACATCAAGAAATATACAAAAATTAAAAGAATTTATGGCATCAGGATATTTTTGGAAATTTGAAATGATGTTATATTTTACAGAGGAAAATATCACGTGCTTCGCGGTAGTTTGTAAGTCGAACTCCCTCAAAAAATTATAAACAAAAAATGCGGTATAAATTTAAAAAATGATCGATGTCAAATGTTTTTATAGGTCAATTTTATTTGCAAAACATCCTCAGTGTGCTCGCCCCGGCAGAATTAAAAAGCATTTCCATCCAAAAGCGAAATAAATATTTAGGAATTTCCAGTAGCAGAAAATCATATGCCATTGTTTCAAAAAACAGGAGTATGTCAGTGCATGTTTTCGGATTAAATGAGCGAGTTTATCCGAGATATATCTCAGAAAATGCTAACAAAATACAATAAATGTATTACTCTATCAGAGACATTATTTTTGGAGAAAAACAAATATTAATGATCTAGTTAGCAGGCAATTGAGTAAAAATACAAATAAAAGTATTTCTTTTATAGATATCTACAGAGTTTTCTGGCGATGGAATACTGGAAAAGCATTTTAAATATTGTGTCACCGTTCAAAGAAAAACAATGTTAGGTGAAGAAGAAAAAATATTAAAATTTGAATCTTATGATCATAGGCTAAAGTGTGTAGTGTTTTCTGTGATTGGAGCAGAAAATAATCAAAATAAATCAAGTACTAGAAATGTACAACAGCATGTTTCTTGCGGAGTAACTTATAAAGTAATTTGTTGTGCTAAATATAAATTTTCAACTCCGATAAAGATATACGGATTTAAAAATGGTAAAGTCCTGCTGCACTGCTATTATTAAATTTAATAGACGAAGTTAATAATATTTCTAGTAGATTATCTAAAGAGCTCCAATGAAAATAACGTCTAAACAGCAAATTTGATTTTGATGAGGGCAGTTAACTGTCATATTTGTGAAAAGTTGCTGGAACAAGGTTAATGGTGTGAGATCATTGTCATTTGAATGGTCAATACTTGTGGAGCGGCTCTTAACAGCTGCAATTTGAAATTTCATGCTCCACATTTTAATCTTGTAGTTTTACAGAACTTTCGTGGCTATGGCAATCATATCATTGTAAAAGCTTTTGGTGATCAAAATATTAGAGCTTAACTAAAATTAAATAATTCAATAAAATGCATCCCAAACAATTTTGCAAAGTATATGTCGGTGACGCTCTGTAAATTATGTTTAATTGATAGAATGGTATTTATGGCAGCATCATTAGGTGAGCTTGTAAACGATTGTAGCAATTTTGCTAACCTAAAGATTTGATTTGGTGAAAACTATATCCATTTGACAAAAAAGTATCTTTCTGTACTAGTATCTCGACGATTGGAACATATTTGATGAAATTTCTATTCTTGATAAAAGATAATTTTTACTCTCAACTCAAAAATGAAAATATCTCAGATGTCGAATATAAATATGCACAAGATATTTGGAATAAATGTAGTTGTAAAACATTTGGTGATTAAAAAGATCCATATTTAAAAACAGATGTATTACTACTAGCAGATGTTTGTGAAACGTTTCGTCAAATTAGTCAAAACATTATGTATAAAATCCTTGTTGGTATTATTCCTCAGCTGAAGTGTCGTGGGACGCTCTACTAAAAACACTTAAGATAGACTTAGATCTCTTATCAGATGTCGATATGTTTTACCTTATAGAGAAGTGTATGAGAGGCGGAATTAGTGATATAACAAAAAATTTGTAGCAGCTGGTAATAAATATCTGAAAAATTATGATGAAAATCTCCCATCCAACTATATTATTTATCTAGATCAAAATAATGTATATTTCTATGCAATAACAGAACCAATGTCATGCGGTGGATTTCATTGGATAGCTCCAGATCAATTTCTTAAAGAAACTGAAAAAGATTTACCAAGAAAATA
Organism: Potamilus streckersoni; assembly: GCA_016746295.1. Lineage (NCBI taxonomy): Eukaryota > Metazoa > Mollusca > Bivalvia > Unionida > Unionidae > Potamilus > Potamilus streckersoni. Next base: position 12,512 of record JAEAOA010001548.1, on the reverse strand, counting down.
TAATAACGATTTTTTTCTATTTCGTACTTTGTTGAAGTTGATCTACATAACGACTACCCGTTTTGTGCAGCCAATGATGAGTGATAATAGTTTTTTCTCACCTGAACAACAAGTAATGACAACAGCAAAAAACAATCGATTGCTAATAAGCTTGTTCCAATTTTTTTAACTAAAATAAATTATGTGATGCATTACAAAACTTTAAACAAGCAGTATATGCTGGACTAATTCTGGCAAAAGTTTTGATAGGAATTGGTAATAATATAAATCGCAGAAATAAATTATTTAATGATGATGATTTTGTTAGAATGAAAATATTTAATGAAAATCTTGTTGCAATGCAACGACGAAAGACAAATTTAAAGTCAAATACTGATTTATGTTGGTGCAGCTGTATTTCATATACGAATGTGGCTGCTGTACGATTTTCAATATAATTTTACCAAAACGCAGTGGTCAGATTCAGAGTTGTTAAATGATACAAGACCGTTAGGTCATAATATAAAATCTGAATATGTCTACCATGATATTTACAATAATAAATATCAATTTGATTCATCCTGCTCTATGTGGATTTGAACATAATTCGAACAAGAAAGTTATTGGAAAAATAAAAGATGAATTTATGTTTAAGCTAGTTAGGGAATTTGTTGGACTAAACTGTCATATTAGATGATAATAAACTTACAAAAAAGCAAGAGTAATCCTCCAGGATATGTGAAAAAGATGACGAATTTTGACGATTTTAAAACAGCATTACACAATAATGTCAGTTTTATCAAAACAAATGTTATCAGAACAAATCGTAACAAACTCGAAACGGATACTACCATAAAATGGTGACTAAGCAATTCTTATCAAAAAAGGTATTGCATGTATGTAATTAATATACTAGCACCTGGACATTATGCAAGCAATTTTGTCTAACCATCAGAAATAATATTCAAATATTTTACATAAGTTCATGGAGTTAAGAGCAAACAAAATTGATGGTTAATATCCAACAATTATCATTTGAATTTAATGATGACAGTTCACTTTTTTGTTTTAGTAAATTTGATAGAATCGAATACTCCCTTATCAGATCAGACGATAGCAAACGTTTTAGTTTTTTCAAAAGTTTGAGAGACGAGATTGCACTAAAATATGACAATTTACATGATTCGATCAGTCTGCAACAATACACAACAATTACTATAGACTTAGACCGGTCGAAGGTTTTAGTAAAAGGTAGTATCTTTTTAATTAGATAGCAATGAAAGAACAATGTGAATGTCGTAGAAAAGTAACAGGCATTTTATTTGAATTATTACGACAATACTTAATAGCGAATGTTGAAACATTGTTCATTGGTCAAGAGATAAAACCCTCTATGCTCTATCTCTTTTTAAAGTGGAGATAATAGTGGTCGATCCAAGTTTAAAATCTTTTGTAGTTATCGAATGTAGCATATACTCTAACAATTGCTCTTATAATTTATTCGCTAAAAATGTACAGAGCTGTATCTAAGATCTGACAGTAATTTTAAGACCTATATCCTGGTGACAGCTCTTCATTTGCTGAAATGATTAGCAATTCCACTTGCACAAATGTTAGTAAATAGTCTTGTAAACCATTACATAAAAACCCATTTATACAGAATATTAATTATTTCTCTGCAGAGTCTCTATTTGTAAAGTATTCATTCAGCCCACTGGTTGACATTATTGATAAGTATCCTAACCAACGGTTGATATATATATATATATATATATATATATATATATATATATATATATATATATATATATATATATATATATATATATATATATATATATACAGCATCTGTATTCAGCAAACATTAGGATTTTGTTTTTCTATACAAACAGTTTTTTATAGAAAATATCGTTTAATAAAAATCATGTATTTTCTCGATTTATTTCTAATAACGCTTCCAGAATCAGAAAATTTAATGCAAAATTTCGTGTTTTCAGAATCAAAAAATGCAATGCTGTTTGGTAACTATATAATGATTTTTTTTCAAATGTACCTATAACTGAATTTTATAGGTCATTGTTAAAATACTGTATTCTCTTACTGACGTTCTGAGTTCAATTCCCGTGACGGACAAAATCGACGGGAAGGCTTTGGTCGCCACGTTTAAAATAGTCGGGGTCCGGAGAAAACCTCGATATCCAACAAAATAATACACTCTCCCAACATGTCAAAACATATGGGTACACTTTTGCACTCCTCGGGTGTACAAAATTTGTTAGACGTAAATACGTTACTGTAAATAAATGTAAATTCATTGCTGTAAATATATGTAAGTACGTTACTGTAAATGCACTACTTTAATACACTGTTGTAATTAAGATTCTATGTTTTGTTCCGTTCCTAATTAAGATTATATTCAACAGTGCCGTCTACAAAAAAAAACTTGTATATAATTGCTGTTAATATTTTTGCTGTAAATACCCTACCAGAGTGTAGATACGCTAATTTAATTAAGATTGTGTAAATACTTCCTGTAGCTTACTGTACATACGCTCCAAAAACTGTCCTATCTGAGGACCATTATTTTTATTGCTTTAAACAAATATGTGTAGCTTTATAAATATGGTTATCAAATAAAGCATCAACTATAATTTCAATAAATGCCATTGGATCGTCTGCCCAACTTCTGATTCGTTCGTCATTTTTAATCACGAATAACCATACTGATCCATGTTTTGGTGACATATAATAACCAACATTTTTGATGCAATTGCTTATTATTTTAGTTGTTATTCCAGTACAGATTGAGGCTGCCCTAATTGAATTAAATTTCATACAAAATTTGTTTGTCAGCTCAAATTCAACATGTCTCTTTGATTGACTAAAGGACATTTTATATTAATATTTCATTGTTTAATACAAAAATTCTATAGTTCTAGAATACTCTTTGGGTTTCAAAATTTCATCATTGTTAGATACAAATTTGGCGAAAGGTGGTTTTTGAGGGAAAGTTGTCTCTAAGGTGGTAAAAAAATGTTAGAATATATTTATTTTAGAGGTGTGAGGGTTTCTGATCTAACACCTCTTTGGTTTTAAAATCTCAATTGTCATTACTACTTAAACAGCAATATTTCAAACGGAAATAGATATATTACCCTACGTTCAGGGAAATAATTTTATTATATCATTGGGAATATCAGTCCGCCATAACTTTGTTAAATCAGATCATCTAGAAAGATCCATTCACAGCCTGTATGAAATTTTTCACATTCTCTTTCACCAACTTTGACATTAGCTTTTTACATTTATGGTTCTTACAGTACCTTTTTATGAACGTTTTTCTGGTTAAATATTTTACTGTAATTCTGTGTGATTCTTTATTTTGATGGAGATTACATATAGCATTCGCTTTTGCTGCACACACAGACGCACATACATACATACATGCCTGCCTGCCTGCCTACCTACCTACCTACCTACACACAAACACACATACATACATACATACATACATACATACATACATACATACATACATACATACATACATACATACATACATACATACATACATACATACATACATACATACATACATACATACATACATACATACATACATATAAATGCTATTGAAAAACATTTGCTCTGCAGCAGTGCAGATTGAATTGGATCATTAATGTATGTGTTGTTTTGCGAACATTTCCCTATTGCAATTTAAAAAGACAATCAGCAACAAGAATTATCTACTCCAAAACCTGATTAACTGTAGTGTTTGAGTCTCATGCGTTGAGGTTTTGTCTGGTTCGGTCTTTAACGGGACCTACTAATGATTATATCAGATCTAGGCAACTGTATTCAAGTGCTATGTGAATATACAGAAAATGGTAGATGACCTAGCCTGATCTAGGCACGATTGTAATGCCCGAAGGTATTAGGAATACGAGTGTGTTTCCAAAATGAGTCATACATGTATATAGCATCTAGACTTGCCTCCTGTTCGTGAAGGGTCTGTACTGTTTTAATGGACCATTTCAGTAAAGATCATGTCACTGTTACGTGCATGAGACGTCGCCTCAGATATTGTAGGTGCGTCCAGCTAGCATTCAGGAGATATGAGTCGGAGCCATAAAGCAGCGCGAGATGCACATTATTCTGTTGTTTTCATAATGCCATTTGTTGTTAGATTCGTGGTTTTTAAGAGTACAACTATTTTAGCCCTGATTTGTCTATTCCATATTTTAATATGTACCGATGACATTTTTGTTTTGTATCGTTTTTGGGAGGTAAAGACGATCTAGAAATAAGTATACACTACCACAGGAATAGTTAGTTGCATGTGTTGATTTTGGTTGGTAGGTTATAATAAAAAGGTCACTGCATTTGAATAAAAAAAAATATGAACTCGTTTCTTTCGGATGGATATACTGCACTCACAAGATCGTGCAGTATAGCCATCCGTAAAACTCATTCACTCATATTTTCCCATACAAATGCAGTAACCTATAATTACTAGGCAATGACTTAGTTGGAGATACGTTTGTGGTTAATTCACTTTTATCTGACAAGCATTGTTTGGATCAAAACGTCACTGCTATTGAAAAAGAAATCCCCGATTTATACCCAGCTTATATAGGTAAAAAAAACTATGGCAAAGAAAGCATTTTGAGAATGGTATTGATCAGCAAAAATTATTCCGTTAACTGACCTGTGCACTAGTTAGGCTTTTCGTGAGGCCACCTTTACTCCTCATTTGGATCAATCAAAATGTATTGATCACAGTGAATCTCTTTAAACTACTCATTTTTTTCTAATCAGGGTGACAAAAGAGAATCACTTGTCCTTGAACAGGAAAAAGATCCTGAGATCATCTGTTTGTTTTATATGGCTATTAGTGAAACTGAAGCCATAGAAGTGCCTGTTTTGTGAAATATTGCGCCCCTTATCAGAAAAAGGAGACCTCATGAGGTACATGCTGATGAAGAGTAGTCAGAAGACTATCAAATTCACACATACAATTGTAGTTCAAAAATTGTAAAGTCAGGAAGTTCTTAGATTGGCCCATGGAACCCATTTGGCTGGTCATTTAGGGATCAGTAAGACTTATCATAAAATCCTGAGTCAAATTTATTCGCCAAATATTAAAAGTAATGTAAATATAGTAGATCTTTTCAAGTTTGTCAAACAGTAGGAAAACTAAATCAGAAGATACCTAAGGCTCATCTACAACCCATGTGTACATTTGATGAACCATTTAGCAGAATAATGGTAAATTGTGTCGGTCCATTACCTAAAACCAAATCAGGCAACTAATACATGTTAGCAAAGAATATGTACGTCTAACACGATTCCCAGACACAGTTCCTGTGAGGAGTATTAGAATTAAAACAATAGTACAAGCTGTGATAAAGGTTTTACTCAGTTCATGTCTTCTGCCTATTATCCTGGAAGCCAACGGGCTTTAGAAATATTTTATCAAACTTTTAAAAATATGATTCGGTCATATTGTTTTTATACTGGAAAAAGTTGAAACGATTATGTTCATTTATTTTGATTATTTAAGCACATGGGGAAACTAAGCACTACATAATATAAGGTGTACAGAGATTTTCCAAAATAAATTACAGAAACACGACACAGTCTATGGTCAAAGTATACAGACCTAAACAGAAACGTCTTTCCATTGGTATATCCGGCACGGCTTTATTCGTTGGCATGGCATGAGGTTTTTAAAAATGAAGGTACAGTGCGCGAGACACAAATAACCTGATACAAGTCGATGCTTTCTGTTTGGTGATAATGACCACAATGACCAAGGTTGTCAAATTCGCATGATGCCTGCACTTTTGATCCCGATCAGAGTCAGCATCCACAATAGGACACAAAATTTCGCCGACGAACTACGGATAATCGTAAGCAAAAAGGGCCAGCAATTGTATACTTAGTGACTTGCTGCAGTACTACTGATAGAAATAAAAAGGGCCAGCAATTGTATACTTATTGACTTGCTGCAATACTACTGATAGAAATAAAAAGGGTCAGCAATTGTATACTTAGTGACTTGCTGAAGTACTACTGATAGAAATAAAAAGGGCCAGCAATTGTATACTTAGTGACTTGCTGCAGTACTACTGATAGAAATAAAAAGAGCCAGCAATTGTATACTTAGTGACCTGCAGCAGTACTACTGATAGAAATACAAAGGGCCAGCAATTGTATACTTAGTGACTTGCTGCAGTACTACTGATAGAAATAAAAAGGGCCAGCAATTGTGTACTTAGTGAGTTGCTGCAGTACTACTGATAGAAATAAAAAGGGCCAGCAATTGTATACTTATGACTTGCTGCAGTACTACTGATAGAAATAAAAAGGGCCAGCAATTGTATATTTAGTGACTTGCTGCAGTACTACTGATAGAAATAAAAAGGGCCAGCAATTGTATACTTAGTGACTTGCAGCAGTACTACTGATAGAAATAAAAAAGGGCCAGCAATTGTATATTTAGTGACTTGCTGCAGTACTACTGATAGAAATAAAAAGGGCCAGCAATTGTATACTTAGTGACTTGCAGCAGTACTACTGATAGAAATAAAAAAGGGCCAGCAATTGTATATTTAGTGACTTGCTGCAGTACTACTGATAGAAATAAAAAGGGCCAGCAATTGCATACTTAATGACTTGCTGCAGTACTACTGATAGAAATACATCCTCATCAGCACAACGGTAGAGATGCAAGTTCGAATTTAGAGGAAAAGGTACAGATGTTGGAACCACATCAAGTCGGAAAGTTAATAATGAAACAACTATCTGATAATGCTATATCAAGATTATGAATGTTTGGTTCTTGAACGGAACGCAGCAGAAAATATCAGTCACATGGTTACAGAAACTCTACAGATGTTTATATTTATGAATGGCACCACTCTGTAACGTTATCATCTAAAAGTGAAAGTTACTACAAAAAACAAGATCAAAATTTTAATAATATCTGCTACATTTATACACACAGATGAAATTATGACTCCTAATCAGGGGCTTTCTATTTAAACAGGAAGCATATTTCACTCTAGGAAATAACATTTAATTCATGCGGCGAAAATGATTTTGAGGACGAATAACATAATTTATGTATGTCTTCTTTTTCGAAATGACATGGAAAGGCTGTAGAAGTGGTTCCGCTATAGTAACTTAACATTATAAAACTGCCTAACCTATTTGAAACAAATAATTGCACTATCAATATTGTTCACTGTTACAATGAAAATAATATTCTAAATTGTACTCTCTCTCTCTCTCTCTCTCTCTCTCTCTCTCTCTCTCTCTCTCTCTCTCTCTCTCTCTCTCTCTCTCTCTCTCTCTCTCTCTCTCTCTCTCTCTCTCTCTCTCTCCGGCAGGTATTCTTCATCATTCCTACATGTGTAGTACATGCATACCATAAATAATACATCATAAGTTTATGACATTTCTGGAACTCAGTGCTTAACTTATTCTACTCTACCAATGTGCCTCATGGCTGATGATTTGAAGTACTTTACGGCCAGGGTGATTCAACAGTCCTGACTTAGGTACATTTAGAAGTTCTCACTTCAAAAGACTACATGGACCTTTTATGTCATTTCAGTCGTTTACATTTTTTTTCTCCATTTGCGGCAGAAAATATCAACTTTGCTTTAAAAATCAAATTCTCTTTTTCTGTGTCTTAAATATAATTTCAAAGGCAGCGGTATGGAGTAATATTTCTTTCTGCTATGAAAGTTCCCGTATGGATATTGTTGTAAATGGAGGTTTGCATAGTTAGGATGAATTTTCATTTTTATGGAGACTGTAGTAAGATCATGAGGATACACAAGGAAACACTTTATAAAGCTTGTCAGATCAAGCTAAAATTCAGTTCCGGCAACTTCACGTTTCAAACTTTCTTGCCCAAGGGCAAGTTACAAAGATTAGAAGATGGACAGAATAAGCGAGAAATAGAGGTCCTTGTTAGTTCGTAGCGCTTTGTGTTCAGCTAGTGTTATACTCGGCAATATCGTTATTGCAATATATCAGAATCTTTATTTAGCGTTGGTAGGTACCATATTCGAATGAAATTCATCATTGAGAACTTATGGTGTCTCCAACTTTAATAACACCATACGTAACATTCTGAAACACACACACACACATACGCGCGCGCGCACATATACACATATACGAATGCATATCGAGCTATTTAATAACGCTCCAAGCAATACACATTACTGAACACACAAAACCAAACTCTCTCAAATACTACTGCAAATCCAGCAGAAACCAAAAATGTGTTATACCAAACTGATTTTCTTCTTTGTCGAACACCCCACTATCTGCCCCAAATTGGATCAAATATAATAATGTGATTGGTAATGAAAACTCCTGTACTTAGCAACCAAAGTGGTTCATTGACTAGTCCACATGCTATACCGCCCCCCACCCCCAAAAAAGATTTTCATGTAGTGTTTCACTGCACTATTGAAAGCAACACTTGCACTATTTACAGGACAGAAAATGTAAATTTCAGACAATGTCACGAACTGAACATTTTCTACACACTTCGTTAGAATTGTAGCCAGTAATTATATTGTTCTGCAGAGTATAATACCGTCGCCTACCATATAACGTTTTCCAAATTAGAACTAATAAAAGTTAAAATTTAATCGCATAAAGGATATTAATTATTTATTACCAATTGCATAAGACATCCATCGATTAAATGTGATAATATGGTAACAATAATTGCCCTGAATAACATATTCATCTTAATTCGCAATATAAACAAAAGCTCGTGACTCGAGACGCTCATTGCACAATACTTCCAACATACATAACAATTATAACTTTCATCTTAATTTCTTTTTCCTTTTCTAAGAGTGTCATCGACTTGGATAATTATTCAGATTTTCATGAAAGGTTACAAAACCTGAAGAAAATTATTTGTATGTAGTGAGAAACTTATGAGCACTGTGCTTTGAGTCTACTAACTAAATTGCAAGCTTTTAACTTAGTTGGAAACAACTGGCTGAGAAAAATAATAGGCTAGTGTTTAAAACAAGACAAGGAAATTGCTGTCGCGGGGTTATATCATTTGTCTCTCCCTCAAGGCAAGGTGAGACAAATAATATAACCTTTTGACCAGGACTTACTAGTCTCGGTCCAAACCCCAATAAAGATTATATTACTCTCTGACACTCTAAATAACATCCTTACTTCCATCTCCCAAAAAAGTAAACTGCGACAACTGCAAAACCAGCCCTAATCATGCACACAAAGTTCAGCAATGACATACATACATACATACATACATACATACATACATACATACATACATACATACATACATACATACATACATACATACATACATACATACATACATACATACATACACATACATATATAGATAGATATATATATATATATATATATATATATATATATATATATATATATATATATATATATATATATATATATATATATATATATATATATATATGTGTGTTTGTTTGTGTGTGTGTGTGTGGATAAGTAGTGGAATTTCTCTAGCGTGAGACATGCTATATATCTTAGGGGACAACTTCCTAAGCAGAGGGAGAGAAAGGAGATGTAATAATGAAATAATCTAATGATTGGAAAGGGTAATCTAGATCTACGGGGTGTCAGAATAGTCAAGGCTCGAAGAGGACCATGCATGTGACTAGACGTGGGAAACATGTCGTGAAAAGATAATCTACAGGTGATGCTGTCAGGCTTGGATATTGTGCTCAAAGTCAACTCTCGTAAAAATGATGAAAGTAGTACACTGTAATTAAATTCTGTCACAATCAGTAGAACTGGAAAGTGGATTTTGGCTATGCTTTAATTGAGAATGTTCAATTTAGTAAATATGTTGTGTGGGAATTGATTTTTCGTTTGATTATATGTTTTTAAAAATATATTTTTTATTTATTGAAAGTGGTGCTCGCTTTTTTTATTTCTTTCGATACTTTACTCAGCTATCTGTAACGTTCCATCTATCCGCCCACACTGGACAATTACACCGCGGGAGATCATTCCCTAGCTAGTGTTTTAAACCCCTCCCCCATTATAGTTGGGATAAGTTTAGAGACAAGTCAATATAAGAGTTTCACTCTTGGCATTGCTTTTGTTGCCTAAAAAACAACTAATGTTATTCCCAAATGGAAAATCTAAGCACCGATAGAGATAAAATAAAATTTAAACCATAATGTGCTACACAATGATAATCATAAAATATACATAAAACTAAGAGATTAATATTATTATACTGGATAAGCTAATCTCGAGACTGAATATAAACTGAGATGCAGCACTAAGTGGTGTAAAGTAACACGCTTATTTGTATTGCTTCCATTATTATGGAATAGAGGTAATTATATCATTCTACCGTTTGTAAAACTGTTTAAATTAAATTTACACCGTGGACCACATTGATACAGACGTAAGCAAGACTGTAATTATTTTGATATAAAAATTTATTTTAAAAAATCAATCTCGATAAATAAATGAAGCTTATCGATTCGGTGTATTTCGCTCTTAAATGGATATTCATTTAAAAGAAGTGGAAAAACATATTAGCAAACAAGACGACATATATACACATGTGAAAAAATAGAATGTGATAATTTGTATACAATGTGCGTACGCTTCTATAAGAAAGAACAATTATCAGTGACTTTAGAGCGTACAGGATTCTCGAATTGTTTAAATGTTTATCCTTCCACTCCAGTTCAAATTTGCTTCATGATGGGTTTAGCTGTCGACTTTCTTCTCAAGCAATCATATATTCTTTCACGTATGTATGCATGCATGTATGTATGTATGTATGTATGTATGTATGTATGTATGTATGTATGTATGTATGTATGTATGTATGCATGCATGCATGCATGCATGCATGCATGCATGTATGGATGTATGGATGTATGTATGGATGGATGGATGGATGGATGGATGGATGGATGGATGGATGTATGGATGGATGGATGTGTGCATGTATGTATGTATACAAGCATGTATGTATGTATGTATGTATGTATGTATGTATGTATGTATGTATGTATGTATGTATGTATGTATGTATGTGTGCATGTATGTATGTGTGCATGTATGTATGTATGTATGTATGTATGTATGTATGTATGTATGTATGTATGTATGTATGTATGTATATTTATATATATATATATATATAAATATATATATATATATGTATATGTATATATATATATATATATATATATGTGTGTGTGTGTATGTAAGTATGTATGGATGTTATGTATGTATGTATGTATGTATGTATGTATGTATGTATGTATGTATGTATGTATGTATGTATGCATAAGATCAACGTTTTAGATTTCGAAGTCGGAACCGTGCCCGTGATCTAGGATAATTTCCCCAAGCAGTTCAAAACAATGAGTCACGACTACCAAAGTTGTGTAATGAACTCAAGCGAAGCCAGCTATAAGTTGGATGCCCAACAACCTAGCCATCGCGCGCACTTCTTGAATACCTGCAGCATGTTCTACCGTATTCTGTATATAACTCTACGGGAATAACAGACTCATTTTTTTAATGTAGTAATACCAGCGTTTCTAAAGCTGAGAAGGAAGGGGTGCTTCCCTTTGTTTCTAGAGATCTTACTCTTGTTTGTGAAGATTTTCAGGCCCGGTGAAAATTGATAGTTACATATTGTTAATTGTTTTCTTTTTGTTGTTGCTGTAATTTGTGCAGGGGTTTTCTGTTGGTATTTTTATGTTTACATGGTACACAGCTGGGTTTTGATCGCTGGGTTTCATTACACGAATAAGTCCTAAATCATACATACGGGTTTTAGTACACGTGGTTGGCATCTGACCTCATCAAGCAGTAAATGGCTTTGTTGACTGGTATACGTACAACGATTTCTATATAAAATTAAAGTTACTCACTATACATACTCAATATTCATTATCGTGTTTAAATTGTTTGGGTTTTTTTAATTAAAAAACATGACTTTAGTACATCGCTTATGTAAATAACATGGCCAAAACCGCACAAAAGAATTTGCCTAAAGTGGTCGCGTCCATAAAACTTATATATAAAACCTGTCATGTGTGTAAATAATTGGGTACCTCTATCGATTGTACATCTCTGTCTGATATCTTGTGCCTGCTTACATTAGGTCTACTCTCTGTTGTTTTGTTCTTTTTGTTGTTGTTTTTTTGCGTTAGCAGCAGAGAGGGCAAAAAGACAACTTTGCCTGAGACGTTTATTTTTTAAAAAAAGGTTCCTGAAGAGGCTGAGAAAAAAAAACGTCAACAACGCTAAACCAAAGTCTCTAACTTTTCTATTTCCACACGATTATGTATTTAATCGTATAATACGGACACGGTGGATTGTGGAATACTAAATATAATTACAATGACGTTATCCCAGTTGATATGGTAGCGTGTTATCCTGTGAGTTTTCTTGGATATGGAGAGTGCTCTGAATATTTTAATAGATTTGGACAT
>JAEAOA010001547.1:1102500-1411555 GCA_016746295.1 Potamilus streckersoni | reverse complement strand
TGAAAATAAATATACACTCATATTTCATCATTTTTTGAAGCTTGTATATAAAGAGAACTGTGTCACTTATATTCCATAATAAAATATATGTAGTTTTAAAATTTAGCGAGTTTTTGATCATGTTATTTATGTTATATTTTATATTAATGCAAACATAAATATAAAGAATATTTTTAACCATTGTGCATAAACTATATCTTTTCTACAAGCTTTCCAATGTATTCCATCTCTAACATTTGGCAAATTTGGGACATTAATGAATACTCAACATCATCTATGTATTTGTATGGTGAATTTATATCCATGATAGATTTTTATTTAAATTTCTTCTGTGAATATCAAATACTGGTTGAAGCATTTCTTTCTAATGCATTTAGTATATGTGTTTCATTAATACAAAATACCTATTTGGCAGTTTTAAGAACACGAATCTGCAAAAATCCAAATGTCACTAAAGCATTAACAAATACGACAATGTGGCCTGCTTTGGCATCAATTAGTTTGCATTTCTTGAATACATACAACTATGGGTCTTCATGAGTTCAGGTGCCATTGGATTTCAGAGACGACTGGCATTTAAAAATGAACTCAGAAAAAGTAAATGTTACTAAATATTTGAAAAGTAGCTCACAGTGACCAACTTTTTGCATAAGTGAGTTGATCTCTCTTGAGTGCATCAAGATCACAACTTGTGAAATTGGAAATTCAAATAATGAAGATGCAAAAGATGGCACATAAGAAAATGCACTTTATGCTAAATAATAGGTCAGAGCGTCTTAGCTCTTTATCTGTTGGTATTAATCAAGAAACTGTTCAGTGTGAGTGGGAGGGTGTGTGTGATGGTCTTAGCTGAATCGTGTGTGTATGTGAGTGTGAAAGTCTTAATATCTCTTAACGTGGGGGTGGGGGGCGCGCGCAGATGCTACTTTTTATACTTGACGGTACTCCCGATTCTCCAGCAATATTAGTTTATGTAGTATAGTCTTCGCAAATACATTATGTCAAGTCATGGGTTCTACTCTGTTGGATTCAAAGGGCTTCCGAACACACATTTATGATTTTCCTATGATCTCCACACCTCTTTCCAATCTAACAATAGATAGTAGATTATATTATTTTCTTAAGCGTTACGAGCTCAGAAGTTTGTTAAGTTGAAAATACTTGTATCATTTGTTAGAAAATCATAGGTTAGAGGTCAATAATTTCCTTTATTGATAGTACAGTTCATAGATGATTTTATACAAAAATGCTGGCAGATCAGGAAATCTTTATAATGTGTTTTTACGATTATAGAGCTAAATATTCTTATATATAATAGGCTTGGAGAGAGCATCCCGTACATAACTTGCTTGAAGCAATGAAAAATGAGACGTGAGACATGTCTTGTGGCATAAAGTACTTACCAAAATTCATAACAACAACGTATACATGCTCATTCCAGTCCCTTGTACTAGTCGGTTTATATTTGAGTGCTGTCACAGAATCATAAAAATAAATCTTGTTATTGACAATATGAACGGGAATAGAACTAATAACAGAATTAAAAATCTAAAGATCATTCTGTGATTGAACAATTTTTGTATCAATATCTTGAACAATTTTTGTATCATTTAGTTATGTCAGAAATATGGTCTGGTGTGTCTCCGGAGTGCGGGCCACTTTGCAAACACAACCTTTGCTAAACCCTAAAACAGTCTTGATGAAATATTCGCCAATGTTAAAATCAATTGCATATAGGCTGCGATAGTTATTTTGATTCGTTGTGTGTAATAAACTGAACCTGTTGTGATATCTGTCTTGATACGCCCGAATGATTACTTTTCTCTTTGCAGATACCGTTGTTACTATATTAACCTGGAGCTAACCGCTCCGGTGGCCTAGTGGCTAGAGCGTCCGTCTCCGTTGCGAGAGGTCGTGGGTTTAATCCCCGGTCGAGTCATACCAAAGACTTACAAAAATGGTACTAACAGCTGCCTCGCTTGACGCTCAGCATTAAGAGGTTAGTGTTAGGACTGGTCGGCCTGTTGCCAGGATAATGTGACTGGGTGGGACATCATGCTACATGTCTGCGGCATGATGCCCCAGTGCTAGACATCACTATAAACTGCCACACTGCTGACATCGTAGCGATATGACTGAAAAATTGTTAAAACTACGTTAAAAATCATAATCACATCACCTAGAGCTAGTTCTACCAGTTCATTGCTAACTTACTGTGTAAATGCGTTATTTTCTTTCTGTCGTATTATAAAATAATTTCGTATTTCGTACCACATGCTCTGAACAAATTACAATAAAGTTCTGTACGTTACAGTAAAATTGACATGTCATAAGCAAGTTGTATTGGAAAATGTTGTGCAACCTGATATATCATAAGCAAGCTGCATTGGAATTATGTACGTTACGGTAAGATTACTGATGTCCACCTTGGTATTTCTCGCATAAAAAAAAGCACAATTCTTGTGACGTCAGGAAGGCCATGCTATATCAAATCACTATACAAATCGTTGTATGAAGAACTATTTAGAAAACTATCCTGATACAGTTTACCACGGATTCCTATAATCTTATTGTCAATTTCAGTGCTAGTGTTTTCAGCCTTTTTGCTAGTAGTTTTAATCTCTAAACTATTTCTAGTACTTTAAGCTGCTCTTTGTGCTTCTTTTACTGCCTTTTCAAAATTGTTTTGAATATGTCATAAATTCTTTCTAACAAGCCATCTTTAATAATATCTCTTAACAGCGGAGATTTATGACCTACATTCTTTGTGTTAAAGTTTTCATTTAGTACAAAGATTCTACGGAATTTCTCTTGTCTCTGCTAGTTCTTCATCAGACCAATTCTTCTTTTTTAAGTTGTTCTAATCTAGTTTCAGAACGTCTGATGAAATTCTTATAGTCCACCTTGGCCATATTTGAAACTAGCAAAAATGGTTTTGGAAAGTCTGGAATTTTCTCAAAAACTTTAGCTGGCGCTGGCGATGGTTTTTGTTTCTTTTTTTTTTGCGTTTCATAAGGCTGTCCGGTCTAACTAGTTATTAAATATAACTCTTCAACATGCTCTTGTGAAAATCTCTGTTGTACTTTTTGTTTTGATTTTAGTTCTCGCAGCAACTCTGATAAAAGTGTATTTATTGGTCTCGAATTTGTGACTTGCTTTTTGTCAGGTGTAAACGCGATTTAGCTAATGTAGATGTTTTTGCCATATGCGGATAGCATGTTAAGAATCGTAGGTGTTATCTAAGAAATAGAAATTGGCGTCCCAACCACTTTTAGATTTTCTTCCGTAACTGATATCTGAAATGTGCTTAAACGTCTTATGGAACCTATGGTGCTGTAACACTTTGAAATACCGAAGGATTTTATTATGTTGATGTAAGTAAATGATTCGGGCTGATTAATACCAAAATTTCCAATCAAACACATAAAATTATCGTCTGTTGTGGACCTCACAGAAGCGAATAAAAGAGTATCCGATGTATAAAAGATATATTTGGGCATATTTCGTCATTGCCCACCAATTCGGATTATCGCCGAGGATTAGTGGTTTCTGCCTTATCTGACTCTTCTTCTTATTATAAGGCTTTTACTATATATACCTCTTTAATTTATTTAGAGGTAGAATGGACGTTTACAATAAATTGTAGATCAGACTAGATTGTTCTGTAGCAGTGACTATTTGACGTTTTCAATATAATAGTTTATAAGATGCGCGATATATTAATAAATTGTCGTTTGAAAAAATAAAGGCGCAATGAAACGGAATTCATTATTTTGGTCCACCAGTATTGCTATTGCATCAATGGCGCTGAAAAAGCTTAGGAGAAAAACTTAGAATTCAGTTTCTATTAATATGGATGCTAACGAAAGCAATCCTGTTAAGGTAACTAGTATCAAAACGCAGCAATTGCATGACGAACAAAAAATGTGCGACAAAGCAAAAATGTTCTGCAATGACAATGAGTCGGCTAACACAGCTAAAAAAGTGAAAGCTATCTAACAAAGTATAATAAGAGAGTTGAACAATGGCATCTCAGAATCAATTGTAACAATGACGACATAAAGGGTGAAAAAGAGTACAAAGGAAGTAAGGAATCATACCGATAACTACGATTGGATGTACAAGCATACCAGGAAATGAAAACTGCGGGAAAAAGTGAGCAGAAGAAATATCAACAAAAAACTTTCTTCGTATTATGATGATGAAAACACAATCCTACAAGTGATGAAATTGTCTTATAAAGAAGACTGTAAACAATAATGATGATGAGTAGCCGCAACCTAAAGCAGAAATTCCACAGCTACAAAATGAAAGTATACAGTCACAACCTGAAGCAGAAATTCCACAACTGCGGCCTGAAATTGTACAGCTGCAACCTGAAGTAAAATTCCATGACTATCAGCAGATATCTGGAGAAAAAAAAACAGCAAAAACTCATTGCGTATTACAACATTTCAAATATATTCCAAAAGTATTTTTTTCGCGTAAGGCACGATGTCTTCCCTGATTTCTCATTAAAGTGATGTGCTGTGTTAGAACATTCTTAGGAGCAAATTGTCGTGAGAAGCACTATGGAATAATTATCATTAAAAGCTCTAACCCTTTCCCATCCTATAATGTATTTTAAATATCAAGTTTATCAATGAGAAAAATGCATTTCGGTTTGGGTATTTTCAAGGCATTCGGAATTTTACATGCAAAATACTAGAATATATCATGTCTTTTTTCGAGAGGGTGAAAACCTGCCTTTATAGGGACAGTCTCTCAAATAACTTAAATGCGTCCATTTATATATGATAACTCACACTTATAATAATAAAAGGTAAATTTGGAAAGCGACAAAAACCTGGGATCACAAATCAATACATAAATGAAATAGCGCGACAGAGGCTGTTTAAAAGAAAGCACTGTAATAAAGTCACCAATGTCTTAGTTGACGGTCGGTTTTGACTAAGCGAAGGACAGCATGATCTCTCTCTCTCTCTCTCTCTCTCTCTCTCTCTCTCTCTCTCTCTCTCTCTCTCTCTCTCTCTCTCTCTCTCTCTCTCTCTCTCAACAGCTGAATACTTTAGTGTGCCCGAGACATGACATTGAAAGTGACTATTGTCAAGTAAGGAAGTTTGATTCTTTTGAAGCTTTTGTACAATAGTTTGAACACTTCTATCATAGCAGAGGGAGGCAAGTAATGTCTGAGCTTTTATCCAAAATTATTTCTTCAGTCATGGTATATCAATCTGGATGTTCATCTAAAAGCAGCATAGAACAAGCAAATACTTTACCGTAGGTCATTTTGTACAATGACCTCTCTTGAAACAAGTCAATGATGCCAGTGGTCACGTTGAATAATTAGTTTGTTTGAAAATTTGCCCAGTGTCCTTAACAATTAAAGTCTTTCATTCCCTTCTTTTGTTTAATTCTAGAAAAATTCCATTCCTGTAAAATTTGTTGTAAAATTACTTTTTCAAGGTGTTTGGTTTTATTTAATTAAAAAGGCATATTTTTTTTCTTTATACTTTGCTAATCTATAGAACAATATGAAACCTGCACAGTTTAAGTACACAATTTAAAGTCTATATACGTGTTTTATACTTTATCAATAGATTCATTTAACACGAAATACGTGTTGATAAACATATAGTTTCAGGAGTAGCTTTCTTATATTTTATTTTACATGTATCTCGTGTACACGCCTTTACAAATGATAGGTATCCTGTCCATTAAGCTGCATATTTTACCACAGTAGACTATTAAAATTTTATATATATATATATATATATATATATATATATATATATATATATATATATATATATATATATATATATATATATATATATATATATATATATATATATATATTTATGTTTGAATTTATATATATATATATATATATATATATATATATATATATATATATATATATATAATGATAGATAGATGCAATATATATTATATTGCTAATGTATAAATCCCTGCCCGTTGCATGTCTTTAATGGCTTCAACGTATTGACTGAGTAGGTAGGTAGTGGGTATCGTAAGCCTTGTTTGCATAACACTTAGATAAAGGTAAAACGTTAAAAGAATTTCTCTAGGTTCTAATATGAAATCTGGGCAGTGAAGCAAAACACGAGGACTTGTGCCTACATAATATTTTCTTCCTTGGTTATATTAATCGGACTGCTCTAAGGAAAAGTTTATTTGAGTTTTCTTTTATATTATGTGTGTATATCTTTCTCCTCTACAGTTGAGTATTTTGTTAATTCATCCTTTTTTAACCACTATAAAATGAGTACATGAAATGAAATCACGCACTTGTTAGAGTCCATATATATATATATATATATATATATATATATATATATATATATATATATATATATATATATGTCTGGTTCATCGCTTCTGTGCTTCACCCATCTTGGTGCAATGTTTTTCTCACAAGTAGAATACAAAGCTTTAAATATGATTCTCACACAGAAACTTTGAATTTCTATCAAAGAAACAAGGTATTTATAAAATTTTAGTGAATTTAGAATGATACATCGTAGGTGCACTGAATAGAAATAGTTATTAGATGCAGATGTAGGCTATTAAAAATCTATTTATAATTCTTAAAAGAAAAATGTCCAAAGCACGTAATGTTACTAAACTCAGAAAATAAAAACTCTGCGAGTCTTAATTTGTGGGATGGAATTAGACGACTTTAGCATTTTTACCAAAGCCATACTGACTTCCAAGTTGGTTGAGCAATAGTGTATCGAGACTGTAGTGTAACATTTCATAATTTACTGGAGAAGAGTGACATTGATCGCTAACCTGCTAACCTCCCCCTTTATATATATATATATATATATATATATATATATATATAACACAAAAAACAATGCTCCTTAAATTTCTCAGTAACATGGTCATTAACTAAGCCGGGATATTCGTTAATTATATCGCTTCGAACAAAGAAGTGTTAATCTCTACGGTGTCATCCAACATAGGTACAAAATCAGAAATGTCCTTATTGGGTTGGGTTATGTTATTCCACGCATATCCACTTTTTGTCAAACATGGGATTTGATACGCAACTATTGTGCCAAAAGGCTCATTGAGACAACCGTAACTTCAGAGCCTCGAAAAATACAGTTCAGTGTCTAAAATGTACACTGATGTATGCATACACGAGTGTCTGCATGGAGTTTCATATTTTGAGAGATGGCAAGATCTGCCCCAATAATGTCAATCTGTATCAGAACAAATTTGTGGCTGATTTATCGGACTGACATGATGCACCTGACGTGATTAGTAGTACTTGACAAACATATAGGTGCTTCTATTACGAAAATCTTTGAAGGTCAGGAAGTAACTGTTCCCTAATCTAATCTAATCTTGTAGTTCCGTTTTTTTTTTTATTTTATTTTCCATTAATTACAACAGTCACATGTCATTTAATTTGAATTAAATTATACAGTCATATGACTAGTACTATAATAGGTTTCTAAGTGATTCTTTTTCTAAAAGAGTACAATGAAAATAATCCATGTGCTTTTATGTAACTATTTATTTAAATTGCTATTAAATTGTTGAACACTGCTAGATTTCTATTCAAAGATTCATTGCAGAGAAATCAATTTGAACGTAAAGCTTCTACTTTAATATGACCTGCAGAGTGAAAATATACATATATAGTGGTCGGCAAATACATGTCTAACATACAGTTTTGCACGCATGTACAAAGACACGGACATTTTAAGACTATGCACATACTCATAGAATGCACTAGAATTATATTCCTCACAAGATTAATAGCAGCTAACGACATACATGTACAGATAAACCCTATAAAAGAACAATACAGTGTACGCAGGACTACAAAATAATTGAAAACAAGAACAACTTCAGACCTAAAAATTAGAACAGTGCACTTACTGATATACTGCTAAACTAGGGAGGAAACTTCATCTGAACTTAAAATAAGTAACCTTGAGGGCAACTTAAAGCTGTAAGCAAATCAAGCAGTCAAAATCGCTGCATTTACGACAGATTATGGCAGCAACATAAACCTCTTTACTCGGGTTTTGTTGTCATCTTCTTAAAGAAAAACATTCTCCATTTGCCTAATTTTTGACAATAATATTTAGAAGGAAAAATATTATTCTGATCGTTCACGATGAAGAATTTCGCTTTAACTCGCGTGAACACTTTTGAACGAAGTCTACATCATTTAACTCCAATAAACAAAATAGCTTTGACTCTACAAAAAGGTTTTCAATTTGGTGTAGACCTTTCGAAATTGTACGACACAAAATATTTACTACAGTTGTAATTGATAAGCTTTCCCGGATGATGCTAATAACTACAGTTGTAATTAACAGACTGAGCCGGATGATGATCAAGTTAGAATCGGTAGCATAATCCGTGTTTCATGACCGCATTGTAGAAACGTACCATTGGCACACCTAATTTGTTTAGTATAAACGATATATCAAAAAAGAAAACTTAAATCGAAATGTGACTCAGCTTGTGTATTTGCATCATTTTCAACACCATAAATTAAATTTCTTGTCAAACTTAAATCAAATTTCGTTGTTAAAACTTAAAACAATTTTTCAAACTTAAATATGAGATATCAATATGCATGTCTAAAAATTCATAAAAGTTTGGAGCGCTTTAAAACAATGCACCTTTCAATTATTATACAAAATTATGACATCAAACATAAACAACACGAGTTTTATAACAATTGTCAATTATCCGTGGCGAAAGACATACACGATAACATTAAACAAGTGTGCCATTGGTATTCAAACGATAGTTATGTGCAACAAAATTTTTAATTTGTCCTGAAGAAAGAAAAACCAATTGACGGCACGTGATCGGATCAAAATCCTTTCATCAGAATGTGATTCTGTATACTTTACAGGTCCAGTCACCATGGAAAAAAGATCCTACCAACACGGTATTCTCCTTCACTGCTATACGATCCGCAACAATTTTGGCCGGAAGAATGTTGGCTATGATGATATCCCCACTCTTTGACACCTTAGCAACCCTTTCTTCATTGGGGACACAAACATAAACATGCATATCATCGCACGCTATTTGCGAAATGTTGGTACGAAAACGACATATCCACATAATTTCAGCACTTTCTCCTCCCGAAACTTTGGCACAAACCAATCCTTCCATGGCACTGATAAGAAGTTGTTGGTCGCATCTCATTACAGCAAGGCTATTTACTCCCCTGATAGATGGAGACGTTTCACTGGTAAGGAGTACTGAATCTCTTGGAGTTGTGCACTCACACTCTTTGTCAGACTTCGGAAATGAGCAGTAGTGGCTAATTGTGATCATTTTAATACAGTCTTGCCGGATATCGTTTGTATAGGATACCACAAATACGTAGGTTTTCCAGGTGTCCAACTGGTCAACCTTCCAACAACAAATTGACTGGTAGGGTAAAGTAATTTCTGTTCTAAAATGCCATTTTGACACAGCTGCACTATAAACCCTAATGGATTTGTTTGTTTGAAGAACAGATATTTCGCCAGAGGATGGAACTAAGCACAAAGATGTCATATTTGAGAGTTCTGTATCTTCAATCAATTTTGAATCTTCAAAGCGTCGTTTTTGGAGTCTTTTTCCGTAACTTGTCAAGATGAAACGATCCGATATTACAATGCCAACGCACTGCCCGACAGTGAAGTCCTCCTTTATTTGAGGAAGCTGATAACGTGTTTCCATTCCTGGAGCAATATTAATTGGATATGTTGGTTCACGCGCTGGATTCTGCTGGTACCGTTCAGTAGTAGGGGCTGTGTTGTGGTCTGAAGGTGACTGTGTTCCAGTCTGAATATGACTATTTGCATTCACTGTTGTAATTGATGACTCAGAGAATGAAGTTAATTTTAGACCATTTATTGTGTCAGTAGCACTTTTTATTTCTTTTTGAGGCTTACATTTGACTGAAGAAAGCAACGAATCAGTTGAAGAAGGTGTGTTTTTGTTTCTTCTCGAATCTGATGTAGTCGTCCTCTCTGTGTTTGTCTCAGAAGAACTGAACGAGTGTGCTTGGGAAGTAAAAGTAGCTGCATCGTTTGGTTCTGAAGTACTTTGCCGATAATTGGTCACAATGTCCCTACAGGTTGTAGGCAATATGTCTGATGTAGTTTTCACTTTGACAAATGAAGTAACATCTTTTCTTCTATCATCTGTGTATCTGCTAATGCTCGCGATTGTGTCAGAATCTCTGATCGGTATCGACTTATTGGTAAATGGTCTGGAAGAATATGGTTCCAATGGATGATCCAGTTTCCTTCGGTAATCAGTAGATTTCAATAATCCACCATCTTTTCTAGGAGGTCGATTAGGCTGCAGCACATGTTGTTCTGCAATAGTCTGATTTGGTAAGCTCACATCATGTCCTCTTGTCAAACTGTGTTGATTTATATTCGCAGGAACATCTTGAACATCTTCAATATCTTCCTTGACCTCCTCCTCCACGTCATAATCCTCATCATTGCAATCATCAGAAGCATCAAACGAATTGTCGTATTCAGTAAAACCATCGCTATCATAATCATCTGTTTCCTCCAGGACAGCGCTCTGCAAAGCATTACTATCGCTTGGTTCACAAGGATGAGCTTCCTCGTCTTCGACACAAGAAGAAGACTGATACACAGACCAGTCTACTAGGGATAGTCGAACTGGGTCACCATTATATTCTAACACGTATTCAAAATCTTTTGATTTGTTTGCCACAAATGCAGGCCATGCTTCTGCATGTTCACTCCATTTTAAGTTGGACATTATTGAACCACATGAATTTTTATTCCTCAACAATTCATCTAATGTGTTGTGTGTAAATATATTACTTTCGACCATCTGATCTGCTCGTTGGACATCGTCATGTACATGTTTTATTAATTCCTGATCTTGTATCGATATGCCTAGTTCTTGGGCAAGTCTTTCTTTGCAACCATGAATTTTCCTTTTCATTTTGAAATAAAACAAATCTAACAGTATTTCTGTATTGTCGACACTGCACAGACATTCTACAAAACTTTTAAATCTTTGGTCGGAAAATATGTCTTCTGAGTATTTCTTTAGTTCTTTAATTTTATTTTCAATAGGTTCTATATAACAGCTTTGACTTTTGTGTTCCGATACACAGTCTGTGCACAGTGCTTCTCCGTGATCGGAGCAAAAATATATTTGAAATTTGAATGTATGAATCTCACATGCTGTGAAATACTGACACTTGTCATCACACTGAAGACCAACCAACTGGCTTTCATGAGGGAATTCAATCACCGTTGTATCCTTAGTCTCTCCGCACTTTTTGCATTTGACAGATATACAGTCTCTTATTGTCGCTTTTCTTGCAGTTTCCCAAAAGCATCTATCGCAAAGCGTATGACCACAGGAAAGAGTAACTGCTTTACAGAGCAGTTTATTACAACAACTAGAATGGAGTTCTTCTAACAATTTTACATCTTTTTGTGCTTGTGACATGATGGATGACGTTTAATATGTCTTCAAATATGTGTTTTACTACATTTAGTTCATGTGAGAAAATACATATGCAATGTGTGATGGAGGTACAGGAACGTGCAATGATTTAAACATAAAATAGTCCATTCAAATGGTTTCACCTTGCCAGAATTGACTGCATCTTTTGCACATTATTGGCAATATCATGCGGGAGTTAAATGCCTTTCCAAAGAATAAACAGAAGCAGCCGACATGGGAGACTTACGAAATCACGAACCTTGGATTACGAGTCTGGTGATCTACCACCTGAACTAACGCGGCTATCTATGTTATTGGAAATCAGAATAATTCTTACCTTCCATTTCTCACGACCCCAGTGTTTAAGTCATGTATATTCCACATCTAGCTGGAGATCCATTATCCTTTTGGTGACAAAACTTAAGAACAGAATGAGTGTTTTGTAAATAACTGACCGATAGTCTAAAGAGTGTAATTCGACAAAACCTATTCGATTGTCTAAAATGTTTATTATCTTCCAGCTTCCATCGAATCTGCACTTAAAATCAGACAACAGCATGTATAAATGCTTCATGGAGACTCCCAAAGTAGACTGGTATTACGCATGCCTGTACTTTGGAGAAGAAAAAAAAAGATCTTATTATACAAAAGACCAAAGTTCTTTCTTTAAACTTTGTATGAACTACTTCCTTGTCGCCCACTGTACATACAGTAAGTAACTCAACTAGTTAATATGCTGGCTAATGTTCTTACCTGGGACATAGATAAATAAGACATTACAATCACACAATTTACTGAACCACGAGTACTTTGCCCAATCAATATGGAATAAAACACAATATTTACACGAAATGATACAAATATAACGGAATTCATAGATCAACAAATTACTTCTTGATCGATATATATATATATATATATATATATATATATATATATATATATATATATATATATATATATATATATATATATATATATATATATATATCTGGGTTGATGCCAAGCAAAAGAATCAATAAACATTGAAGGTTTGCTCATGCGTATCCTGCCAACTCCCCTCTCCTCAATGTTGTACATGTATTTTGCTGTGTTCACCACAATAGAAGGATCATTTTATTAAACATTTGTACTAAGGTCTGTGGAATAGAATACATTTTCAGCGGCTTTTTAAATATATTGCTCTACATTTGAAACGGCTAGAAATTTTAGTAACGCAGAATATATTAGTTGTTTGAAATAATATACTCTTTTTTTTATCATCGACGTATGTCTAGACTGTAGTGAATGACAGTAATGGATAAGTCGCTTTTCACAAAAACAGGGGGGGGGAGAGATTGGCGTATCGCCACTATAAGTAACTCATACCTTCATACGAATCGTACCTACAGAGAGTTGATCAATACTATAACTAACAAAGGTCGGAACATCACGTAATTTACTGGTAGCTTTTTGGATATTCAGGACTAATGACCGTTACCTGTTATACTGCCACTATATACAAATTCAAACTGTTATATAGACCTTTCAGACACTTTTCATTAAATTGTTAGTAATCGTTAACTTCTAAGATTAATTAGTGTGAGATAAATGTTCACATAAATTAGTTTGACTTTATATTTATGTGCTGGCTTTTGAGTAGTATGTTGTCTTCTCGTCTCATTTGTCTACACAGTAATGGTAGGACACAAAAGAAAAACGCTTTGTAGAATAGAACACTGGAAAAATACGTTCGGTGCAACATTGCAGTGTGGAATAATCTTTTAAATACTTTTTTATACTTATCTTGTCGTGGACATAATATTTAAACTATCATTGGTCAATATTTTTTGAAGCGTGGACACAAGGGCAAAATTTAGTATATGCGGGTACATGCACAGTGACTCGTTTAACCCATCTTGTGAGAATACTTTTTCTCTCCTATACTTAGGTCGTAAAGAGCACCCGATGACCTGAGACAGAGACCATCTTGCCTATGGCAAAACAAGAAATAAAAAACGTTGATTCCATTTTGTAAGAAATCTATCCACTGTTCTGAATTTACCACATTATTAGATACTGAAATGAGAGGCATATAACCAGTGTTACTGTATGAAATGTAAATCCCACTACAGTTTTAATTTTTTGGGCCGAAAAGCTTCGTTTCTACCTTCTATTACAAGAATGAATGTGTTGATCTAAGATTTAAATCTGCCTAGCGAAAACAATGTATGATACACACACACACACACACACACACAGATTCATCTTCTAAAGTCTATAGTCTAAACTTACCTTCCCAATTTATTTTATCCACTTCCCCATCGATTTAAAAAAGAAAAGTTTAAATAAGAATTAAAAAATGCACTTAACTTAGTTCACTCACTGTTTTTTAATTTCAAACCTGATTTTAGACGGGGTGGGGGTACTAACACCATTATCGTCTGCGTGTTTCATACCAAAGGGAGGCTTTTAGTGTAAAATCAGGGTCTTGTGACAGTGTGTTTTTTGGTGATTACAAAAAAAAAAACATTTTGTGTTATTATTGTGTTGAAGAACAGGTGGTTTGATAACGACAGTAGTCTTAAATTCCTTGATAATATGGGAAACATCCACCTCGATCGATCGATCGATCGATCGAGAGAGAGAGAGAGAGAGAGAGAGAGAGAGAGAGAGAGAGAGAGAGAGAGAGAGAGAGAGAGAGTCTGGAACAGGCTTGTTAAGCCAGCATCGTAAACTTTATAACAAAATTCAACCTATTTAAAAAAAGATAAGCATAAATAAGAGTTTAAAAAATGCACAGAACTTAGTTCACTCACTGATTTTTAATTTCAAACCCGATTAAAGATGTAAGTGGGAGCTAACACCATTATTGTCTGCGTGTTTCAAACCAAACGGAGGTTTTTAGTGTAAAATCAGGCTCTTTTGATAGTGCGTCGTTTGCTGATTAAAAAAAATATTTTGTGCTATTATCGCGTTATATATATATATATATATATATATATATATATATATATATATATATATATATATATATATATACACACACACACACATATATATATATATATATATATATATATATATATATATATATATATATATATATATATATATATATATATATATATATATATATGTCTTTGTTAAGATCGTTTTCACAAGTCAAAGACATTGGCGATTTTTACTCTCTGGAGCAGGCTGTTTAAGCCAGCATCGTAAATTTTATAACAAAATTTATTAATTTTTTTAAAATGGAAATATACTTTTTTTAAATTCATCCTTTTTTGGGCAGTATAATATATTGTCATGTAGAACATAATTTAATGGTAAATAGAGAAAACTGAGCAAATATTTCCAGGAGAATTAGCTTCATGAGGATTTAATGACCATTCGAATTCATATCAAGACGAATTTATTTATATACTGTGTACAGATATAATGATCTTTGGGGGTTGGATTCCGGCAAATCAATGTAATTAGATTAATTAGAGCCAATTCTAATAGAAAAAGTGCATTGCAAAAGGACTTACCACAACAGTCAGTCCAGGTTGATAGAATGAAAGGATTAGATACCCGAACCCTTTTTTGGCCATTTGACGTTGAGATATTTGTGATCCTATTTATTCAAGGAAACTTCGTGTTTTAAAAATAGCTGTACTGTCTTTTGTCCTCATCAAATAACTGTAAATAAACAAAATATGCGTACGAATAACTTGAATCTATCGACTGGATCACATGACTTTTATGATGAGGTTTCCACAGTTATGAATCAGTGGGCATTTACAAAATATGACAGAAGTTTCAAAAATTTTGATATAAAGGAGGATCTTACAAATTAATAAAACGTTGCGTGTCATATCTTGTCAACAGGTAACAATTCTGCATCTGTAAATTTTGACAAATAAAACTTTTAAAAAGTTCTGGTGAATGTTATAAACCAGCATGCTAGAGTACACAATACCCACTTAGAAAACTATTACTTCGTATGACTAGAAAACAAACAGAAATGTGTTCAAGATGTTCCTTTTGATCCTTTACTTCACCATTAATTTAAGGCTATTAAGGAATATAGCAATATAGACACAGCTTGTTATTTTCAGTAGCCTTGACAAAAATGGCTTTGGCAAATGCAACAGCAACGGACTTTTCCTACAGAGAAAATGCGCTGAATATGATTTATTTATTACGAACATAGTATTTCCGTCTGTCATGTCCTAAAAGGACGTTTTGAATGAATCCACTCTCCAAGCGCTGGCATTTTAATGATCAATTCATTGGCAGAAGAGACAGGGAGGATGTCTGAGTAACAAAAGTCACGAGTAGTGCAGAATGCTGGACTAATCACAAGCGACTACTCTCCAAGTTTAGTATCCGAATTCAGTCGAGCAGACCATGACAAGACCAGAGGTGCCCATAGAGCATAATATCACCAAATTGTAACAGTAGAATGTGAAACAAGCATTTTTCAAGAACCATGAGGCCAACCGACTTGTTACAATCAATATAAATTGCAAGAATATCGAGGAAAACTGGGCGTCAGTAGTGAAGGGGGATACTATAGCGTCAATGGGAGTTATCATTAAAATAGGGTGTTTTATACTTTGGCGTCAAGATTTTTGGCGTCAAATGGCACAGCCGTGCCTTTATAGCGTCAAGGGAAATTTTGTATTAGCACACCCTGTGACTGTATAGCGTCAATAGAAATGGTCCCAGGTAGCATGACGTCACGGTACTGAACACTTGGTAACAGTGTAGCAAAGAGCTGACCTAGTTGTCCTAATTACACGCAGCTAGCACTACGACTCTAGGGAGGGACCTATAAAATAGAGACATAGAGACCGACATATATTACTATAAAACCTAGAGTTATATATAAAGCATTACATAGACTTGAAATATGTTGATGGTGTTCATAAATTTGCATATTTATAATGATGCTATAAATAGTTTTAATCAAGGAAAAGACTAACACCGAAATGGATGTGACTAAAAGTAACGCTAAAATGACGAAATTGTCCCAGAACTTAACCGAGACTAAACATGTCCCTGAACATTAATTTACATTGGTTTAGACTAAAATTAATACTAAAATTACGACATTGTCCAATACTACAGTGGAAATTAAGAAAATCTGGAACATTAATATTCAACTGACTGTGACTAAAAGTAACGCTAAACATACGAAATTGTTCCAGAATATGACGGAGACTGAACTTATCGCAGTAGATTAAGTTATATCAGGGTTCCTGCAGGTCATGGAATCCTGGAAAAAAATTTGGAATTTAAAAAATAAATTTCAAGGGCCTTGAAAAGTTATGGAATTTGTAAAAAAAAAACCTTGAAAAGTTTTGGAAAAGTCATGGAATTTGTGACAATGGAGTTAAAGAAATTGATTACTTTAAATTTTATAGAGCACCAAGAACCGATTAAATAAAATGATAAAATTACAATCGATATATGGTTTCAATTCATATAATAAGAGTAAGTTCTCCTAATGGAAGTATCACATGATTTCAGGTGTAGTTCACTAAATAAAAGAAAGCAACTGAAAAGTAATGTGTTTTGTTAATATTGTAAATAGGAACACATACAAAGACTACTAAGAATTGTTTCCTTTTTTCTTTTCAATACAAATTACATTGATCATTGGATTATGACATGAATTACTACATAAAGTCAAGGTGTGCTAGCCCATGTAAATTTAAAAATTACATATTAAATATATTTGTTGTTAACTTATTTCTTTTTTTAAATTGAAAGATGCTATTCTTTATGTTCATTTACTTGACAATGTGAGTTAAACATAAATTATACAACAACTAAAAAAGCTTTTCAAACAAAAAAGAATAAGTCTTTTCGAGAAAGTGGAGTGACCCTCTAAACGGTTTTTATCGCGAATGCATGCTATCCTCACCACCGAAACGAGTAGCATAAAACACAACATATACTATCGCATCAACGAAATGAGCAGCACAAAACACAACATATACCATCTCATCAACGAAACGAGCAGCATAAAACCTAAAATATACCATCTCATCAACGAAAGAAGAAGCATAAAACCCAAAATCTACCATCTCATCAACGAAAGAGAAGCACAAAACACACCATATACCATCTCATCAACGAAAGAAGAAGCATAAAACCCAAAATCGACCATCTCATCAACGAAAGAGAAGCACAAAGCACCCCCTATACAATCTCATCAACGAAAGAGAAGCACAAAACATAACCTATACCATCTCATCAACGAAAGGGAAGCACAAAATACACCATATACCATCTCATCAACGAAAGAAGAAGCACAAAATCCAAAATATACCATCTCATCAACGAAAGAAGAAGCATAAACCCAAAATCTACCATCTCATCAACGAAAGAGAAGCACAAAACACACCCTCTACCATCTCATCAACGAAAGAGAAGCTCAAAACACACCATATACCATCTCATCAACGAAAGAAGAAGCATAAAACCGAGAATATACCATCTCATCAACGAAAGAGAAGCATAAAAGACACCGTATACCATCTCATCAACGAAAGAGTAGCATAAAACAAACAAAAATATACTATTCACACCAACGAAAGAGAAGCACAAAACACACAAAATACCATTTCATCAACGAAAGAAGAAGCATAAAATCCAAAATCTACCATCTCATCAACGAAAGAAGAAGCACAAAATCCAAAATATACCATCTCATCAACGAAAGAGAAGTACAAAACACACCCTATACCATCTCATCAACGAATGAAGAAGCATAAAACCCAAAATCTACCATCTCATCAACGAAAGAAGAAGCACAAAAACACACCATATACTGTCTCATCAACGAAAGAGAAGCACAAAACATATATACCATCTCATCAACGAAAGAAGAAGCACAAAACCCAAAATCTACCATCTCATCAACGAAAGAAGAAGCACAAAATCCAAAATAGATCATCTCATCAACGAAAAAGAAGCACAAAAACACACCATATACTATCTCATCAACTAAAGATAATTATAAAAAACACACCCTATACCATCTCATCAACGAAAGAGAAGCATATAACCCAAAATATACCATCTCATCAACGAAATAAGCAGCACAAAACACAAAATGTACCATCTCATCAACGAAAGAGAAGCACAAAACACAACATATACCATCTCATCAACGAAAGAAGAAGCATAAAACCCAAAATCTACCATCTCATCAACGAAAGAAGAAGCACAAAAACACACCACATACTATCTCATCAACGAAAGAGAAGCACAAAACATATCATATACCATCTCATGAACGAAAGAAGAAGCACAAAACCCAAAATCTACCATCTCATCAACGAAAGAGAAGCACAAAAACACACCATATACTATCTCATCAACTAAAGATAATTATAAAAAACACACCCTATACCATCTCATAACGAAAGAGAAGCATAAAACCCAAAATATACCATCTCATCAACGAAATGAGCAGCACAAAGCACAAAATCTACCATCTCATCAACGAAAGAGAAGCACAAAACACAACATATACCATCTCATCAACGATAGAAGAAGCATAAAACCCAAAATCTACCATCTCATCAACGAAAGAAGAAGCACAAAAACACACCATATACCATCTCATCAACGAAAGAGAAGTAGAAAACATATCATATACCATCTCATCAACGAAAGAGAAGTACAAAACATATCATATACCATCTCATCAACGAAAGAGAAGCACAAAACACAAAATAGACCATCTCATCAACGAAAGAGAAGCATAAAACACACAATATACTATTCACACCAACGAAACGAGAAGCATAGAAACAAAAAAACACTATCCACACCTACGAAACTAGAAGCATAAAGCACAACAACATACAATCCACACCAACGAAACGAGAAGCATAAACACAAAAAATAATATCCTCATCAACGAAATGAGAAGCATAAAACAATAATATACTATTCACGCCAACGAAATGAGAAGCATAAAAACAAAAAAATACCATCCACACCAACGAAAGAGCAAGCATAAAACACACAAATATAATATCCAAATCAACAGATGAGAAAAAAAAACACAAATATACTATCCACACCAACGGATGAGAAGAAAAACCACAAATATACCCTTTATACCAATGAAACGAGCAAGCATAAACCACACCAATATACTATCACACCAACTAAACGAGGAATCATAAATCGCACAATATACTATTTCATCAATGAATGAGCTTGCATAAAACACACTTGTATACAATTCACACCAATGAACGCACATGCAAGCACATACTCAAACGTACGAGCGCACACAAAAACGAGATTACTTGTTATAGCTGTCGCAAAAAGACTATAAAATCGTTTTACCATGCCAAAACCGTTATCATTGGTGATACAAGAGATTCCTTGGAAGGAGATCCATGACCATATTCAAACAGTGGAGGATTACCATTGTCTTTTACGAGAACTGTGTCCATTGAATTGGGGACGAGTATCGTGTGTGTCTTAGTGACTTGCTTTCTGGGATTTCGTTTACCGTCCGATGATTTGTGGACACTTTACGAACAGTACGTACCACTTCAAAAAAAGTATGAAAGTCATTCCTTTAAATGCTCAGAAGAAACTCATTCTCCTGAAAAATTTTCGTTGATGAGATGGTATATGATATGTTTTGTGCTTCTCTTTCGTTGATGAGATATAATATGGTGTGTTTTTGTGCTTCTTCTTTAGTTGATGAGATGGTATATTTTGGGTTTTATGCTTCTTCTTTCGTTGATGAGATGGTATAGGGTGTGTTTTGTGCTTCTCTTTCGTTGATGAGATGGTAGATTTTGTGTTTTGTGCTGCTCATTTCGTTGATGAGATGGTATATTTTGGGTTTTATGCTTCTCTTTCGTTGATGAGATGGTATAGGGTGTGTTTTTTTATAATTATCTTTAGTTGATGAGATAGTAAATAGTGTGTTTTTGTGCTTCTCTTTCGTTGATCAGATAGTTGATATTGGATTTTGTGCTTCTTTCATTGATGAGATGGTAGATTTTGGGTTTTGTGCTTCTTCTTTCGTTGATGAAATGGTATATGATATGTTTTGTGCTTCTCTTTCGTTGATGAGATAGTATATGGTGTGTTTTTGTGCTTCTTCTTTCGTTGATGAGATGGAAGATTTTGGGTTTTATGCCTCTTCTTTCGTTAATGATGGTATATGGTGTGTTTGGTGCTTCTCTTTCGTTGATGAGATGGTATATTTTGGATTTTGTGCTTCTTCTTTCGTTGATGAGATGGTAGATTTTGGGTTTTGTGCTTCTTCTTTCGTTGATGAGATGGTATATGGTGTGTTTTGTGCTTCTCTTTCGTTGGTGTGAATAGTATATTTTTGTTTGTTTTATGCTACTCTTTCGTTGATGAGATGGTATAGGGTGTGTTTTATGCTTCTCTTTCGTTGATGAGATGGTATATGGTGTGTTTTCTTTTTGCTTCTCTTTCGTTGATGAGATTGTCTATTTTGGGTTTTTGTGCTTCTCTTTCGTTGATGAGATGGTATAGGGTGTGTTTCGTGCTTCTCTTTTGTTGATGAGAGGGTAGATTTTGGGTTTTATGCTTCTTCTTTCGTTGATGAGATGGATATATTTGGATTTTGTGCTTTTTTGTTGATGAGATGGTATATGGTGTGTTTTGTGCTTCTCTTTCCTTGATGAGATGGTATAGGGTGTGTTTTGTGCTTCTCTTTCGTTGATGAGATGGTATAGGGTGTGTTTTTTTTTGCTTCTCTTTCGTTGATGAGATTGTCTATTTTGGGTTTTTGTGCTTCTCTTTCGTTGATGAGATGGTATAGGGTGTGTTTCGTGCTTCTCTTTCGTTGATGAGGGGGTAGATTTTGGGTTTTATGCTTCTTCTTTCGTTGATGAGATGGATATATTTGGATTTTGTGCTTTTTTGTTGATGAGATGGTATATGGTGTGTTTTGTGCTTCTCTTTCCTTGATGAGATGGTATAGGGTGTGTTTTGTGCTTCTCTTTCGTTGATGAGATGGTATAGGGTGTGTTTTGTGCTTCTTTTTCGTTGATGAGATGGTAGATTATGGGTTTTTTGCTTTTTCTTTCGTTGATGAGATGGTATATTTTGGATTTTGTGCTTCTTCTTTCGTTGATGAGATGGTATATGGTGTGTTTTTTTTTTTGCTTCTCTTTCGTTGATGAGATTGTCTATTTTGGGTTTTTGTGCTTCTCTTTCGTTGATGAGATGGTATAGGGTGTGTTTCGTGCTTCTCTTTCGTTGATGAGAGGGTAGATTTTGGGTTTTATGCTTCTTCTTTCGTTGATGAGATGGATATATTTGGATTTTGTGCTTTTTTGTTGATGAGATGGTATATGGTGTGTTTTGTGCTTCTCTTTCCTTGATGAGATGGTATAGGGTGTGTTTTGTGCTTCTCTTTCGTTGATGAGATGGTATAGGGTGTGTTTTGTGCTTCTTTTTCGTTGATGAGATGGTAGATTATGGGTTTTTTGCTTTTTCTTTCGTTGATGAGATGGTATATTTTGGATTTTGTGCTTCTTCTTTCGTTGATGAGATGGTATATGGTGTGTTTTGTGCTTCTCTTTCGTTGATGAGATGGTATAGGGTGTGTTTTGTGCTTCTCTTTCGTTGATGAGATGGTATAGGGTATGTTTTGTGCTTCTCTTTCGTTGATGAGATGGTGTAGGGTGTGCTTTGTGCTTCTCTTTCGTTGATGAGATGGTTGATTTTGGGTTTTATGCTTCTTCTTTCGTTGATGAGATGGTATATTTTAGGTTTTATGCTGCTCGTTTCGTTGATGAGATGGTATATGTTGTGTTTTGTGCTGCTCATTTCGTTGATGCGATAGTATATGTTGTGTTTTATGCTACTCGTTTCGGTGGTGAGGATAGCATGCATTCGCGATAAAACCCTTTTAGAGGGTCACTCCACTTTCTCGAAAAGACTTATTATTTTTTGCCTGAAAAGCTTTTTTAGTTGTTGTATAATTTATGTTTAACTCACAAAAACATTATTCTCGGTTGCATGTGTCCATTACTGAGACGTTACCTTATCTGATCCATTCCTATTGTTCCCATACAAACTTCCCGTTAGTGTCCCAGGGTGTGCCATTTAACGCTATAAATCTTGACTCTATAGTACAAAGTAGGGTCAGTTAATGCTAATATTAACGCTATAAAATTTAATACTCTATTTAAAAAAGTAGGGTCCCATATTGCTAGTTACCATGGATGCAATATTATCGCTTAGTTTAATTTTTATTTACAATTTTTCTGTTTCCACAAAGGTCGGTATGAGTTTAGATAATTTCAGTACTACTTTAAGTCTTGGTAACATTTTAAAATTTTATCTATGGATTATTTTCAGTCTCCGCTAAAGCCAGGTGCGATTTAAAAAATTTAGTGCTACACTACGTCTTTAACTATTTCTAACAACCAATACATCTGACTAGTTACCAGTTTCCATTCAAGTCCGCTATTTTTTCTGAAATTTAGTGGAATATTTTAAGTCAATGCAATCTGAATACAATCTTCCAGAGTTTTTCTCAGTCTCTACTATGATTTGGGAGATTTTGGTAATCTTAGTTCTACTTTTAGACTAAGCAAATATAACAGGGTTCCTGCAGACTTAACAAAAACAAATCCCATGACTTTTCCAAACCTTTTCCAGGGCCATTTCATAAAACTAAAGGACCGCGCTATCTTGCATTGTCAAGTAAATGAACATAAAAAATAACATCTTTCAATTTAAAATAAGAAATAAGTTAACAACAAATATATTTAATATGTACTTTTTAAATTTACATGGGCTAGCACACCTTGACTTTATGTAGTAATTCATGTCATAATCCAATGATCAATGTAATTTGTATTGAAAAGAAAAAAGGAAACAATTCTTAGTAGTCTTTGTATGTGTTCCTATTTACAATATTAACAAAACACATTACTTTCCAGTTGCTTTCTTTTATTTAGTGAACTACACCTGAAATCATGTGATACTTCCATTAGGAGAACTTACTCTTATTATATGAATTGAAACCATATATCGATTGTAATTTTATCATTTTATTTAATCGGTTCTTGGTGCTCTATAAAATTTAAAGTAATCAATTTCTTTAACTCCATTGTCACAAATTCCATGACTTTTTCAAAACTTTTCAAGTTTTTTTTTTTTTTACAAATTCCATAACTTTTCAAGGCCCTTGAAATTTATTTATTAAATTCCAATTTTTTTTTCCGGGATTCCATGACCTGCAGAAACCCAAATATAACCTAATCTACTGCGATAAGTTCAGTCTCCGTCATATTCTGGAACAATTTCGTATGTTTAGCGTTACTTTTAGTCACAGTCAGTTACTTTTAGTCACAGTCAGTTGAATATTAATGTTCCAGATTTTCTTAATTTCCACTGTAGTATTGGACAATGGCCTAATTTTAGTATTAATTTTAGTCTAAACCAATGTAAATTAATGTTCAGGGACATGTTTAGTCTCGGTTAAGTTCTTGGACAATTTCGTCATTTTAGCGTTACTTTTAGTCACATCCATTTCGGTGTTAGTCTTTTCCTTGATTAAAACTTTTTATAGCATCATTATAAATATGCAAATTTATGAACACCATCAACATATTTCCAGTCTATGTAATGCTTTATATATAACTCTAAGTTTTATAG
Source organism: Potamilus streckersoni (assembly GCA_016746295.1). Taxonomy (NCBI): domain Eukaryota; kingdom Metazoa; phylum Mollusca; class Bivalvia; order Unionida; family Unionidae; genus Potamilus; species Potamilus streckersoni. The sequence goes on along the minus strand of JAEAOA010001547.1, from coordinate 1,387,396 downwards.
TAATATATGTCGATCTCTATGTCTCTATTTTATAGGTCCCTCCCTAGAGTCGTAGTGCTAGCTGCGCGTATTTAGGATAACTAGGTCAGCTCTTTGCTACACTGTTACCAAGTGTTCAGTACCGTGACGTCATGCTACCTGGGACCATTTCTCTTGACGCTATACAGTCCCAGGGTGTGCTAATACAAAATTTCCCTTGACGCTATAAAGGCACGGCTGTGCCATTTGACGCCAAAAATCTTGACGCCAAAGTATAAAACACCCTATTTTAATGATAACTCCCATTGACGCTATAGTATCCCCCTTCACTACTGGCGTATTTGAGAGATTATATGAACTAAACTGCATCCAAACTCTCGGTCGAACAACATCTATATAGAGTCTTGTAAATGAGAAATATTGGCTATAGAAGCCCTATGTTGAAGACAGTATTTAACCATTTATGAAGGCAACCTTCAAGAACATTAAGAGGAATACGCAACGTTTAGGCATGAGGAGCATCTCCAATGCCGAGTGCTGACAGTACAAAGATGCTCACTGAGAAAGAAAAGATACTTAGATAATTCGCAGAGCACTTCAAAAACATCTGCATTAAATTGTCAGTTATCAGCGAGGAAGCAATTGATCGAATGACCCAAGTAGAAAAAATCAAATATCACTTACCAGTCACCCAAAGCTGACTGAAATTGTGAAAGGAATCCGCCTGCTATAAAATCGTAAACATCTGGAGTGGATTTTACCCATACACAAATCTACAAAGCTGGAGGCTTGTACATGTCATAAAAACTAACTGAAGTCTTCCAATAAATGTGGACTCTAGTAACTATACCCCACGAGTACAAAGATACATCCATTGTACAATTGTACCAGTAGAAAGGTAACATACAATATTAAGACAATCATGGAGACGTCTCCTAGCTCTTAGTAGGTGGCAAAATCTTTGCTGAATTATGCTGAATTGTCTTGAGCATCATTACGATCATTTCCTACAAGACTGTCAATGTGGTTTCAGAAACAGACGAGGGACCACAGACTTGGCGTTTGCAACTCATCAACTCCACAAGAAATGCCAAAAACAGAAATCCAAATTTTACATGAAAATCATTGAATTGACAAAAGCCCTTTACACAATCAACCGTGGAGGCATTTGGAAAATTTTGACAAATCCGTTTCCCATAGAAATTCATTATGGATGCCATGATGGCATGTTTGCTCTTGTTGTGGGTGGTGGTTGGTGAATCGTCTGAACCATTCTCAGTCAACACTTTAATCGAGTAAATCTGTGTGTTGTCCCGAACTCTCTTCAGCATGATGTTCTCTGCCATGCTTGTTGTTGCCTTCTATGACTATGACACTAAGATCAACATCAGATACTGGACTGGTGTCAAGCTTTTCAATCTGAGAAGACAACAGGCGGAGTCTGAGTCAAACGATGAGACTGTTCGCTGACGACTTTTCAATGAATGCTAGATCTGAATCTGAGATGCTGCACAGTATGGACCATTTCTCGTCAGCTTGTGACATTTTGGATCTTACAATCTATGTCAAGAAGAAAGTGACATTGCACCAACTTGCACCAGGAGAACCTCACGTAAAGCCTAACATCACAGCAATGGTCTGACCCTCGTGGCATTGGACCGGTGCACAGCAGACTGTCACGTACAGTCCACTTCGACGATGAAGGCAATGCAAGAATTGCTAAAGCAGGCGTAGCCTTTGGCAAACAACAGCAAATGTTAGGGAGGGCAGATGGATCAGTCTAAAATGAACCTACGGTCCATAAAGCCATTGTATTGCACGGTGTACAGACGCCATGCCAAGAAAATGAATACTTGTAATATGCGCTGACTGATAAAAATGGCTGAACAAGGTCCCAGACTCTGAGGTTATCATCTGAGCAGGCATGCCAAGCATCAACACTCTGCTGATGAAATCACAGGTCAGATGAATAGATGCTTGACGAGCGACTACAAAAGAAGATTTTCTTCAGCGAGCTGACGGATGGAAGGCAATTTTAGGGTGGTCAGAAAAAACACTTCAAAGACAACCTTAATCAGGCCCGGTTCTATGATATGCGGGGCTCAAGGCAACATTCGTGTCCCATGGCAGCAAACGATGAACGCAGGGCCCCAAACAAAATTCTTGATTTGCTGAGTTGATTTCCGTCATCAGCGATAAGGCCCCTGAAAGAGCTGTGCCCAAGGCGGTTGCTTCGTTCGCCTTGCCCTAGGGCCGGGACTGCCCTTATGTCAACCTTGAAACAATCCAACATTGATCCTAACTCTTGAGAAGATCGCACACATGATTACTCCGCCTGATGCGGTCTCGCACATACTGGAGCTATAGGCTTTGAACAGAAGAAAATTTCAGAAGAAATGCATAAGCGCGTGCGGTGGGAAACTTAGAACTGTGGCATGCTCTCTATTGATAAAGAAAACCCAATCGGCACTTTATGTCAAGTATGTCACAAACAGTTCAGAGCACAAATTAGCTTTATCAGCCATTCACGTGCTCACAGAAAACAAACCAGTTAGTAATGTCAGGATGATTGTCGAACTCGAAGAACGAACAACAAACAAAATACATATCGAAGAGAGGAACTACTGAAAATAATGCAGACTTGCAAACGCTAGAGGCATCCGGTCTGTTCATTGACCACTCAAATTGTCACTTGCTGAAGAGAAATGGTCCCTTCTCTGTTGCATGTTTAATTCAGATTTGCTAAGGGGGGGGGGTAAACGACAGCATATAAGAGATTACAGTCATTTATGTTACATTGTTTTCGCCTGTAGTCTCGTCAAACCGAACAGCTTGCTATCAGTTCGGTATCTAATGCTGATCCCAGTTTTACCGACATGTTGTTATATATACAGTGCTGCTATATATATATATATATATATATATATATATATATATATATATATATATATATATATATATATATATATATATATATAAAAGCACTGTAAGCACTGAAACCTTTACCATTGCGACTACGCAAATAATCACCAAAAAATGATGTTACAGAGCCGATGGTATAGTAATCCATGCAAAGCAGACACACCCAGATGGATTATGAAAGACGACATAACGTGTCGGGAATGTTTGTGAAAAACATTGTCAATAGCTAAGAAAGAGAATGTACTCATTTTGAAGTAGAATAACTAGTAGTAATAATTAATAACAAAATCTTGAAAGAAGTGTTTCAATTTGCTTAGTGTCTTAATTAATCAATAATATATCGCTGGTGCAAATTGCTGTATTAATATTGCTTTTATGATTTTGTGGCATATCTTGTGTCATATTACTGGTTGTATTGTCCATGGACATAAGTGTAAAATAAAGTCGTTATTATCTTATTATCATTTTTATTTTAGTGAAATGCAGTTTATATTGTAACCACCTTTGCTGACACTGTCTAGGGAGCATGCACTATCCTTATTCCAGTTATATTTCCTAAATTGGTTTCATATATAACATGACCCCCTTACTGGTTTGGGTTAGCTTTATATACGCTGTAAGTTATTACTTTTTAATAATAATAATAATAATAATAATAATAATAATAATAATAATAATAATAATAATAATAATAATAATGAGTTTATTTCCTAAATTCTAGTTCTTGCTTTATATTCCTCAGATTTGTTTCAACCCTGTTCCGCGTTGGTTTGAGCCTCCCACCCCCTCTCCGGGCCGGCCTTAGGCCTTAGGCCAATTGGACTTTTTTGGGCTAATTGGGAACCGCGCTCTCAGGGGCCCTGCCTGCACGTCCCTAGGATGTGCGGGGCCCAAGGCAGCAAGCGATAAGCGCGGAGCCCCAACCAAACAAAATTGCATTGCTGCGGCTGCCTCGTTTGCTTTGCCCTAATGCTGTCGCATTATATATCCCCATTGGTATGTACCCCCCTACCGATATCAATAACTAAAACGTTTAGCATGATAAAAAGTGCACAAAACAAAGTCAACTGAATCATTGATTTATAATTTCAAACATGAATGTGATACTAATAGCACTAATAATGGTACACCTTTCATGCTTAACAGACTTTCCATATTAACACGACGCCATATTCAGTACACTGTGGGGTAGTTTATTTCCATCCGACAACATAATGACGTAATTCATCATATTCGGTAACTGCCGGATAATTCCGTAAATTACCATAACATTGAGGTTGGAATTATATTCCTTTGCCCACCTGAACATATTAATGAAACCACTTGTTTAATTCACGTGAAAGGCATTTCCCCCTACCCATTCTTTTCCTTTGCTTCGATTCGACGGCAGTGGGTACAAACCAACGGGTTAGTAGGCTCGGACTATGTTAAAAAAATATATCTAATACTAATTTTAAAGCGATGGAAGAAAATTTTAAGTTCAACATCATATAAAAGTTTTGAAAGTTTATTTTCAAATGCCGTGAACACAGGGGGCCCCGCACATAAATCCAGTGGGGTGGTGGTCCGCCAAAATGATCCAAATAGGACCCCGCATTTTTGCTATGGCCGTTCCTAGATACCCTCTACCCGACCCCATTTCCAACAAACTGACAGATTTTGAGCAAAACTGCAACGTTTTTAACTTTGTTTAAATTTTGATTGGCTGACAAAATAATTTTCAGGTCCCAATATCAATATGGAACTGGGTTGAATAATGCCAATTCTTTTACCTCATGGAGATCAATTAGCTTTGCACAAATTTATGGACAAATGCCACCTATGCTCGATTCAACACATTTGACACGTGCTAGTTCGCACGTGGTAATATCCGCATATAAACTTTATTTTTATTTGTAGCTCCCTCTAGCGGTGAAATCATGTGACATCGTGGTTGGAAAATGGCGACTAACACAGAAGTATCTACTGGTTTAATAATAGGCGATTTAACCAACGTAACTCAAAATCAGGTAACACGTGCGATGCAGAAATAGCCATTGATGTTTAGTCTAACAGTCTGCAGGCAAGATTGGAATAAATTATGTTAAACTATTGCGCATCAAGGTCTCGATTCAAACGTTAACCTTGGTCCATCCGTGGAAATTTTCGATACATGCGTGAATAATTTTTTGTTATCATGTTTTTTTTTTAATGAATATAGGATACTTGCTGGAAAATTGTAAATGTAGACTGCTAATATGCATATTAGGAAACAAGAATATTTATGAAAACAGCTTCAATCTGGTATACAAGATTATGTATTTGGTTTATAGTTTGAGTATTCAGAAAACCGATGCCGTTGTTTATAATTTCCGCATCTGCTATGATTTGCATGCCTTCACGTTTGTTTGCCGATTTTAAAAACGAATTGTATTAATGATGTAAAAATGTACAATACTTAGTAATTTCATTCATATGTTTATAATTTTAATCCGATTTTTACCACGTGGTCCCAAACTGTAAACTTTATGGCGTTTCAAAGCTAACGGAAGCTGTGGATGTAAACAACTATAATAATAATCGCATAGTACATGTATGCGTTTAATACCTATTATTTCTGTAACCCATGCATTTTTTTTAAATTTTTTTTTTATTGTTCATACCTTTAAATGGTAATTATTCACATTATTTGGATCCTGATACATCCATATTTCTGGAAGGTTATTAATTACTTACTCCCAAAAATAAAAAATGGATGAAGGCAACATAAAGGTGTGATCCAGTACAAACTGACCAGATTGAATGTCTTTCGCAGTGATTTCACAATGAAGCTACACATTTTTAGAAAACAAATTTGCAGGAACTCCCTTTGAAATATTTTTCTTTGCACCATAAAATTTGCTTTACTCAGTTAAGTTCAGACCAGAGAAACATGTTATCTAAATAAATAATCCCCAGATCACAAGTACATCTCACATGGTTTGCAATAAATATAAATTAACATGTGAAATGACACCAACTTTTTTACCTGACCTGTTCAACAATAGAGATTATCCCTCAGACTGCCTTATTTCCTATTAATTACATTTAATTGCTTCTCAGAATCAAATGATAGAGTGCAGTTACCTGCATTCATGTTCTAATAATGTATTAGTCCTCATCTACTGACATTTTCCACTGACTGCTGCAGATAGTGAAAACAGGTATTAAGTGGCCAGATTCACAATTATCAATGAAAAATTAAAAATTTATTTATAAAATTTGTTGCCAGCAATTTTAACAAATAAGTGTAAAAGTAGCTCTACCTTCAAAATTCTTCACATCTGCCAAGAAATGTGAAGCTAAGTGGAGGCCATGAATTTGTACTACTCTATCTTGTGATGATTAGTAGTCCAACATGCTGTTCTTTGTCCAGTTTAGTGTCTTGCCACTAGTGTAACAGTGTATAGTGATCAATAATTTCTATCAGGAAGTTTCTTTATAACAATTAAGGTGCAGGGCATTGAAGATTTAGGATTGAATAGAGTCTGGTTAAACTGTATTAGTTCTAAATTATTTTTTTTTTTTTTGGAGGGTGCTTTCCCTGGTTGATCTTTTCAGACCATTTAGGGAGGCCCTCCTTCCTTATTTAATAACCTGCCTTATGTGTGCTATGAAATTTTTTTATTTTCAGGTATTAGTTTAATACACCACTCCCTCGATAACTCGCGAACCCGCTTATAAAGCTGTGTCCGGCATGGCTCCCGATTTTTTTCCAAGGAAAATAGATTTTAAAATGTGTGAACCCTTTCATCACTAAGTAACTTTGTAGGTATAGAGTCCTCAACACTAAGTATCTTTGGAGTTGTAAAGCAAAATGACTTGTGGACTTTGAAACAACATAACTTTGCCAATGTTAAAGATATCTGGCTGGATTAGGTGTCAAAATCAAGGTTAAAAATCAAATTTTATGACTAATTCAATAAAATGTGCATGTCTATTACAACTGTTAAAATGCAGGTACAAACAGGTAACAGGTAAAATACAATTATTTTATTACCTCTTAGAAAACTTAGAATGTTCTCAAAACTTGTTCAATTGACCCTAGATGTACTAGTGAGAGAGAGAGACAATGGAGAGACAATGGAATGCACTTGTGGGTGACAGTGATGACGCGGAAGATGACTTTGAAGGTTTTGAACCAGAGGAATTGTACGCTCCACGTGGGGTTTTTTTTGTTGGACAAAGCCCGAAAACGAGAGAGATTTGTTTCAGTTTTCTGACAACAGTTGGGCACACCCGAGAGATATATGGCTCCAGGAAAGCTTTCAATTATTTTAAAATATTCTATTCAGGTGAAGTTTTTGGAAAAATTGTCCGTTTACGAACTTCAAGGCGACGATCAAACATGGCAGAGGCGATATAGGTCACTTACGTGTGTGGACAGATCTCACCTTGGAGATCATTTTGGTTCATTTTATAGAATTTTATATATTATGGACATCATGAAAGAAAGATGTGTTGCTACTGTGATTATTCACTAGTACATCTAGAGTCAATTGAACAAGTTTTGAGAACATTCTAAGTTTTCTAAGAGGTAATAAAATAATTGTATTTTACCTGTTGTTACCTGTTTGTACCTGCATTTTAACAGTTGTAATAGATATGCACATTTTATTTAATTAGTCATAAAATTTGATTTTTAACCTTGATTTTGACACCTAATCCAGACAGATAACTTTAACATTGGCAAAGTTATGTTGACTTTGCTTTACAACTCCAAAGTTAATTAGTGTTGAGGACTCTATGCCTACAAAGTTACTTAATGATGAAAGGGTTAAATTCTCTGATTAAAGGTAATTTGTGGTCATAAATGATTGTGGTTACAATTGATGGTTTAATTATATATATTGGTATGCATGAGTACTCTCCCACATTGCAATTCATATCTGTAAAATTATTCCATATTCATATTTGTTTTTCCAAACTGTATATTAGTTAAATTGGTAGTGGAACTAGCTTTGTTAATTCAAAACTTGATATGGAAAAAGAAATTTCACTCCTACCAGTCAAACTCTTCTCTCCTTATGGTAGACAGTCATCCATGAATCAAGATCTTGTGATCATTTGGTAGGCAAAGAGTAATCTCTGGAAACATTTTGGTTTTAAATATTATCAGAATGGTCCAATTAAGCACTCATTGGTGATATTACATATGTGTTTTGACTAAAATATGCCTAGGGGCTACTAATCTGTGATGCACATACATTGCCATCATCCATCCATGAATATTGGCCTGATTTCATTGGTGCCCACACCATATTTCAATAATATAGTAAGTTTAAATCTGTATATATATATATATATATATATATATATATATATATATACAAAAAAAATAGGTAAAACATTGATTGGTAACATAACAAAACTTGCAAGCACAGTAAATATGTTTGATAGTATTTGTACATGATTTTAAAACTAATAACTTTGGGTGCAGTATCAGTAATTGTTGCTTATCAATCATCTATATTGCAATAGGATTTCATCTTAAGTAAGGGGGCCCTGAATGACAGAGTGGTCTAAAGAGATGTCCCTTACGGATCACTGCCATCTCACCTCTGTCTGGGTGGGTTTGAGTCTAGGATTCCGAGAATGTGGATATGTGAGAAAGCTTGCCAGTAGGTCGGTGGTTCTTTCTGGTGATTTCCTGGTTTCTTCTTCCACCATTAATGCTGGCCGCAATGAATAGCCTATTGTGTGCTGAAAAATGGCCTTAAGCCCAACAACTCAATCTTAAGAGTTGTTCCCCTTCTGTAACAGGAAAGTGGTCTTAAAAGAGGAGTTGCATTCTAGAGGGCAGAGTTTTATCTACCTATGCATCATGCATCAAATATGCAGAATTTTCCTCTTTGACTCATAAACGTGGACGACAGTACCAGGGGTCACACTACCAGGCAAAGTGGGCTATTAAGTCGCCTAAAAATTTAAACTTTGCCTTCTTCTGTTAAGAAAGCAAAAACTATTTTGCCCTGAGATTTTTTTGATAAATTATACATTTTGAGATGCCCCCTGCCCCCCTTGCCTTATGCAGGTTTTTTCTAGTATTGTGTTGTAGCAAAAAGTATTCTTTAGTGAATCATTACTTAGACCTAGCTTTGAGATAAATTATCCTGAAAAACAACCTCTGGCATATTCACTGGCATGTGTTTTGATAGCTTATTGACCATTAACCCTTTCCAGAGTTGGCAGCTAAGGCTTCCATCACTACCTGATTTACAAATATTATCCTTCAATGATTAAAACATAAAAACTTATGTTTTGAAACTTTAACAATAGTATGTTTATAGCAATTTATGTTTTAAGAATAAAATAAGTGATAGGATATTTTAACTGCCTCTGGTACACTACTTCATCATAAAATTAGTTTTAAATGATTAAGAGTATCAGTACTGGGGAAAAAAATGGGGGACCTCATTATGTCTGAGAAGTACCAGTTTATTAGAGTTTCTGTTTCTGGAAATCATGGAGCAAATATAGACAGAAAAATATTCAACTCATAGAAAGCAAAGCCTACATATTATGTTATTTAAGATTTAACTTTAAAATGCAATTACATATGTTAGAAACGTTCAAGACAATATTATGTTGTGGAATTTGCAAGAAGCATTCTCAGGTCAAAGTTGTTTTCTGATATGACTGGAATTTGTAAAAATACAGAAAAAAGCTGCAAAGCAGATAATATTTAATCAGTGATTAAAATTAATACAAGTACATAGACAAATAAATAAACAATAAATTTGCAATCCTATTATGGACTGTTGTAATGAAGCTATCTATATAAAGTGAGTGATTATGAAAAGCCCCTTCTTCTAAAAAAAATGCACTCACATCTGTTGATTCATTTGGAAAGATGGGTTTATATTCAGATCATAAATGAGCCAAGTATGTAATTTTATGCATTTCATTGTGTTATGTATGAATAGTTATGGTAAAGTTTTATCCACCACAAAGAAATGACCCTTATGCATTTACCCTCATGTACATGGTACAGGGGTTGTGTCAAAGGCATTTTTAAAAACTTTAAAAGTGCCATTATTGTGAACTTTCAAAAAGTATTTTAAAAAATAAATACAAAAATATTTTTTAAAATTGATTAAGGGTTGCTAATTAAGCATTTTTGCCAACTTTCAATTACAATAATGTAATCAAGTTTTTCAGTTAAATTTTGTTACAATGCAGTTTATTCTCTTTTAGAGTCATTTGGCCAAAATAACAGAAATTTTTTACTAGAAAAAAGTATTGCTTAAATCCAATTTTTAAAAGTATATTTGAATTTAAATAAGAGCACACACAAACACACAAAACTAGACTTAAATTTTAGGGAGAAGTGACTTCTCCTTTTGGTCAGAACGGAGAAGTGGGAGCTAAACAGGAGTGGGAGTTAAATGATGAGAAGTGAGACTAAACATGATTATATATATATATATATATATATATATATATATATATATATATATATATATATATATATATATATATATATATATATATATATATATATATGGAGAGAGAGCTACATTATCTTATTTTAATGATCTGCTCTATTTTTCAGTATGCTTTATTTTCAAATTGAAAAATATGTTCTATGTGAGTTTCAACATATTTTGTATGCATATAAAAAAGTTTATATTCATGCCCATTCTATTCATACTTGTAGTATATGTGTTTGAATTGAAATAAATGTGTGTTTTGGCTGTATAACTTAAAAAGCACATTAAAAGCTATACATTATATTTAATTTTCACTGATGGCAATAACAAGATTAGAGTCTTGTAAATGCAAGTTGGTAAAAATGCCTAATAAACTTCCACTTATATATTTTATTTTCTACACATTTTGTGTAAAATTGCAGTCAAAAAGATTTCTAGCATTCTCTGAAACAGACCCTAATACATGTACATAGGAATAAATGCACAAGTGACTTCAAACCAAACCATACTTCAAACCATACTGTTTGTCATGATTTAGTTGTTCCTAAAAAACAATACTGTGCCTATTCATAGACAACACACTTAAACCCTAAAGTCTATATATAACTAAACTGGACCCCTTTTTTTCCTCCAACTGAAAATCCAAGAATTCGTATTGCAGAGTGAGAGTGCATCTATTTTTATAAGGAGGGCTTTTCTTATCAATATTCACATTCTTGCTTCATTACAAAATTAAATTATTAGGACTGCATATTTATGGTTGTTTTATTTGTCTACCTACTTGGAATAACGATATTCATTAGGTAAATATTATTTGCTTCATTACTTTAAATATTGTTCGTATTTTCACTGTTTAATGAAGTGGTATATCATATAGGCAGTTATTTCCGCCATTAAAATTTCATCTACGTTTTCAATCTGATTTTATACAGAGAATACACAAATACTACATTTTAAATCTCCATTTATTAAAAAAAATATTTAGAAAATGCTCTTCACCGATCATGTTTTTAAAAGCAAAATGTATTTGCATATTGATGTTTAAATTTTGAAACAGAATTTGGTATATTTTCATCAAAGCACAATAGGCCCAGTTTAATGAAATCAAGCAGTGATATCTTGCTCCAGTAAAGGGTGTCATCTCAAAGTTGTAATCTACAGTCATTTTATGTCTGAAAAATCAGGGCAAAGTCGTTTATATATATATATATATATATATATATATATATATATATATATATATATATATATATATATATATATATTGCTTTTCTTTTTTGTCCAAAACAAGTAGTGGTGACTTGGCCCTAAAATTCAAGTCTAGCTTGACCATTGAGTACATAAATTGATTCACTCCAATGTTGTGTTTTGCTGATTAACACAAAACAAGGTAAGATAAATGTAATTTTGTACAACCATGATTGAAAACATACAGCTGGCTAATTTTTCAAAAAGAAGTGACAGTGAAGACACCTTTGTTTTGCCATATATGTACAAAGGCTAAAAATAAATCTTGATGGCCAAATTGGCAAAAAAACAATAAATTTCATACAGTACACTGGGAAGGCATGCTGGGTTGCCAAAAAACAAACTGTTGATTAAACTCCCAACTACTATCCAAATTTGTGAATGGCATTTTGTCCAAGTCTTAACATCTTGATTTCAAGGTCATGTGCACTGCTTATTCCGATACACTTGGAAATGAACACAATTGTGAAACCTAAAATTGTTTACTTCATGTTCTCTTACAAATGACCACAAGTACCTGTCTTGGTCCTTCTACCTCTGAATTCAGTCACTATAACTACAGTACATTTTCCCATCCAGCTGCCAGTCAAAGCCTTTGAACTTGCTGCACAGCTATTGCATCACTATAATGACAACTTGTACTTAAAGTGTCTTTCAGCCACTAAATTCTGTAATTCATAGGCATTCACCAATATTAGCACAGCTAATCAATACATTTTCTCACTAAGCAGGTGGCTAAAGCAAGACTGGTAAATCTTTGATTTTTGACACCCACCTATTAAATATGTGTACGGAGGACTCCCACTTACGTGATTTTCTGCATCCCAGATTTAAAAAAAAATGGCATCTAAGTATGCGTGATTAAGCGTTTCAGAGCTCTCTGGAAAGTTCACAACACCAGGCAAATTTTAATGCAATTTTACAAACAAGGCATAGCAGCGAAAGTGCTAATTAAGTGTATATGTTTGCTGAGTGTAAAAGACATCTCTTTTTTAAAATACAAATCTCTTCTTAATTTAATACACACTGTAACAGCTAAAGAAATTGATGCCATTGGCATTTTGAAGAATTCCGAAGTTCAGTATGACTTTACTACCTGTTCAGAGTTACTGGAGAACGTATCAAAATGTCCAGGATAACCATCTATGCATAGATTATTTCTGATAATATGAAACTATCAACACAATTTTTAACAAATATAGAATGTTCAAATGCTTCAGAGTAAGGAATTGCCTTTCTGCTTTAGTTACCTTAACTATTATTTATATTGTGTATTTAGACAATATAATTATTTTTTTCAAATAACTACTTTATACTGACCATCTGCTTGAAGAAGACTCATAGGTTTGGTTTTTGACTCATGTTTTTTTGCCTTGACGAGTCAAATGACTTTCTTGAAGCCATTTGTAGATAAAAGACCGAGAGGGCTGGCACAGCTGCCTTATTTTTAAATATTTAATATTTTCATTTAAAAATCACATGGATGTTTTTTAATCGGTGTGATAAAATTTTCATCGTTATATATAATAATTAATGACTAATCATCAATCTTGGTGCAAAACTGCCATGTCAATAAAATCAGTGTTCAACTATCATTGTCCATCCTTTCTATTTTCCCACTGTAGAAATGCATATCTGATAGGTAATTGAATCTTTCTGACATCAACTTTTTAAGTAGTAATTAAGGATTTGCTTTATTTTGTTGAAATCTGATCACTTTTGCTTCTAAACTGAGTGTCTGGCAACCTTTTGCAACAACTTACCAATTCATTTTTTGCAATTTATATTTATTTTCATGAAATGTTCAGTTTAGAAACAGAAATGAGTTTCTTACAGGATCAGCAGGTACCCTTTTTAATACATTAAAACATGTCTTGAAAAACCACTGCTATGTGAGACCATCTGGCTTGAGACTACATTCTCAGTGCACAAATTTATTGATTATATAACATTGTGACTTGTTATGAGAGACAACCTGTATTGAGAGACCATACCTTTTTGGCAAATGAGGTGGTCTTTCAAGACCCTTTCTATTGTATGTTTTGTAATCTATAAATGTTGAAAGCTCAGAATCATTTACTATTTTTTAAGAATTTGTGTTTTATTTTCTTTTTTTGTCATTTATTTTCAGGATGATTCTCCAAGTGATTCATTTAATGAGTTCGGTGAAAATTCTTCAAAAGTGTCATGTTCGTCAATTGAGGAGTATAAAAATTCACACAAAATAGGTCACAGGAAAGCTTCTGAGGGTATAATAACTTATAATGAACCCTGGTTTCAGACATTGGTGAACACTATGTATGAGAAAGAAAAACAAACTAATCAGACAAAAAAAAAAAGTAACAGTGAGAAAATAGGAAGTGATGGAACATCAGTCAAGAGAAAACTGGTTAATCATTCACTGGAAAGAAGTGTGTCTTGTGACTCAGGTTTAAAGAAAAGAAAACTTTCTATACAAAAAGAGGAAATGAAGGGGAGTTCAGTCAAAAAGAAGGAAAAAGAGGAAGTTAATTTTCCCATAAAGAAAAAGCGACTTGCTAGTCTGAATGCAGCCACACTTTGTCAAATATTATGTGAAAATGAAAGAAAATCCCAGAAGATTGAAAAAGATAAAAGTCAGAGGACTTCAGAACAGAAATCTGTTCATAAGAAATTATGTGTGCCGATAGAACTGACCAAGACGTGGAAACAAGGAAACTCGGATAGTGACGAGAACATGAAAATGAAAATTCAAAAAAAGAAACCATCTAAAGGAGAAAATTTACACCTCACTTCAGAAATGTCAGAATTTAGTCAGACTAAAAAGAAGTTTCCAATGAAAAAGAAAATGATAAAAGAGGAAATCCTAGAGAAGAAGACCAAAAAATTGACATTGCAAAGAGCTAAGAAAATTTTAAATAGCAGAAAAATGCATAAAGACAAGATGGAATCAAAACAGAAGGAGAAAAAGTTTAAGAAAAAGGAAAATACTTTAAACAAAACCATCGTCAAGCGAAAACGAGGAGATACGTGTTGTGCAGCCAGGACCCATGTCAATGTGACTCCCAAAAGGCTGTACAGAGGAGGCTGGTATGAATGTTACCAGCCCTCTTCATATTGCCCCAATCAGGGCCCAACAATATATTGGAGCAATAACGATATTATTGACCACAATTCGGCTGGGACCAGTAGGGATTCAGAATCTTCTACTGAAGATAAAGCAACCAGTGTTGTGGACGTTACTGGTCCATACACAGTCCCAAGACTACAGATGCTTGAATCTAGTCCATATATTAATACTCTAATGCCTCATGGACTGAGCCATATTTCATCAGTGTGCCAGGTTTGTAACTGTGCCCACAGCAGTATGATGCAGGCAGCTCAGTGCCAGACTTTTACACTGGGAGGAGTTGGCAGTCTTTCAAATGTTCAGGTTTTGCCTCCATACAGTGTTAGCGGTGCCTTTACCTGTCCACCACCACCTAGAAGTTCATTTCCACATTGTAGTAAGTGACAAATGTATCTAAAGTTTTTTGAGGGGATTTTTCATTTTGGTTATGATAATATCAGTATATAGCACAATCTTTTCATTATGGGTCACTATGATGATGCAAATTTTAGGTGAGTCAAAGAGATTGTAGTTAAGGAGAGGTATGGTATGAACTGTATTTCAAAGTTTAAGGTCTTTGTCTGCAGTGGCCAAGAAATAGTTAAGTAACATTATGCATATATACACACACATGCACATACAGATAGACTGAAAAGTGATAAGATAATGAATCAGGGATCCTGTGTCCTCCTGGTGTTTTAAAAAGGTCCTAGAATCCAACTGGAGTCAGATTGTATTGAAAATATCCTGGAAACATCCTCAAAAGAATACTTTTTGTCATAAAATATGCTGGAATTTGATATTTTAAAACCTAAACTGAAAGGGTACATGTTCAGATCCTACCTTCAGACCAGCCTGGGTTAGAGCCCATGGTGTGTCCTTGGGTAAGCACGTTACTCCAGTTGCATTCTCTGAAATAACCTATTTAAATTGCTTGTCCATGAAGTACCAAAACCAAACCAAATGACACTGATAAATCTTGTACATCCCATTTCAGAAATATCCATGGAAAAAAACAGCTTATTTTCCTGTTTCAATCCCCAATACAAAAAGATGGATGATTGATTCTACCTTTTTCTTGCTTTGGGTTTTGCTTGCACATGCTTGCATATTCATGATATGTGTGCTTAACTGATAATAACTTCTGATCCAGTCTCTTTAATTGGACTCTGTGACTTGCCAGAAGTCAGAAATCAGGTGCCATCTGCTTTGTAATGTACCCCTCCCTCGATAACATGTGGACAGAATCCCATTTTTTTGGGTATAGAAATGTCAAAAGAATTGCCCCTTTGTTGAATGTGTAGAAAATTGCAATCAGATTTGACAAATAAAAAATTCTTAAACTTTAATAAGAAGTCATTATATATATATATATATATATATATATATATATATATATATATATATATATATATATATATATATATATGCTGTTACATTTTCTTTTAAAAATTTTCAGAGTACACTGTAAATAACAATATTCAATAAATTATGATCAATGAAAATGTCTCTAATGCCTAATAAATGTGTGTCAGGTCAACTTATTTCATTTGAAAACTCTGATATTGTTATAAATATTATTATGTTACATGCAAGTAATATAATTAAACTAACTCAAATTATTGTCATTAATTGATGAAAGGTAGAAAGGCAACCAATCATAAAGAGTACTCCGTGATTGAAAAGTTTGCTTCATAGATATAATTCATTATGGAGAAGCATGTTCAAAAAGTTTTGTAGTGATCTTATTGTTCCTGAATTGGCACTTAAAGATGCAAATTTTAAAAAAATTGAGTTTCAATGTTGATGGTTGTTCTCAAGGAATAAGTTATCTAGTTTTTGAAAACAGGAATGTTTTGTGCAAAATCAGTGATAATACATCATGGTCTGTGTTGAAACCTTTTGGAGCAGTATTTTTAACAATAATTCAGATTGATTATATTATTGGGTAAAATGTAATTCTTTAATGTGGTATGGTATTTATACAAGTTTAAAAGAGAATATACATTTATATATAATTTTCTACATTTTCTTGATAAATTTAGTAATTATGTGTCTATGATAGAGTAGTACATCTTTATTTACTGTTACATTTAGGGTGTGTGATTCCAGTTAAATATGGTGTTATCTGCAGCCATTCTGGACAGTGGTGTTAGGTTACAATGCTGGCTGGGAGAGTTTGAAATGGAGAAGCCTTTATAGTGGTAGGATTTTGGTTTTGTTGGCTATCAGTAATAGCATGTTTACCTTAATACTGGAACATTTAAATAAGTTACCAGTTTGCAAATTGGTTTTAGAAGATACAAAATGTTTAAAATCTAGTTGGTTAGTTACAGTTAAGCTTGATTAAGGATAGATTAAGGGCTGTGTAAGAGGTAGGGAGATCCTGCTTGACTCGTCCAACCCCATTTGAGATCCTTTGACATTTATATAGTGGTGTGTGGTCAAAATCAATTGCCTCTCTAAGTTGGAATTTGCAATTATTCCACTACCCTGTGGTGTGTTGCTGCTTATTTGCTGGCTTAGCAAATGTAAATGATCTTGCATTGTGCCATCATGAGTAAAATATTCATAATGTCTTCAACTCATTGACAGATGAGACATTATAATTTTAATCAAATTTGACTTGATAATTGCATTTTATATTACTAGCATTACTACCCAAATTTTACTGTCCACATGAAATTGGTCATCCAGTACATGATGTCGTAATAAGCCCCCTTTCAAATGTTGTGGAAAAAATTCAAAAATATTAAATGAAAGTCAGGAAATGTTTGTAGAAAAATGGAAGGTCATAATTTTCAACATATTTATTTTGAGAACCATGGTTCACCTTTTGCTGTCCCAGGAACATGGAGAAGGTGATACTTGTCAAACATAGTGTACATATCAATGATGTTTTTGTTACTGTCATTGACTGTTGAATTGACATGTGCTCCATGCTTGATGAATCTGGCTTGCTTCAGTTTGCTCTGATGATGACAGGTTCATTTTCAAAGTCCATGTCATGCTGAGAAATGAATAAAATTATTCCTCAGGCATTGAATTTATATCTAATACTTGCATATACTTTTATTATTAAATTTGATAAACACACAAACAATAATAGAACAGTGATATGGTATACTAACAAAAGCTTTAGAAATAGGAACTAATTAACTTTTATATCAGAAACATGACCAATCAGTAGAGAATCATTACTTAAAATAACTATGTAGATTGAGTAACATTAAAACTAACATGTACATGTACTGAAAGTGTACCCCAATTCTCTCTGATTTCCATCTGCCATTTTTAATTTATATACATCATGGCCAATATACCATGTTATTTATAAAGAGGTATTAATTCAGTTATCACAATTAGTGTGTCACTTTGTTTATCTTAGAACAAAAGGACAAAGTTGACTTCAGTTATTGGATAGTCCCATATGACTATTGATTAGAACAATGTATATTGATTAGCAAGTCACAGATGAATACAGTAGGCATGGTTATTAATACAACATTGTTTGATTATGCTTGATGTTTATGGCACCATTTCTTTGATTCAAGCCATCACAATGGCCAGAATGTATGCACTCAGTTTTTGGGTGAAATTCACACATCAACACCGGGTAGTATGGGTCAAATAGCAACCATGTTTCAGCTTGCAACTTTGAAAAGTTGTTTACATAATCAATATTTGCTCAAAGATGTTGCACAAGAAAAATCAGGAAATATCATATTCTCAAAAACTTCAAATTTCTGAACCAACTGTGTGTCAAATTTAAATAGATGACATAAGCTGATCTTTGGACAATTTTACCTTGTCAGATTTGCAAGTACTAAACATCCCAATTGAAGAGAAATCCTATTGTCTTTAAGCCATTCATACAATACAGGAAATATCAAATTCTCAAAAACTTCAAATTTCTGAACCAACTGTGTGTCAAATTTAAATAGATGACATAAGCTGATCTTTGGACAATTTTACCTTGTCAGATTTGCAAGTACTAAACATCCCAATTGAAGAGAAATCCTATTGTCTTTAAGCCATTCATACAATACAGGAAATATCAAATTCTCAAAAACTTCAAATTTCTGAACCAACTGTGTGTCAAATTTAAATAGATGACATAAGCTGATCTTTGGACAATTTTACCTTGTCAGATTTGCAAGTACTAAACATCCCAATTGAAGAGAAATCCTATTGTCTTTAAGCCATTCATACAATACAGGAAATATCAAATTCTCAAAAACTTCAAATTTCTGAACCAACTGTGTGTCAAATTTAAATAGATGACATAAGCTGATCTTTGGACAATTTTACCTTGTCAGATTTGCAAGTACTAAACATCCCAATTGAAGAGAAATCCTATTGTCTTTAAGCCATTCATACAATACAGGAAATATCAAATTCTCAAAAACTTCAAATTTCTGAACCAACTGTGTGTCAAATTTAAATAGATGACATAAGCTGATCTTTGGACAATTTTACCTTGTCAGATTTGCAAGTACTAAACATCCCAATTGAAGAGAAATCCTATTGTCTTTAAGCCATTCATACAATACAGGAAATATCAAATTCTCAAAAACTTCAAATTTCTGAACCAACTGTGTGTCAAATTTAAATAGATGACATAAGCTGATCTTTGGACAATTTTACCTTGTCAGATTTGCAAGTACTAAACATCCCAATTGAAGAGAAATCCTATTGTCTTTAAGCCATTCATACAATACAGGAAATATCAAATTCTCAAAAACTTCAAATTTCTGAACCAACTGTGTGTCAAATTTAAATAGATGACATAAGCTGATCTTTGGACAATTTTACCTTGTCAGATTTGCAAGTACTAAACATCCCAATTGAAGAGAAATCCTATTGTCTTTAAGCCATTCATACAATACAAGATATCCCGAACTGAAACATGGAAATATGATTACCTTCTCTAATAATGACAGCACTTTTATTTAGATTGGCAATACAACTGTATACTTTCTTTTTGAGACTGTGACATTGGCAAGAGACTTTATCAAGTGTTTTGTTTTAATTTTGTGTGGAGCAGAATGATATTGTTATAATATGGCCAATATTTGGACGTTGAAAGTTGCACTGTTAACTGGATGCTGTGATGTTTACAAAAATGAGAAAACAATCAATACTTCCAGCCAATCTTGAACTTGTTTCCATATGTCTTTGTAAAGAATAAAGAAAAAAATCCACTATATATAACTTATCAGAAATAGAATTGGACCGAGTTTGACAGAAAACATACTAGTATTGAGTCATTTTAATACATACACTTTGGAAGTTATGTTGAAGTGCCATCAAATATAGAATGTACCAGCTGTTGAGAACACTTGAAACAATTATTTTCATAATGTATGCAATGAAAAGCTTTGAAGTGTGTGATTTGGATTTTTAACTAACTTTTAAAGTGTCAGTCACATAGCTATGATGTCTGCAGTGTGGCAGTTTATAGTGATGTCTAGCACCATGGCATGATATTGCAGACAAGTAGCATCATGTCCCACTGAGTCACATTATCCCATCACCAGGCCAACCAGTCCTAACACTAACTACTTAATGCTGAGCACCTAGTAAGGCAGCTTAGTTAGTACCATATATTAAGTCTTTGATATGCTTGGGTGTGGTTCCAACCCACAACATTCCATATCCAAGACTGGATGCTCTAGCTACTAGGGTCCAAAAAGAGCTTTTGAAGAAATTTATACAAAATGTATCATGCGCTTTTATTTGTTTGTTTTTTTTCACCAACTTTTCTTACATAGCCTCTAGGCAGAGGTCAGTTAGTTGATTGACCTCAAATCTACATGGGCTCTCTTAGATCATGCATCAGAAAAGCAAGTAAAACATGCATCACATCAAAATTCTCCTTTCAGTTTAGTTTAGTGTAATATTCTTCACTGCTTTGATTTTCAGTCTGTTTATTTTGTTTGACTTGAATCCTTTGCTTACTTGTCATTTTTTTTTTTAAGGTTGTCCCACTTGCTGTACTGCTGGTGGATACTACTCCAACTCAGGAACACCCATAATACATGACCCTATAGTTTTGCACCACCCTGTACCTCTGCAGCTCTCACATACAGAACCAGGAATACAAAACATTGTCAAATCTGATCATTCAGAATATGTTGATGTGGTAGACAGCCAGTCAGATGACAGCAAACTTAGTGTTATTTCTTCCATGAAATCCACATCATGTGATCTCAAAAAGGCATTTAAAACAGTGAAACCTAAAGATCCAAACAAAATCAAAGCAATCAAGTCTAAAAATGAGAAGATGAAGGATGCACAGAAAAATATAAAATCAAAAAAGTCAAAGAAGAACTCAAAGGAGATAGTAAAAACGAAATTAAAGAAATCTAAAGACAAAGTGAAAGATTTGGAACTTCAGAAAACTGAACACATTAAAGAAGAAAATGAACAGAATTCAGAATCTCAGAACTCAGAAAATAATGGAAACTCGGAGAAAGAGATGGAAATAGTAAAAGAGAGAACCAAAAGAAAGAAGAGCAGAGGAAATGAGGATGACATAGACAAGAAAATGAAGGCAAAGAAGAAGGTGCTTGCACATGGATGGAAGTGGTATGGTGAGCCAGAGATAAGAACTATAAAAAAGGTGAGATTTTACCAAGTTTTGTTTCTTTTCTACTGTTTCAGCAATGAATAATGAGACCTAGGAACCAGATTTGTGGCACTGATATCAATGTCATTATTATCAATGTTATGACTGTGTTAATTCTTTACCTTCTATTAACACATATATGGAGCTATAAAAATAGCCTTGTAACCCCAGAGATGCATATACAAGCTGCTAATAATACTCTATCTTGGCTGGCTCATACATGCATTTCTGGATAAGGGTTGGGGAAACCTCAAAGACACATGTTTCATATTAAAGCTTTGCATTGGATGAAATTACAAACATACTGTCTTTTCTAACAATATTTAGCCAATGAAAATAGTCCTTACATAAAATGATAAAAGTATTCTTTTAGTAGTTTTACAGCATATAATTGGGAAATTCCATTGAAAACAAGGACAAATGGCATTCATGTATTCTGACGATGATTCTGACAAAAGTTTTGAAGGATTTGAAAGCAATGACATTGATTTTAAACATCAGATTCAAGATGAAGGATCAGACATTAGTACAAGTCCTGTTTCAACACCTGACATTTCAGATTTATCTGAATCTGAGGTTGAAACACGTGATCTTTTCTGGTTGGAACACATGGGACCGTTACATTTGGATGACTTTACAGTAGATTCGGGGCCAGAATATAATTTAGTTGAAAGTTCAAGGGAGATAGTTTTCTTTTTTGCAGTTTTTTCCTGAAGAAATACTCCAGTTGAACAAAATAGTGGTGAGAAAAATATTGTAATAAACATAAACACAACAGATATCTTGAAGTATATTTGTTATTATGAATTTGTGAATTTATAAACATTCATTCCTGAAGATTATATGTACTTGTTGGTGGAAATGATTGGCACAGAACTTTGTAAAGTATTTAAAATATTTGTTTTGATTAAATTACATTGTTTGTATGGATGGGACAAGATTGATATAAGAAATGTAGAGACCATGTGCACTAACATGAGAAGCTCTCACTCAGGCAGCCATTATGATACTCTGGAGTTCAACCGACAAACAACAGCTAGAAAGCGGGCTGCTTATCAGTCTTAGTAGCCAGGGCAGTTAAAAGTACTTATAGAAGGTAAAGTTAACGTATTTTAAAAATCTTACATATTTTTTGTCAGTTAATTCATTCATTGGGAAGCCCCAGTATAAAATTAACATTTGTACCTGATATACAATCAAACCTGTCCTCATGGTCACCCTAATTCATTGGTCACTTGGATACAAAGACCATTCTAATTTCCCCTCAGCAAATGCTTTATATAAAGGTCATGTTATCAGCAGTGCTTATCTTTAGTGAACAGTGGTCGTGTTTTTCTTAGACAAGTAGTGGTTTCACCTACCTTCTGCAGTCACTGGAGCATATCAGCAAAAATGCTGAAGTATGCAGATTGAGCTTGGATGAGTAAGACATGGTATTTTAAAGGTATATCACCTGAATCGATTTTTAAATATTTTATATTTTATTGTAATTCATTGAAATTCATGGTCGTCATCATGTCAGCTTTGAAATCAGGTAGGTTTAACTTTACTGTAGTTATAGTGTACTTGTGGTGTCAATTACATTTTAGTAATTTGAGTCTCCTCTGATCTTTCCCACCACATTCGTGATATTTCGACATTATGGGGGTGTGAAGGGTCAGAGTATTGTCTGTCCAGAACTTGGAATTCACTGCCACCATGCACTAGTGACATAGGGTGTCTGCTTACCATTATGATACTCTGGGGTTCTACTAGTAAAGTTCAGTGTGTTTACATTGAGTCATATCTTCTTGAAATCAATAGGAAAATTATTAGTTTCTGAAAAATCGAGAGATTCATAATAGTTATCAGAGATCTCGGAAACACTTAATTACGGATATATGGACGCACATTTTTTTATTTGGGACACAGAAAATCACCCACATAGGAGTTCTCCATAAGCATGTTTTTCTTGTGGCATAATAAATATGTTCTAATCACTGAAAACTGAAGCAATGCTTTTATTTTAGTTTGTTTTTGACTTTGATCAATGGTCACCGGCTTGCTTTGATGAAGGTGTATGTGTTATTGAAGGCGTCACTAAAAGCTCCCTTTAAAGGACCAAACAAATACCCATTTGTGATTGCTGCTGCAACATCAAATAATTGTAGAACATTAAGATAATTTTTTTTTTTTAAATTTCCGTAGCATATATTGGTGCTGTTTTATAGGTAATCGGTTTTCATTGAAGTTGCAACAAATCTATTTTTTCTGCTAATAATAATACACAATGCTGCTGCTATTCAGTTGATAGTACATGAATTTGTCTTGAACCAGGTTTTTGAGAGCTGTACCTGCCATCAGATTCTGGGCTTCTCTTAGTTACCATGCCCTTTGTTTTGCACAGCATGAATGTTTTTAAAACGTTTTTAATGACAAGTCTAACTGAAACTTGGAAGACACAACGATGTTATTTTCAAAACAAAAAATAATGGTATTTATTTACAGATGCCAAAAACTGCCAATGCCAAAGGTACTTTTTTAAAAAAAAATTTGTTTAGCTACCTATAAATTGATTATTCTAGCTTTTTTCCAGATTCTAATGGTGTTTCTTTGAATAAATATGTTGAATATTATGTGTCTTGTTTCTTTAATAAAACCTGTAACTTTAATTTCATATTTTTTAAAAGTTTTTTTGTACAGTTTTGTCGAAGGAGAGTTACACTGGTATTTTGTGACTGTTGGACCTCTGATTAGCAAATTATGTACTGTTTGTTCTTTTACAGCATAAGTCCAATTACTGATGGCACATACCCAGATCTGCCATATAATCATGTGCCAGCAGATCTGGGTATGTGCAGTTTCTTAGGAGTAATCAGTAGAACAGAGAGCATAGACCCTGATACTCGGACAGCTATGGCTGATCAGGATCTTTGTTGTTCATGGTTTGACTCCACTTACAAGTATTATATACAGCATGTAATTAGATTCATTTTCAGTATCCTTTATCCAGAAGGATATTGTCTTTATAGTTTTCACAATATTTTAGTACAATTAAATTGCCAAAATTTTGGAAAATTTTGTATATGTGGCATGTTTGTGACATTATTTATGAATTAATAAAAGACAAGTTTTATTCTTCATGTATCTTGGTTCAGTAGTTATTACTACAGATGATACTCAGTATATATGCCAGAACTTATGAACACATGTTGCTGGTAAAATCTTATTATGCAAATAAAAAAATAATTATTACATGAATATGTTATTAATCATTTATTTCTTCTCTGTGTTTATTTTTTCAGCCGGATGGTCAAACAGTAACACGAAAGTGCTATCCAGCAATTAAACATGATAAGGATGATATTATACAGGTACGAGACTGTGTTTTAGTCTGCTCAGGACCAAGGCCAAAAGACATCCCTTATGTTGCCAAAATCAACAATTTCTGGGAAGAAGTGGATAATGGTATGTGCAATTGATGTATTCACTTGTGTGGTAGAATAACAGTTGATTCTGTATTTAACAGAACAAAGATTATGTTTCTGAAGTACCAAAAATGATTTTTTTTTCTAAAAGCAAATGGCATTTCTAAAGCACAATAAAAGTAATAATCCAGTCATACCTGGTTGGAGATAAAAGGTTTGAGGTCTTTTAAATGAGATTAAGTAACAGGTTACACATTTTTACAACAATTAAGTTACTACAACAATGTCAGTGGTTTGAAAATTTTTTTCACCTGTAAATAGCCTCATCCAATAACACTGTTCAAATCTAGGCCAATTGTAGTGGTTTTTTTTTTTTTTCATTAGAGTTGACTTGTAACTAGCAGAATAACTTGCAAGCCCACTAATAATGTGGAGGAAAGTGTTGGTCCTATTTTTTTTTCTATCATTGGCAAAGATTATTTTGCAATTTGCCAAAGATTGAAAAAATCCTGATTGAAATGATTGAATTAAGTGTTGCATACATGTATGATTTGCTCTTTGGTAAACAAAATGGCAGCCATTGTGTGGAAATTTGAAATCTTTGTGAAATTCAATCAATATCATATATCTTGCAAGATTTCATATATCTTGCAAAATTTCCCTGACACCTTTAATGAAAGGTGCATTGTTGTTATCATAGGTTATAGTTGGCTCTCTTCAATAAAAGGTGCATCTGTTCAAGTCACTGCTAAAGGCCTTCATTGGAGGACCAAACAAATAACCATTTGTTATTGAAGTGCATCATCAAATCATTGCAGAACACTGATTGAGGCTGTACTTATTTCATTTGCATGGTATTTATACAGAATGATTGGTGCATCAAATGTAATGTTTTTGAAGTTTTCTTTTTATAAGAAAATTAATTTTTTCACGTAAGAGAAAGTTATATGTATTATATTTCAGGAGTCTCAACACAATCATTGTATAATTTAAAAGCAGCCCTTAACCAATTTTTGATAGGTTTTAAAAAAAATATTTTTTCATGTACTAGAAAAGTACATGTGAATTTTCAGGAGCCAGGCCACAATCATGTTTTATTGGGAATTCATGTTATAATGAAGCGTGTTATGGCGGTGTCACACTGTATAAGAAAATATCAGTGAAAAATTGGAGATGCCTACTATTGGCAACACAGTATGAAACATGCAAATTAAAGATGTGGTGGCGCTCTACAGTTTCGTATTTAGCATAGGGTTAAAATTTTAAAGAAAAATAGTTTCCCCGGGTTTTTTAAAAAAGACTTTGTATATCTTAGGTATTGTTCAAAGAACCTTTAATTCCCTTTATTTTAATCTATGATTGATGGGTGTAATATGGGTTAGAGAGTATACAGCTTGGCCTTACTGCAGATGTGCACCTTTCAAAAAAGTGCTAGCTCTACTTGCTCATTTTCACTTCTTGAACTTCAGAGGTAATTGTAAAAAAAGAGCTGATAACTTTTTTGACATTTTATGTCTTTGGTAATTCAGTCATTGCACTTTTAGAAGCTGGTATTATCTAGTTTGGCAAAATTCATTTTCCATATTTTTAATAGCTGCCAAGAATAGTGTACTTTAGACAAATTTTGGTTGATTTTTGGAGCACAAGGGAGCAGTCATTTTAGTTCGCAGTGTCCTAAGCTCATTTAAAATTTCCAAAATTACAATATCCAAAGAAATTTCATCCACATTACATGAAAGTAGTATATAGGTATGCCAACATTTTCTCCACTGTGCATGTTTAAAATGCAAACAACTTCACCAAATTTCATCCACATTACATGAAAGTAGTATATAGGTATGCCAACATTCTCTCCACTGTGCATGTTTAAAATGCAAACAACTTCACCTTACATACATCACTCTCTCAAAAGTACATAATAACTGGTGAGCACCACCATAAAGAGTATATAGAAATTATTATTGTATGATTTAATTTTGATTGTATGGCTGAAATATTTAAGTCGCAAGCATCAAAACAGTCCTTTGTAATAATTGTCCTATATTTTCCCCTTCAGAACAGCATTTATTAGAGTCAGAGTCTTAAACCGGTACAGTCCCCCCCTCCTTATGATAAAAAGTGAACAATTTTAAAAATGTTCATTGCATTTTGTCAACATAGCAACCAGTGTTATGCTGATAGACAGGAACATGAAACTAACCATATTTATTCCTAAGATGTCAACAATAAATTTTACAGTTATAAAAGGGATATAACAGGTGAAGTTCATAAAGGTCAAAGGGTAAAATATTAACCAATTTTTTGATATGGAAGAAAGCAAATTTGCTTTGTTATCATTTATTTTTTTAATTTCATTGCAAATAAATGAAATACAACATTTTCACTATGTATTTCTGTTATTTATTGCAACATTTTTAAGTTTAAGTTGACTTTATTTCTATATTCTAAGACTTTTAATTTCCCCATAATGAAGGTCACTACTCACCCAAACATGCCTCATAGCAAAGTAGGTATGCTAGAGCAAAAATAAGCATAATTAGCTTATTTTCATGAATAAAATCATTGTTAATGTACCATTTTATTCAGAAGATCATACATAATAATATGAAAATAAGAAAAATAATTGCATATATGTTTATATTTGTTTTGAAGGTGGCGCTCTACAGTTTCGTATTTAGCATAGGGTTAAAATTTTAAAGAAAAAGAGTTTCCCCGGGTTTCCTCACTAGTTATACTGGTTTTTTAAAATAGACTTTGAATATCTTAGGTATTGTTCAAAGAACCTTTAATTCCCTTTATTTTGATGTATGATTGATGGGTGTAATATGGGTTAGAGAGTATACAGCTTGGCCTTACTGCAGATGTGCACCTTTCAAAAAAGTGCTAGCTCTACTTGCTCATTTTCACTTCTTGAACTTCAGAGGTAAATTGTAAAAAAAGAGCCGATAACATTTTTTTACATTTTATGTATTTGATAATTCAGTCATTGCACTTTTAGAAGCTGGTATTATCTAGTTTGGCAAAATTCATTTTCCATATTTTTAATAGCTGCCAAGAATAGTGTACTTTAGACAAATTTTGGTTGATTTTTGGAGCACAAGGGAGCAGTCATTTTAGTTCGCAGTGTCCTAAGCTCATTTAAAATTTCCAAAAGTACAATATCCAAAGAAATTTCATCCACATTACATGAAAGTAGTATATAGGTATGCCAATATTCTCTCCACTGTGCATGTTTAAAATGCAAACAACTTCACCTTACATACATCACTCTCTCAAAAGTACATAATAACTGGTGAGCGCCACCTGTGAAATGAGTCCATCAATTGTCATCTCAATGACCATGGTCATTTCTGTGGAAACGTAATTGTTTACTTTGTTGCTGAGCTAGCTTCAGTTTCAAAACTGTTGAGAACATAATGGTTGTTTCACATGACGCAAGTATTTGTCCATAGCTGATTATATTATATGATAGTTCCAGCATCACAGTAATATGCAGGTATAGATCAGCATGATTCCATGCTGTTTGACAACTCTTAGTATTTGGCTCTAATTTGCAGATTGTTCTTTATACTTTGCATTGATACATTCATTGATAATTTCCTGTTTGACTGATGCTAGTCATTTCCTGTTGGACTGAGTTTTCTCGATGCCGGTAGTAGTTGGATGTTATTTGCTGTCTGACAGTTTTTTTATGCTAACCATCTGATGCTAGTAATTTCGTGTCTGACTGATAGTTTTATTGATGCTAGTAATTTCATGTCTGACTGATGGTTTTTTTATGCTAACCATCTGATGCTAGTAATTTCATGTCTGACTGATAGTTTTCATGGTGCTAACCATCTGATGCTAGTAATTTCATGTCTGATTGATAGTTTTATTGATGCTAACCATCTGATGCTAGTAATTTCATGTCTGAGTGATGGTTTTTTGATGCTAACCATCTGATACTAGTAATTTCATGTCTGATAGTTTTATTGATGCTAACCATCTGACGCTAGTAATTTCATGTCTGACTGATAATTTTATTGATGCTAACCATCTGATGCTAATAATTTCATGTCTGACTGATGGTTTTTTAATGCTAACCATCTGATGCTAGTAATTTCATGTCTGACTGATGGTTTTTTGATGCTAACCATCTGATGCTAGTAATTTCATGTCTGACTGATGGTTTTTTATTCTAACCATCTGATGCTAGTAATTTCATGTCTGACTGATAGTTTTCATGGTGCTAACCATCTGATGCTAGTAATTTCATGTCTGACTGATGGTTTTTTGATGCTAACCATCTGATGCTAGTAATTTCATGTCTGATAGTTTTATTGATGCTAACCATCTGATGCTAGTAATTTCATGTCTGACTGATGGTTTTTTGATGCTAACCATCTGATGCTAGTAATTTCATGTCTGACTGATAGTTTTCATGGTGCATAACGTCTGATGGCTAGTAAAGATTTAGTAGTCACCAGTCAATTTTATTTATACGGTCATAGGTAAATTTTGAAAATCTGAATGATTGGATGATGATTGGGATCATGGAGACATTTTGTTGAAAGGTTTGTATTGTTTGTATGTCTGTTGTGGAAACCTGCACTGTGCCAATACTGTCATAATGAAAGATCTTCTCTTCCTGTTTTTGTTTGAGCGTGACAGGTACAGCCTTAAATCATGTATTGGTGGAGTTATGATACATAATGACCAGGATAATTAAGATCTTTGTCTTTTTTTCTTGTTATTATTTTTTCCAAATGACGATGCTCAAAAAATATGTTACTCAGCTTTTGTTTTCAATTTCAGGAAAAGCAATTATTGTTTTTCTTTTGAACTTGTAATACACATTTGCACATAACCTTGGTGGCTTGGTGGTTTTCTAAAGCAAGGTTTGAGCTAATTAATTTTGAATGATGGTGATATTTAAGAGATTATTGTTCATCTAGATATGTGTCTGACATTGTTTTTGTTGGATGGACTAATGACTATTTAACATGACTAGTAAATTTCTCAATCCACTAGTTGTTGATAGAAACCACCTCGGAGACTTCAATGAGGAAAAACTTGATCTTAATCATTTCATCAAATAAAACAGTGATAATCATTTGCTTGAGTTATTTTACAAATACAAATTCAGTTGACATCCTTTTTTTTTCTTACAGGAGAGATGATGATGACATTGCTTTGGTACTACCGTCCAGAGCACACCGAGGCTGGGAGAAAGCCTCAGCATCTAGAAAATGAACTGTTTGCTTGCAGACATTGGGATGAGACCACATTGGCATGCATTGAGGACAAGGGCTATGTTCTGACATACAATGAATACTGCAGGTTGGTTGGCAGGTTGTTTTGTTTCTCAATGAAATGGGAGCTAAATAAATTTACCAAGAACATCTAAGGCAGCAGAGTCTTGCTGACTTAAGCAGGTATCAAATCTATGACCTGTTGTACTGTCAAGTAGGCTTTTTTGTAATGTTTAAATGTTGGGGTTTTCATTCCTATTGCAGTTTTGAAATCTTTTAATATTGTGTTTCTGTCTATAAGACACCAATAACTTGTTCCAAATATTGCAATAAGTTGTATTTTGTTTCTCTCAATAAAGCATCTGTCTCTAGTTCTAAATATCAGCTGTTCATTTATAATGAAATTTTTACATGATGTTTTTGATTATAGTTATAGCAGAAAAGAAACATGTAAAAATGCTTGCTCTACTGTATGATATAGAGAAACCAATTCCTTCATGAGCTGGGTGATCAGCATTTGTCACTGCCATTAACCATTACTGAAACCTGGACATGTTTTAAAATTGATGGAAAATGAGAGGATACCATCTTATCAAAGGACATATCCTAAAATATTGCTGTTTGCCCTCAAAGAAGAGTAGGTACACATGGTTCTCTTGGCAGTAAGCATCACAATGTACTCCATAATACTTTTTTCATTTTCTTTATTGGTAGTACACACTGTACAAGTTTACATCAGTAATATGTAGATTTTGTTTTAGTCACACCATTGCAGGTCTGCCATCCAAAATTGCATTATATCTCAAAGGAGAAAATAGGTATTGTTGCATATAAATTTTGGTTTGGATGGATTTCAATCCCACCAAGGAGGCCATGGCATAGTGCCAATTCTGTGTTACCATATTTGGTTTGTATTACTAAAAATAGTAATAAATTTTTTTTATGGTTTTATAAACATTTGTAACAGGTATATATCTACTGGCCTAATGTCTACTTATATGTCAAGAAAGGCAGCTAATATTTTGGTACAATAATAGTTATGTATACTTGGAAAATTTTCCACTTTATGGTGTTAACATGAAATAATGGCAAAAAATGAAATCAGATAATGTATCAGATATTAATAAAAATTCCTAATTGACAATTAATGAAAAGTAAATTTAGAACAATATTGTAAAAGATATTTGGAGCAGTATGTATGATAGTTAAATGGATAATGAATATAAATATTTCTGGAGTTATATCTAATAATTGATTTTTATTATTTAAATTATTATGGCTCTGACCCTCCAAGCCAGCAGTATCCTTGATACCTTGATCAACAATCTGACCCTCCAAGCCAGCAGTATCCTTGATACCTTGATCAACAATCTGCAGCAAAGTGCTGTGTCAGTTCCAGTTTTGTTGGACACATTTTCTATTATTAGCTGGGTGAGTAACATCACACCCAGTTAAACTTCCATGTTTCATACATTATGTGAATAAATATAGTAATCTAAATCGACCTTTAAATTGGTTTGATTTAAACTGTTTCAATAATTTCCAGGTATATGGCTGAAGTAAGCAGATCTCGGTGCAATTTTCCACCACGTCCAAAAGTTGTCCCTGATCCTGAGGAAGGTTACCGTGAGCAGGGGCGGCCACCAACCGACATAGATCCAGACAATGTCCTCCTTTGTCGGCAGGTGTATGATTTAAAGCTGAAGAGAGTGTTGAAGAATCCTTACTAACTTGACAGAGTGCTAAAAATACACCCAGAAATCTCCACCTGATATATGTAGATTTTGTAAGCTTAATGAACTGTTTAAAAGCATATCTTAAAGGAGACCAGAAATCATTATAGAATAATAATAAAACCACTATAGAAGAAAACTTTATTTTGAAGTATCATCTGTGACCATAATGCCAATATTTAAATATTGGCACATCTTCAAGGCGCTGAATTTCAGTAACATTCTTTGCAAAATTTCTGTGCCTGTTTGGTTACTTCATAGTATTGACTCCATCATCATGACTGGCAGTTGCCAATGTTAAAGACTGCCATATTTTGCGTTGCTTATGGGTGTAATGGCACATTAAAAATAATGCTGTAAACAATTTTTTTTTCTTTTCCAAAAGATAAAGACATAAAGTATGGAAACATTATTGCAAGTGAGTTGGTTTCAGACACCATATAGCATTCTGTGCTCATTACATTTCTCAAAGGAATGTTAAAGGAGGGATCCTGAAAAAATCACCATTATAGGATATGCAAATGCTTGGCCTAGACTAAAAGTTGTTGCTGTTCCAGATATACTGTTGGATATTTTAAATCCTGGGAAAATAGAAGGTCCAGTAAGTGACCATAAAATGCAACAATCAATTCACATATCTTTCATCTAAACCAGCAGTGCTAAAAAACATTCTATAGCCTGACACATGGGATTCCCCTAATTTTAGTTTGGGATCATCCTGTATTCAAAGTGAGGTGCCCATAGGGCTTGTCAAACAAAAACTGCCTGAGAAAATAAGTAAATGTATTTTCAGGAACAATCTAAATCAAATCACTGCTGTTAAGATTAACATTCTTTTTATTGAAGAAAAGAACTGTTGTGTGATATTAATTTGTTTGTCCAGATTTTGACATAGCCAGGCCGTTAGCTATGGGAAGCTGTAGAGGCCCTATTTGGTATAAAATAAATTTGAAAGACCCCTTCAGACTGTGAGGCCCTAAGCTGTAGCTTATTTAGCTTATACCTAAATACGGCACTGATTTCATCACTACAATATTCACAAGTGATAGAATGTGGCATCTGTGGATTGCATATGTTATATCTATTATGTATGGTTTAGTGTTGTTTTTTTCTGGGAAATGAAATTGACTGACATAATGTATTAATCGGGAGTTTTTTGCAAAATTTCAGGAGATATTACTAGATCAAAAGGTAGGTGTGGAAATACCCCCCAAATCGGGAGGTTTCTTTCCTGGCTTAAGAGTTGACAGGTATGAACTGTCCAGTCTTGTTGGTTCATTCAAGTCACCAGGCTGGGCCTGTGCCTAAACAATTTTTCTTTGAGCACTGACAAATACAGTACATAAACTATTATACCAGACATATATATCTTATTTGTCAATAAGCTAACTGCAGCCTGAATGTAAATTATACTGTAATTGAATCATAAGAAGGAAGCTTCCTAATGTTTAAATTGATTACTTACGACTTCTGCTTTGCAGATTTATTTTTGGCTTCATTTTGAAAAACTAATGATTAATGTATGACCAATGAAAAATGTTCTCAATGTCTTATACACCTCCATGGTATTGGATATTGATTCAAATAGAAGTCGGTACCTGTTCATGTCTCTTTGCCCAGAATTCAGTATTATCTCTCAGGATTTCAGTGTTTCAAAATATTGTAACTTCGGTGGTGTGTTGGGGGTAGGTAATGAATATGTCATTTACATATAATACAATTGAATCTTTTCCTTAAATGAACTTTTTGCATTGTGGTAAATTTTTAATTTTTACATTGTACACCATCACTTAATCCTTTTCACATTTTTTGCACAACATACAATGTATAAGTATTTATTTTTAAATTACCTTTTTAAAATTCTTAACACACCATTCACTAGATACAGTTATGAGCAGCTCTTGGAAACAGATTCAGCTTTTTAATGTGCAACCCAAATCTGGTCTTCTCCTGTCTGTCTTGCTTGCCTTGTTTCTGTTTCAGGACTGGCTAGTATTGTATCTCAGGACCACATGATCTGTTGTCTTATAAAAACTTGGAAAAACTCGACAATTTACAGAATCGTGGTATCTTCCGCACAATGTAATCACTGCCTGTCTACGATATGTAATTTATAAACATTACAGTCACATTAAAATTTGTAGAGAATTACATATATAAAATTTTTTTTTATTTCTGGTCTCCTTTAAGCATAAAATATTGGTCAATCATTTGTTTAGTACCTGGCTGAAGCAACTAAACTATTGTAATTGTTGATTTACATGAAACAAATGACAAATTAGAGAACTTGCAGGAGTAAATATATCTTTTCTGTGAAAAATATGATTCCACATCACAGAGAAATGGAGAGTGCTTTCAAATAAGTCACTGTGGCACATGAAATGAATTCAGGTAAGAATAGATGACCAGACAGTGTTTCCATACATTAATTGTCTATTTTAACACAACCACTTGTTCAAAGCCCTTTACAGTGCATAGAGTTGTTTATCAGAACATTACATACATCTTTCGGAGGTATGTCAGCAACAGTAATGAACAGCATGGTGTAACATTGCAACCTGATAATGGATGCACAGTCAGTGGGTGAGCTGGTTGGTTGTGTGCTGTAATATTAGAACAGCTAAAGTGCAATAGGTGTAAATAGGTTCATATTTTGTTAATTAGGTCTGCTGGTCATAAACTAGATCTTGTGGTATGGTGTGTTGTCTGTCATACATTTGACTTTCATCTTTTTGTTATTGGTACTCATGAAACTACTTCAAGGATTGCCTCGAAACTTTAAACACACATTCATCTCATGGCCTACTTGGTCCTAAATGAAAATGGTGCCACTAGTACATCCAATATGACTGCCCAAGTGACCATCTTAAAATTCTTATTGCCATACATCATCAATGGATGATCATATAGGCACGTGGTTTCCACTAAAAGATTCTTATGATCTCTAGTTGGTCCCAGATGAAAATGCTGCAGATCTGAAAATCGTGTTGTTGCTATCCTGATTAAATGATTGTATCAGTATGGGGTTTTCACCAAAAGACTTTTTATGTCCAATCGAAACTAAGTGAAAATAGTGCTAATGTAGTCACCACAGTAGAAAACTTAAAAATCTTGTCACTTTTCCTCCTGCTTGGATGGTCATATCGATATGACCTTTTTAATAGAGGACTTTTTTATGTCTGGTTGAGTATAAATAAAAATGATGATTATTTGAAGTTCAATATGGCCACACACTGGCCATCTTGAAAATCTTTTAACGGTTCCTCCAGAACAGGAAGTTAAATCGATGTGGGGTTTACACCAAAAGACTTTTTGTGCTATTCATTTGGTCTTAAATGAAAATGGTGCCGATTTGACGTCTTGAATATAATGTTATTGCTACAATTCCCGAATGGGTTGTTGTATCAGCATGAGATTTTTACTGATAGAATTGTGACGTCTAGTTAGACCCAAATGATAATGGTGCCCATCTGATGGTCATGGCTACCACAGCAGCTGTCTAGAAAATCTTTCTGTTGCTTCTCCTCCTTGGATTTTCACCAAAAAGACCTGTCTGCTTGGTCCTAAAAGAATGTGGTGCAGATCTGGGATCTAATATGGCTGCCCTAATGCCATCTTGGAAATATTGTTATTACTCCCGAATGAACTGTCATTTCAACTTGGACTTTTCACTTTTCACAAAATAAACATGTAATGTTTTGTTCTAAACTTCATATGGTTCTGTAATGTCCAGTATGTGACCATCTTGAAAATTGTCTTCGCTACTTCTTAAATGGAAAGTCATTTTAATATTAAGTTCTCAAGCTCCTCTGGTGTCTGTTGGTCTTAATGACAGACCCTCAATATGGCCACAATATTGGCCATCATGAAAATATTCATATCTTGGCTTCCCAATTGATAGCGATATCAACATTTTTACCAATAGACTTATTATGCTGTCTAGTTGGTCCTAAATGAAAATGATGCCAGTCATAGTCAAATATGTGGTGCAGTAAAGGTTGTTGTGAAAATCTTGTTGCTGCTTCCCCTGAATGGAAAATTTTGTTTTTTTGAGCAAAGACTTTAGAATGTCCAAAATGAAAATGGTGCCAATCTGACATCCGGTATGCCCACCACAGCAGCTAATTTTAAAATTAGTTTTTGATGAAGAATATCAAGGATGATTTCAACACTCGGCAGTTGAAAATAAGAAATGGTCTTACGTTGAATTCCTGGAATTCTTTTTTTTCCAGTAGAGCTATCATCTCTTCAAGGGACTATTGTTTTTCATGTTAGAATTTTAAAAAATGTTTTTTTTTTATGAAGCTCTTTTTAATCATAATCGTTCTCCACCAATATACTTGGGTATTATTCGCAATTATAACATTGAAAGCAAGAATTTATCCATTGAAATAGATCCCTCTTTTTAAGTCACTATTTTGTAATGTGCAAGATCTGGCCTGAACTGAGCAAATTGCTTTATTATCTTAAATGAATATAAGAGCCAGATATCAATGCACATCTTTACTGTTCCTCTGGATAAGTTTGTAAGATTAGTTGGATCCAGATTTCATTAGTCAGCCATTTATTTTATGTGAGTAAGCAGAATAAAATGAAGAATAAGAAAGGACAGTCGTCACACAACATTACAGATATTTTTGATTTAGTAAGTGCTATCTGTATTTTTTTAACTTAGATGGACAAAGTAAAATGTTATTTTGTGATGAAACAAAGCATTTTGTAACCAAAGTCTAAGAAAATCTTGTAATGGCAGCTACATCTGGCCCTGTATACTCAAAACATTTTTAGCATAAACCTCTTGTTCAAAATCAAAACCACAACATCAGATGTGATCCTTAGGATGCAGTCATAATGTGGTAATATTGTAGTCTTGTATTGGGACATGAATTCAGAAAAATCTGCATATTCCCATTTTCTAGCTTTAATCTAGTTAAAGACTCAGTTTTAGAACTTTGTGTTTCTTGCTCAAAATATTTAAAGAATACAGGAATCTGTCTCATTTCTGTATGCAAACATAGACTGATTTATATAATAACCAGTCTAATTTCTCTAATACAAACTGAGACTGCTTTGGCATGATTATATAATAACCAGTCTCATTTCTGTATACAAACTTAGACTGCTTTGGTGTGATTATTTTGTCATCCCATACTAGTTTATATTCAGTATATCAGCATAAAGACTGGCATAGTGTTTTCATGCCCTACTTAAAGATTTGCTTAAATAAAATTGAAAATATGCAACTACTGAGCAGGGCAGAAGAGTCCATTTAAAAGTGAGGTATATCCAAATTTTAAAAAAGTGTCTAAATTAAACTGCATTTTCATTGTGTCACATAATGATGCATTACCTACATAATGTAGAACAAGTAAAGTGTTTGAATTATCAAATACACAATTTATCTCTATTCTTACATGTTTTGTCAAGTTAATTGATAAAATTTGTTAAAAATGGTTAGTCTTTTGTAAAACCATATCAGAAAATATGTCGGAATTATATAAATGTTGCTGACAGTTGCTGGTAGAATTTTTGATCAGTCAGAAATTTGAGTTAAAATGAAATTTTCTGACATTTGTTGAACTTTGAATTTGACTACTGTGTAGCCCAGATATATTTTACTCGTATCCATTCATGGATTTTTCCATAATAAAATCTCAGGAATATCTCCTTATATGAAAGCAGATTGCATGGGCAGATTGATGAAATTTTATGACATGTATGATTGGTGTTATTTTGCTCAGTGAGCAATTTGAATGACCCTGACCAAATTCTTTTGCATGGATATAAGTGTAACGATGTTCTAAATGAATAAGATTATGCTAAGTGTTCAGGGGTATATAAATTTTGTCAGGCTCCAGTTGTCCACAGACAAGTAAATTAAAAAGCTTTCTTGTCCATATACAAGACTTTTAATTGTTTAAAATAATGGTGAAAGACAGGACTGTTAAAATGTTTACTTATATTAAGTAGCACCATTTAAATGCATGCAGTATAGATTTGTGACATGTAAAATGTACTGGATATTTCAGCTTGTCTTATTTTGGAGTTTTATGGTCGGGGTCTGCAAATCGAACAAGAATACATTTATGGTCTTTAACAGTTGAATCTGTTCTAGGATCTGAAAGGATGAACGTGACTAATTTTTACTTTGACATTTTCAGTCGGACCTCTTGTCAGATATGCTGTTGATGCATGAAATTCTGTTGATGTGATCAGCTCCAAGTTAACTACATTTTTTATTTGAATTCTACAAAGAAATTCAGTCTGAAAAGATTTTCTTCATTATGGCATATGTTGTATTAAACAACTTCTTGTATTACTCAGTTTGGCTTATATCATATTTATTGATCATTCTGTCTCAATCACCTACAGCTTCTTTTTTCTCAGATTTGGAGTTTTTGTTATCAAATTTTAACTGACATTTGTGCTTTCCATGTTTTTGGTGTGATTATCCTTGTATTAACCTGTCCTGCAGATAATCCACAGGTTTTGTCCACAAGGTTCAATTTGTTCAATCTTTGTTAACCTCAAGCCAATGAAATTCCTGCAGTCAAGAATCTTTGAACTCCCATTATCTTTTTTTTTCCAGTATTCCCTGTTGTAGTCAAGTTTGAGCCTGTTTTGTTGACTTTTCAATCAGCTTTTTCCACATTTGACTCAAGGTTTATAAAACAATGTTCCATTTCTGGGAAACATTGTAGCCGCACATAATGGTTTCAAGGAGTTCAGTGATTTGATCAAAACAACAGATTCCTTAGAGAAGCCATATCCTTCAGTCTATGAAATTTGCTTCGATAGATGTTGCATAAACCTGTATCTACTGCTTCGATTGGTTGTATCCATAGATGCTGTCATAATCAATAAATTTTAGCATATAGATGTGAATATACAATGCACCCATTAAGTATTTGTAAGTATGAATTGCACGTGTAAACATCGCTCAGACAAAACAGGAACTACTGTCCTTTTAAATTACAAACCAAAATTTATCACAGACAAGTAACCTTGCAAAAGTTACTGGTCCGTATGAACAAATTTCCTTTTCAGACAAAACAGTGGATTTCTGCACCCCTGTTAAACCATTTTCTTTTCTTGCCAGATTATTGATCCTGATGCAAAGAGAAAGTTTGATTAAAGGATTTGAAAATGATATTAGTGATATTTGCGATTAAGTTTAATATCCCAGTATCTGTTGAAAAATGTGTATCTATAGATGTCCCTAATTTGGCAGTCTGCTAATTATCATATTTGTCTTGTGATTGTAAAGCATAAAGTTTCATTCTGGTCTTGCAATGAGTCTTTTGTTTAAATGAGACCTTTGAGTATTTGTTTTGCTTATGAAACAGAAAATGCATGCATTTCTGCCTGAATTGTTTGATTCTGTATTTCTGTATGAGAAAATTTTGTTGTTAATAGATTAGGCCATGAAAATCTGGTTTTGCCAAGTTTAATAGTTTTTGTTTTTATAAACAACCCAGTTTCCCAGTTCTTGTATTGAAAGTATTCATAATATAGAAGAACAACAGAATACATAAAGTTGTTTGTGGATTATTTTAATGTGATTGTTGACAGTATTTCAGAAATTTGTGTGATTGTTGACAGCATTTCCGAATTTTGTGAACCTTGTTTAAATATGGTGATTGTATGTTTGATTATTAAATGTGCAATATTTGTACACCATTTAACGCATTTAACTGGAATAAGAACTGGAACATGTTACATTTCATTCCAGTGTACAGGTTATTTGTGTCATATGTTATCCCAGGCTATAGAAAATCCCAATGTCACAGGTTATTCCCATCTACTTTGTATCCATTTGTATAAGTGAGAATTTGGTGATTGTTTTTATCATGAACTCTTGCCATAATAGCAAAATCAGAATATAACCATAAATGTTTTTTGATTGGAAAATAAAGTCTAGAAAATAAACATTACAATCTGTAAGTACTTTCAAGGGAAGATATCTGGTAGTCAAGTTTTGAGTTAAGGTCTCGTTTGCTTATTTCATTGCTAACAGATGATTTTTTTAAAAAAATCAAGTTTGATATGTCATGACAGTGCCATGCTGTGGGTATAAAGGAAAGGGTATTGAGACTTAATTTACAAGCTTCATTGATGATTTGTACAAGATATAATTTTGTAAAATGCAAGCTGTTTTCAATGTTTCCATTGATGTGCATTTCAACTGTAAAGCAACATAAATCCAGATCTCCTGTTTCATAATGTAAATTGAATTCTGCTCTGTTAGTTTAGAACTGTACTGTGTAAATTTGAAGTCTGCTCTGTTAATTTAGAATTGTATGAGTTTATATTGTAAGTAGAA
This sequence comes from Potamilus streckersoni, assembly GCA_016746295.1. Lineage (NCBI taxonomy): Eukaryota > Metazoa > Mollusca > Bivalvia > Unionida > Unionidae > Potamilus > Potamilus streckersoni. Next base: position 1,347,380 of record JAEAOA010001547.1, on the reverse strand, counting down.
TGAACACTGTAGACAGCATATTACACTGATGCAGATTTGAGTGTACAGTGTGAGCAGTTGGCTTCACACTTCATACAGATAAATGATAGCTCATGATATTAACATAAAGATACCAGTCTGGAAGGAAGTTTCTAAATTTCAGGAAACAAAAATAGAATTTTTATAATATGTATTTATTATTCTTTTGTAAAATTTGTTTTGTATTTCTAATACATATAGTTCAGGATATGTATCAAGGTTACTAATGATGAGAATTATGACATAGAAATTTTGCATGGTTTATAAAACATAAGTTTCCACACAGACCTAATAAGTATTTGACTTTAAGTATATTATCCCATCACTAACAAAGTTTTGAGGAGGATATTGGCATTTTTCCCAAATGTTAATGTCTTGGTCTTTGTTCATACATTCATTTGATATGTCTATGTCTGCAATGCATATTTTTCACTACTCTTCTGAAAGTTTTAACAGCGGATTCATGTCAGGAAGAATTTGTTCATACCAAAACTTAGCCACTGTGACTTGGAATTTTCAGCTATCCATTCATTACGTGCTCGGTATCTTGGACTCCATTTAACCTACATATAAAATACAATATGCATCAGATGGAAAGTAACTCTTCAGTGCCAAAACGACTTTATCAAACTTGTGTCATTAAGACATATTTCTCCACAAATTGTATTTTATATACTAAATATTTTACTCATTCTGGCTTTATCTTTTTATTGTATATATGTGTTTGGATACCTCAACTTGCTCTGCACTGGATAGTCATGATTATGATGATGTGCATTTAAATCTTGTGGTAGCTTAGTCTAAAATCAGGACACACAACCAGTTAGTAATAGATTCAAATCCTGTTCTGACCAGTCGAATAAGCTGTTCTTAAGCTGTGATGTTCTTAATATCCATGTTCTCATCATCTTTTCTTGATACCCATATGTATATATTGTTGACTTCTATAGATGTGTTCCTGTTGGTAAGGGGATTCATGTTGACAAGTAAACATGTTTTGTTGTGATAGTTAAAGAGAATAAAAAATATTAAAAAGACTATTTTATCTTGGTGATTGAAAATTCCAATTAACTGATGTACATATAATTGACTTGTTACTGTATGTATATAAAATGGAACCTATAGCAGCTTTTTTAATTTTAAGCAATCATGAATTGTTGTTTGAATGTGTTTTTGAGAATTATCGTTATGTTGTTGCTTAAGTAACCATATTGTAAACTAGTCAGATTTATATCCTTTCTTTTCTATGCTTGTCATCTTTCATACACAGGTAGCCCAACATTTTTATTTTCTGCATTGATTTATTGATGTGGTCCCTCATGAACATGAAATTTACTAAGCCTGAGGTTTTAACCTAACTTAATACCAGTTTTATATTCATCTGTTTAGACTTAATTTAATATCAGTTTTATATTCATCTGTTTAGACTTAATTTAATATCAGTTTTATTTGCTAGAGTCTATACAGTTTTAGAATCAAAAGAGTTGAATCTATTGGTTGGGATGTTGAGTTTCCACTGTCTTTCAAAGAGTGTTTGTTTAATTGACCTTGAACTGTTATTGTATAAATGTGACAGTAGATCAGTTTCTGTGTTGATTGTTCTACTGGTCAGCACTAACAAATTGCATAGACCCAGATCTTCAAATGCAATATGTGCCAGCAGATCTAGGTCTGTGCTGTTTCTAGTTGACTGTAATATAATTGAGCATATACAACACCTATGCATAACAAATACAAACAATATAGACAAAGATCTGATGGTATTTTGTGTGTATGTTATACAGCCAAAAAAGGTACCAGTTATTGAATATTAAAATACAACTTTTAAATGACAAATCTTTTTCATTAGAGGATAATGTGTTCTGGTGATTTTAGAATATGGAATCTCAAAAGTAATATGTACTGTCAAGTCGTAGCATGTTACAGGAACTGATTTTGTTACAAAGAATCGCATCATGTAATAGCTCCAAAATCTTTAAAAAAATAGCCAATTTTGTGGTTCATTTTTATGGACACAATTTATTTGGGACTAAATATGATACAGTTGCAAAGATTTTGTCAGAATAATGAATTTAAATCATATACAGATTTATTTTTATTGGGGACTTGGTGGGATTTCATTTAAGTAAACAATTAGGCATCTTAATAATTGGCTTTTTCCTGTACTTTAAATATTGGTAGGAAGTTAGTGTTTCATTTAATTAAAATCTAGTAGCATTTGGTGACTATTCCATTTGTTACTTTTTTTTAAAGTACTTGATCAAAATGAAGGTCCACCTAGTGAATAGTTACAATGACAGTAATTTTTGTCATATTTTGTTTTCTTTTAAATGTGATGATTCAGTGTGGTTTTCTCCAAAGATAATTCAAGTAGCTTAAATATTTCCAAAGCTTTTTATACACTTTTATTCATAAAAATATTTACACACTGTACCAAACTAACTTATTTCTTGGATTATGAACCACTGTTCATTGTGTCAGTAATGTTTTATTGGAAGATCATCATGTTAATGAAAATAGAGTATAAAAATATATTTGTCCGTTTTTTTTGTTCCACCAATTACATAATTACCTTTATATGTCTACAGTTTGCATTTGTTGAGTTTGGTTTCAGTGATTTGATGTATAGCTAGTGCATTTATATACTAATGGTGACACACTTGCAACTCAGGTATTATTTACAGATTGTATGAACCAAGTCCATATGAGGGAAGTAGATTACAAAATTGATTTTTTTTCTGGACTGTTTTGTTTACATGTTTAAGATTTGATCACTTTTTAACATATGATCAGTTGCATAAATAATATAACTTGAATTTTAATCAAATTCCACATCTCACCATGCTGATGACAGAAAGAAGATTATAAATGAAAATTAAATACTTATTATTTTCTAGAAGAGAAAGAAAATATTCTATTTCAGAGAAAGAACTTTAAATATTTGAAAATCAGTTTCTTTGTTACTTGTACATTTGCAATGAGCATACATCCATTCCATGATTTATAGCCAAGATGAATGTTCTTTACTGAAGAAGTTATGAGAAACCAAGTAAGATATTTCTGAACTCATTTTAAAAAAGAAGAGATGATGGTTATGATAATAGTGATCTCAAGTTTAAATTAAATATGCAAGATGTAGGTTGATAATGTTCATATTTTGGTCTAGCTTTACTTGTGAGTGAATGTTATAGCTATTCATTTGATTTTGTGGAGAGTATGAAATAACTGCATATGTCGGTCAAAATCTGTGATTTAGATTATCATTGTTAGAATGAATTTGATGTGAAAACATAAGGCCTTGTCTTCTTTACTTGTATTTGCTACGAAAACATAAGGCCTTATCTTTTTTGCTTGTACATGGTATGAAAACAAAAGGCCTTGTCATCATTACTAGTACATAGCATGAAAACAAACGGCCTATCTTTACTCCTACCTGGTGTGACAATGAAAGGCCTTGCCTTCATTACGTGTACATTTTATGAATAAAAAGGTAGTCTTTTTTGCTTGTACTTTATGAAAATAAATGGCTGTCTTATTTACTTGTACCTATTCTGAAAATAAAAGGTCTGGTCTTTACTTGTACTTGGTATAAAAACAGACAGAAAAACTGTGTCTTCTTTACTTACACCTGGTATGTAATATGAAAGGTTTTCTTTTCTTGTTCCTTGATTGAAAACAAAATGCTTTGCTCTCTCTACCTGTAACTGATATGAAAATAAAAGGTCTTGGCTTCATTAACTGTACCGTTTAACCCGCATCACTTGACGTCCTCAGGACCAAGGTAATGTCGACACCAGCAAATGTCGAGATAAGTTTTGGGGAGAAGGCATGAGCTGGGGAGAAAAAAAAATCAAATTTTGCATACAAGTGACATTTATAAGAGGTGACCTGTCATTAGCAATAGGAATTACAATGAGGGAAAATTAACTCTAGAACTTTTGATTAAATCAAGACAAACCTTGCGTGAAATAAACATCAATATTAACAATGTGCATTCCTGTCTTATAATCCATATTGCATAATGTACTATGCATGTATATGAAAAATCCATTAATTGAAGTATACATGACATGTTAAATAATTCATGTATCAAACACTTCCCAACAGAAAGCACAAATAACGTATATAAAAATGTCTTTGATCTGTATCATATTGTCAACAAAAAATCAGTAAATGATTTTCTACAGTAAGTCACCGTAGTAGGTGGCTGTATGTAAATTGGCCTAGCTTTTGGTGAGCCAGAAACAACTTTCATCTTGCTGAGGCTAACATGAGGATGAGGTATTTTGATGTCAACTTAAGCATAGCAAAATTTGGTAGTAACACTTGACCTTGGGCATGGGACTTTGCATTTTCCTCAATATAGGCGGGCTTGTTGACATTAGTGATGTCGATATAAGTGGGTAGGACTGTATATGAGTGAGAAAAAAGTCTTCCTGTCTTGTATGAAAACAAAATGTCTCATCTGTGTATGGAAATAGCTCTTTTGCCACTCTTGATAACTACTCAGTGATACAAGAATGTGTTACATCAGACAACTTTTCTTGGCCTGTTGTAATTGTTTCCTCTTTAATTTTGGCTACATGTGAGATTAAGTGTCTGAATTTAAGTACATCTTAATTTCAGGTTGTAATACAAAGTTTACAAGACAGTTGAACAAGGTCACCGTAGGTTGCAGAATGGAGAGAGTAGGATTGGGTTTGATTGGCATTTTACATGCCAGGTGTCATAACCAAAGTTTGGGCATTATAAAACATGAGATATGTTAGTCCATGTCTTGCATATAATAACCAATATTGTTGCTGTCATTAAATGAACAGTACTTGGTCATGGGCATCCACAGGTCTCCACTCTGACAGCTAATGACTCAACTTTTCTCATATACAATTCAAATGGTGATAGCTTGAACACTGTCCAGCCATTTTCAGGACATTTTGTGGTGGATATTTGGTATTTGATAAAATTTACTGATTTTAAAAATGTCTTTGATGTGATTATAGGTCTACGTGCTGATGTGCAATATATTTCCAATATTGAGTTGTTGATGTGCATTTATTTTGTCAGTTTTTCTATAAACAAAAATGAAAGAACTGGAAATATTACCTTATAATATTCCCTATTAATAATTAGTCTGATATAATACAATCTCTACATTATTTTCATTGATAGTGCTGATCAGAGTTAATTATTTCAGTATTTTATCAAAATATTTTTTAAAATTTTTTTATTAAATTATCAATTAAGATAAGCAGAAGAAAATAAAAACATTTATTCTTAAAATTGCGTGTATTTAGAAGGATATAGAAAGTTATTTCAAATTTAGATAAATGATGCAGATCCATCTTCAGTGATGCTACTAATACAGCAAATAAAACAAACACCTGTAAACACCTTTTCTCAAAAATGGTTTAACAGAATTTGACCAAAAAAATCCTGGCACTAATGGGCTTTTCATTTTGTACAAATGTTGATTTGCTATCAAATCTGGCAACTGTTACAAAAACTACAAAACTTTTACATAATATATTCTCAAATTTCGGTCGACATACACATAATAAATTCGTGTGAAGTTAACACTTAATTGTACTAATAAACAGGCGTCTGTTACACGAAAAATTTGAATTTTACCTGATTTCTGCATCCTCGTAGTCCTGCAAAAAGTAACAGCACAGTGAGCATGTTTGAATTTTTTAATAGTAGAAACTTCCTGTAACCATATAACGCATTGCTAATTTTATATATGTTCTTGCGTACTGAAAAATGAAGTCAAGTTGGTGGATGTTAGGGGGGGGGTTATACCCTTGAGTGTTACGGGGTTTAATTATTTTTATACCCGTGTATGGTTTTGGTTATATGAAAATGGGGTGGGGTGTTTCCAATATTTATTTAGGCATGGCACCCACCCAGGCTCGATTATGGTTCAGAAGTTAAGTAGGTGAATATGGTTCTGAGCCCCCAGTCAGCAATGCCGACAGTTAAATACAAAAGTACTAAAGGGTGAAATTAAAGTTAAATACAAAAGTACAAAGGGGTGAATTAAATAAAACAATTTAATAATAAAACTTCAACATGCGAGCTTCCCAATCGCTCGACCCTTTTGTGTCTATTTCATCATCTGAATCAGTGTGAGAATTTCGCCCTGTCCTTGGTTCTACTCATCTGTCTCTCTAAATTTCTCCTGCACTCCTCTTTTACTCCTTCGAATTTCCTCTCCACTTCTACTCCTCCTTTGCTCCTTCGAATTTCCTCTCCACCTACACTTCCCTTTCCGACGACTTCCTCGTCGACTCCAATCTGTCGACCCTGACTGTACCGACAGTCTTAAGTCTTTTCTCTCAGACTCTCGGGACTCTCCTATCTGAAGTTGTTCCACCCGGAAAGCTTCCTGTAAAACACAAGGAGGGTGTACTATTTTGCTTGGCACATACACTCACACTACCTAGATAACTTATCATCAGATAAGGCTATCAAATTTCATGGGTCACGCATCCATTCCCACCGAAATACTCCTACATTCATGGATGGTAAACAATGTAAAATCATAACATAATAACACATCATAAAGCACGATATCAATTACTCGTATACAGGCAACAATAATTGATTCACACCAATACATAACCAACACATTTATTTTGCATCACAGATCATACAAATATATAAATATGCAACTATCTATGCTCTGAACATATTCAGACATACATTCATAATCTTGCTTACATCAATCATTTCCTAACTCCAATACAAATCTCAAATAAGTACACAAATGAAACTCTACAAAGTAATTCTTCATTTTAACAATACTATTAGTAATTGCGTAAACATAATATTAGTACTTACAGTTACGGCGTTGCAATGTGTAAGTAAAAAATCAAACGAATATCTAACTTCTTTAAGCTTTCTTTTTGTTCGCAATCTTTTCCCTGCGATTCACGCCATATTTACTAGTGCGTATCTCGGAGTAGCCTTAATCGTTCAATCACCTAGTAATCTGCCTCGGTCTACTAAATAATTCTGGGATGGAGTCAGTTTGATATCCTCGAAACTTAGAGGTATGCCCACCCACTAGCTTAATTCTGATTGGATGCGGTGGACTAACCATTCCCAAGTTGTAAATCAGCAGAACTGTCAATATAAGTTGCCTACCATTTTATTACAAATGGCTCTTTTGATGTCTTACTAAAGGATTAGCACTCAGGTGTAATTTAAGATGCCCTGTTCGGCACAAAGAACCTTTTGGCGACTACGTCTCGCTTGGCTTCTTGCTCGCGGCGTTTGTCCACAAATCAAACACCGGATTAGTGTCAGTTGGATAAACATCCGTCCACCTAGGTAGACCGTGACAGTGGGTTTTCTTGTAGATCGCCTGTTATAAGTCGATTGCCACATCGACTTACTGAATAATTTCCCCAAAATGGCATTTTATGTTTTGTGGATTTTTTATATTAATAAAAATGAAATATAATTGTTGATTGCAATTAGTAATGGGAATTGTATTATTTTTTATGTTGCTGATTGAGATTTGCAGAATTCGGTTATGATCAATCATAATTTTTGGATGAGAATAGCTAAATAAAGAGGTGAATGAAGGAATGATTTAAAACAACAACAAAAAAGGAACTGATTTTGCTATTTTTGACCAAAATGGTCTTAAAAAAAGGAATGTTGATAATAAAAATTCCAGAAACAACGTGAATCACACCCATACATTAAAGTTATAAAATCAGCACTGAACCCAGTAAAAAGCAATGTTTCTTGACATTGTTCATGAATTTGGATTCCATATGTATTTCCAATTATTGCATGTAGACTTGATATATAGGCCTACTTGCATGTAGACTTTATATATAGTCATACACGTCAGTTGACTAGATCATTGGCCAACTGTGCTACAGACTTAGTCTACTGGCCTGTTGACTACATCTATAGGCGAACTCGCTGTAGGACTAGATCTAAAGGCCTAATTGGCATACATGTGACTGAACAAGTAAGTAAGCTTGGGATAAATCGTGAGATTTGCAAAATTTTGTCGAAGTTTTTACTTCAAAAGATGGAATATTTTTAGTCAGAATGGCGAAGTATTAATTGCGATTTCCTTATCCTATTGCGGACCAAACGCTTGGATCACTGAGTAGTTTTCGTCCGTATTTTTTATTCCTTTTGCACGGGAACTTGTGAGCAATTTACTAGTCGTGGGACGTAATTTTGGCTAGATCTTTAAAATGATTTGCTACAGTAAACTGGAGGTTACGTTCGGCAATAAAGTTGGCAAACTGTCTCGGTATGTATAACTTTATTCACATTTGATGCAGATTCCGTGAACATGGATTTCGGTGATGGCGTTTTCGTTGTCCGTGTTTATTATGCTGCATAACACGTAATATCATTCTTGACATCGTAGCATATTTTAAATTCAACATTACAAGAATAGCAGAGTGCATATTCATGTCCATTGAACTTGATAACAACCGGGCGTTACGGTTGACCACTGTCTACCTCAATTCACCTCAATCTACCACAATCCACTACAATCCTCCATGAAAACACTTCAATTTACAACAACTGACCATGAAAATACTAAGACCTGCAAACAATTACTACGTTAAGGAGGAGGCAGACCAGCTGAAAACCGGACAGTTCTGTATACAACCATACGAATGATCACTGTTTTTTAACAACTCAAAAAATGCCTTCGTTACTTGTAAATGTATAGTTTCTCTTTGTCTTCATTTTTCCTGGTATGAGAACGAAATCACACCATTAATTGTACGTAGTATTAAAAAGAAATGCCTTCTTTTCTTGTACCTGGTATGAAGACAAAAGGTCTTTTATATTTTACTTCAAAAATTGTGGTGAATCAAACTGATCTTTTCTTTAACTTTCATTAGTTTTGGACTGTTCCAATTGTTTCCTTATTATTAATTTTGGTCACATGTAAGATTAAGTGTATAAATTTTAGTACAACTTAATTTCAAGTTAGAAAAAAATGCACTACACAAAACGTTTGAACATGACTGATACAAATTGCAGAATGAAGACAGTTGTTGTTGTTGGGCTTAACGCCATTTTTCAGCACTTGATAGGCTATTCATGGCGGCCAGTATTAATGGTGGAGGAAGAAACCGGGAAATCACCGGAAAGAACCACCGACCCACGAGAAGCTACTGGCAAGCTTTCTCACATATCCACATTCGCCGAATCCTAGACTCGAACACACGAAGACAGAGGTGAGATGGCAGTGATCCGTAACGGACAGCGCTTTAGACCACTCGGCCACTCGGGGCCCCTGAATGAAGACAGTAGGAAAGAAAGAAAAAAGTGAGGGATCTGGTTTTATTGGAATAGCACGTGTCAAGTGTAATAGCCAGATTTTAGGAATTAATCTGACACTATACATGTCAGTTGGAGTCGTATATGCTGTGTACTATCCAATAAAATTGCGATAAGTGAATGAAACATTACGTGATCCACAAGTCTTCAGTCCGATACCTAGACGAGTGTCACCATTTATCATATACGAATCAAATGGAGACAACTTTAACATTTTGCAACCTTTTTTGCATGGCATGAGTGTCATTACTATATCTGTTTTAATTGATGTGATATGCTAATGAGAAGGCATATTATCTTTGATATGATGATAAGTCTCAATGCTGATGTGCAATATATTTCAAATATATAATTGATGAACAGTGCCGGATTTAGACAAAGCGAGGCCCTAAGTTATGGGAAACTATAGAGGCCATATTTGGTATAAAATAAATTTGAGGGGCCCCTTCAGACTGAGTTCAGACTTTGTAGCTTGGTTAGCTTATGCCTAAATCCGGTGCTGTTGATGAAATGTACCTTTATTATTATGTATATTTTATGGGGGAAAAAAAGAAATGAACATTACCTAAGAATATTTTCGTTCATAACTAGCCTGATACAATACCTTGGCCAAACCCTCCATCCAGTCACTTAAAATTGAAAGTGAAATATATGCATTTTCACTTATACCTTATTATGCTCTTAGTATACTCATGTCGACGTAGAGGTGGATATATGTAGGAATACATGTGTCCTGCTCGCTTTCTTAATGCAGCTAGTCCTTTTTTAGTGGATTGTCACCTGATAACGCACATACTGACATCACTTTGCTTCTGCTTCCCTCAAATCTTATGGAACGGTGGTCATAACTGTCTTTAGTACAGTTCGTGTTTCTTGTAGTTTGGTTCATTCTGAATGTAGTTCTTTAAGACCTCTTGAACTTGAAAGGCCAGTCAAGGTATGTAAAGGAATATAATAGAATGCTTACCTTCTTTGACATAGTTTGACTGTTATGGACTCTGGTCACAATTGTTATTTCCGAGTCATTACCCGCGAATGTAGTCCCAGTCTAATTTTGAAGCACTGTTTCCTCTCATTTTTATAATGATACACGAGTTTGATTTAGGCAATCTTGATATTTATATAAAAGAAATTGCGTTTTCTCCAGAATATGACATTATAGTGTGGTTGTCTGTGTTTATTTTGGTGACGTTGCACAATGAGTATTAAGGCATCGTGGCCGGTTCGGATCCGAAAGTAAAATCTCTGACCAATTGCATTTGTTTTGTTTATAGTTAAGCCTCTGAACAAAATGCTGATCAAATGACTCCTTATAGCCCTTCAAACCATGCATACTCATTTAAATAGATAGTGTTCATCGATGGTAATTATATTCTCAAATATTTAAATGAACTTTTTACTCAATTCCCAGTTGAAAGAATATGAACTACAAAAACACTTATAGTTAAAATTGCATATATGTAGAATGTTATAAAAAGGTTTCAATTTTGCATAAATGATACTGTTGTTGGTGGTGTTCATAAAAATAGAAAACCATAAAAGCAACCTTTTCAAAAACGGAATTAGACTAAATTTGACAACATTGTGGCATTAAAGGTTTTAAATTCAACAAAAAAATTCTTATTTGCTCTCAGATAGGGCAAAATGTTACTAAAAGCTTGTACACAATTTCTAACTGAGCTCACATATAGACAAAATGATATAACAGCGAGTGTGTACATGCAGGTGAGAAAATATGCAATAGTTGCGTTGTCATTCTAAAAACATCGAACAGCGAATGTGTACATGCATGTATGAAAATATGTAATAGTTGCGTCGTCATTCTAAAAGCAAATAAATAGATCAATCAATATCATAAGTAGTGAATGGGGATGCTATAGCGACAATGGGAATTATCATTAAAAAAAAAAAAACACTGGGAATTATCATTAAAAAAAAAACCACCTTGGGATACTATAGCGACAAGATTTATGGCGACAAAATGACAAAGTCGAGCCTTTATAGCGACAATGGGAATTTTGTATTAGCACACCCTGGGACTGTATAGCGACCAGAGAAATGGCACAGGTGGCATGACGTAACGATACTGGACACTTGTCTACAGTGTAGCAATGTGCAAGTACTGTGACGTCAAGCGTTCGTCGTTTTGGTGAATGTAGTGGAATGTATGTTTTATAACTTGTACGGGCAATTTGTTATTGAAAAGTGTAATCTTTTCGAGGCATGGAAAAAGGCCCTGAAAAAGGGCCTTTGTTTATAATGTTAACACCAGTTCGTTAACATACAGGGCATCTCACTGATCGTCTTCTCTTTCTCAAACTTCGTCTTACTTCTGGTCCGTAAATGAGGACTCTCTTTAAGCACCTTGTCTTTCTACATAAATTCTTCGTTTCCAAAAGGCCGTATCAGTGATCTTGATAATAGCCCATGATGATCTGACATACATGGGATAGTCCGGGCTAAACAGCATCGATGATACGAGGGTAAATGATTCTACGTTAGCCCCCATGTGTGTGTGTGTGTGTGTGTGTGTGTGTGTGTGTGTGTGTGTGTGTGTGTGACAGGCACAGGTGAAGGGAATGAAGTGAACCGTGTGTATTTATAGGAGAAGAGTGGATCGAAACAGATTGAAATGGTTGACCAATCCCAATACGCGTTACAAAATTCGGTTACTTGGTGGAGTCTGTCTTCCAATAAAATTAAAAATTCAGGACAGATTTATTAAATAATTTTTCATCTTTTAAAAAGCTAAGCTCTTTTATCAGTTTTCAGAGTCAAATTTTACGTGCAGAAATTTACCAATAAATGGAATCATAGTGAATTTATCTCGAGTATCTAAACAAGTTTGTTAAAAACTAGTCCTGATTGCTAAATGTAGGAAAATTATGAGATCTCGGGGGAACAGCGTTTCCCTACATTTTTGCTCGTTCAATTACTTTTTGCGCCGAGTAGCATGCGTTACCCTAATTCTTTATTGCGTTCACTCACTTCTTTCTTTAGCACTTCACCAATGCCTTTAATTTCCTCTCGCCTTAATCCTCCTTTTCACTTCCCATTTGATAAACTCAATAATTTTGAATTGAAGAAACGGATAAAGACTGTTTAAATGATATGTTTTAATATATGATGTGTCATATTTTGGTTGCGTTGACAATAATCAAAGAATGAGGTAGAAACTTTCAAATCATGAACATGATACTATAGCAACCAAATAATATACATAGGGTGTAAAAATGGTTTAAATTTTGCAAAATGTGCTTTAATACGTATTTTCCAATTTGCTAACAACATTTTTCTTTATAGAACAAACATTCTTTAATTTGATTCATGTTCTTCCCGTTTTGCTTTTCTTCATTTGGCTTCTCGCATCTCTCTCTCTCTCTCTCTCTCTCTCTCTCTCTCTCTCTCTCTCTCTCTCTCTCTCTCTCTCTCTCTCTCTCTCTCTCTCTCTCTCTCTCTCATAATTTATTTCTCTTAGTTACAAAATGATAATTTAAAAGACAACTGCAGTATTATGAATGTTAATCCCACATAGTAATATATGTCCTATCACAAGTTCAAAATATAGAATGTTCCGAACGAATTCCAATAGTCTTGAATGTACTGATGTGTGCCACAATGATATAGTCCAGAATATCTTGTAATGTGTTCTTAATAATCACTAAGTAGTGTTCTCGCCCATCTTCCGGTTTCAACATCTAGTCTATGAGAGAATATTCTAAATTTAAATTGAGTAAATTACATTAAATTATTTCCTCTGATATATATATATATATATATATATATATATATATATATATATATATATATATATATATATATATATATATATATATATATATTAAATAAGCTATACTAAATTTCAAGCTTTTATTACATTAAGTAAATTCCATATCTCTAGGCAAAGTAACACTTTTTTATAAAAAATTAGTCAATTTTTTGAGGTTTTTACCAAAAGTTTCCACTTTGGAATAGAATCTTTCATTAATTTAGCCGTACCTGATAACCTTGGACAATATATGCGTACAATAGATTAAAAAGGTGCACCATGTCAATATCTATATCTTTAATATCAAACACGGAAAACTATTCCTCTAAATCATTTTAAAATATTTTGAAAAAAAGGAAATCGTAATAAATTTTCATCTGAACCAGCACTGTAGCATCATTATGATTGATCTAAAGACTTTTCCATCTATTGAAAGTAAATCTATCTTTAGTTCATTCAACATGACTAAAAACTCTCCTTTTGAGTATCTTACATTAAAGTGTTCTATCCACACTTCTTTATCCCCGATATCTCCATCGTTTTCAAATATGATTACGATACTCATGAAAGTTAATGGATAGACTATCATATATCAGTCAAGTTTCATAATAAAAAGGAGAAGGGTTTAACTAAAACAGCACGTTATTCGAATCGCCTTCAATTATCGCGGTCAATTCCCTTCCTTTAGGTTCATTTATTATATTTTAAAATAGTAATTAGCATATATGTTTCATTACTATTATAAACTCCTTGCAAGTAAATCTATATTTTTATATAAGATTTAAAGCCATGATACTGAATGATTAGGAAACAATTTTTTTAAAATTCTTTTATGATGCACATATTATTTAATACTTGTATAACCATTATATGCGGCCTGACCTACAGATTATTTAACAGACTGCTACATGTGAGGTAGATATAATTACCTTTTTGCATAAAGGCAACTTATTTATTGTTACACTAGCTATATATATATATATATATATATATATATATATATATATATATATATATATATATATATATATATATATATATTAGTGCACCACAACCCTGAGTTTGTAGCTGTATTGGCAAAATATTATTCAATGTATAAAGTTCATACCATATTAAATAAGGCGCAAAATTGTATTCGGTTGCTGAACACGTGGTTTGCACATATATAGTTTGTGTATGGCCTCTCGACTTTATCCTGTACTTGTGTGTGGTGTTTGATAATCAAAATCACGCACATCTGCGAGTATAAGAAGTTCACTTTGGAGTTGTATGAGCTATATACACTCCCTATCTTTGCTAACATGTGGAAAAGTCGGGCTATGTAATTTGTATACACAAGGCTAAGTACCTTTTAAAACACGGGACGAAATCTATTTTTGAGAGAATCTTGCTATAAGTCTCTTTATCACTATTTTGTATGAAGCTACAGAGTACATATAAAGGACCCGTCATGAAATTCCTTATTATAGGCATACATTTGTGTACAAAAGGTAATACAAATTTATGCAGGCCATTACATCTTATTGTTATATTGAAAATGTTCATGAATAGAAAAAGTAACTGCTAATTTAATCAAAGTTTTGTTCCATTATTATTTGGAACTGTCCCTAATTGTAATTGATAAACATAGCATGTGTCCAGATTAACATCATCGTGATTGGTAAGAAGTAACTGCTTTCCAGAAGGTTTAAAACAAATTGACATTGGACACTGAGGAATCCCATCTGTAATTACCTTCAGTACCAAACCATCTTGCGACAGCTGATGGATATTACAAGAATAATATCCCACAATAAATAAGTTTTCTTCGTTATCTATTGCCATGTCAGCTGGTTTATTGAGGTTTTCGCTAGTATATTCAAAATGCTTGATCCCATCCAGGTCAAAACAATACACAGCATTATTGCCTGGGCATGAAATGTATACACGAGTCCTTTTTGAATTGAGAGTCAGGTATGTACCATTTGATGACTGGTTTTGACGAGGAATGTAGAAGCAAGACTTTTCGTGTCCATTTTTTGTAAGTACTCCCCAGTGATAACTGTCCTGATGATAACCAGCAAACACCAGGTTTTTACTTTTGAGAGAGGCGATCGCTGTGCAGCATCTAGTGACTGAGATGGTTCGTTTCGATGTGATTGTATCGCCAATTAGTAGGAACTGGATCATACTTTGCTCAGGGAGAGTGATGGCAATTTCATTTTTTGCAAAAACACACATTCGTCTGGGATCAGATGATAACTTGTATTCTGAGAGGTACTGGTTCCGAGAATCATACAAACAACATCGGGAGTTAGCCATATCCAAGAAAACAATTTTGTCATCAGGTAAACAATCTACTGCTATGTAGGCGGGGGCCTCTGCATTTTCTGGACGATGTACTTGGAACTCTTCAACCTTAACAATATCTCTACCTTTGCTTTCTCTCCCTGAGTCTCTGTCTCTGTCCTTTCTGTGAATGTGTTTGTCGTCTGTTTCATTATCGCGCGTATGTCTATGTTTAGTTGACTTCTCATTAGCAATGAATTGGGTAATGTCATAAGGTAAAGGAAGTATCTTCAGATTTTCCAAAACATTGCATGATAGATCAGTTACAGACACCATGCTGCTCTCACGTATGCAGTCGGGAATATTGATATCAATGTTAATTTTCAAAATCTCTGAGCAAGTCATGGCTTTTGACTGATAGGCCAGAAGTTGTTTCTCCATTTTGTGCAAGACTACACACACCTGTGTTTCGGAGCCATACTTTGATATAGCTTCCAATTGTTTACATGAATTCTTGACTGCTGCTATAACAGACTGAATATTTTTGTCTTCCTCTAATATCCTCATCGATTGCCACTCGCTCACTTTTTTTCTTTCCTCACTGACACGTCTTTCAAGATCGTCGATTACAGAATTTATTTTTTGTTTCAATGTGGATATTTCGTTTAACACCTTCTTTATATTAGCCTCAAAGTCAAGCATAGTCTGACGTTTCTTTTTTGAGACGTCCTTAAGATGTTTCTCAAGTTCCTTCATTTTATTCAATACTTTATCTGGCTTCTGTTCCTTAATAACTTCCTTTGCATGTACGTTTATTTCCTTACAATTTGTACAAGCCTTATGTCCTTCCTCAAGACATGTCGCACACAAGACTTTGCCATGATCTGAACAAAAGAATTCATACTCTTTATCTCCATGATTTGTACAGGTCAGAGTGTCGTCTATTGTGACGGTCATTGCAGGATCGCTAAGGAACTCTTCCAGTGTTACAATTTGGTGACCCTTTAACAATTTAGAACTTTTGTGATGCTCGTAACAGGTCTGACAACGGCACTCTTTGCAGACAACACAAAAGTATTCTGCTTTGAGTTGTTTTCCCTGGACAGAACATGGTTCACACGTTTTATCAGTGATTGATTTATCTCCGGGCAACATAGAAGCTAAAACGACATCAATTGGGAACTGTTCCGCCCATGCTGTTAAAGGGGTATCACTAAATGGTGGGCGTATAACGGTGCGACATACCGGACAGATAAATCTGTGTGTTCTGCTTACCTTTGTCTCTGTCTTTGATATGTGAGAACTCAGACACTTTGTGCAGAAAGAATGTAGACAAGTCAGTGATCTAGGAATTGTGAGTGGGTCCAGACAGATTGGACAGATTAGATCCCTATCTTCCGGCTTGATTGGCCTCGCTCCCCAGCCAGAAGAAGACGCCATTTGTACGCTTTGATATTCAAACTACTT
The DNA here is from genome assembly GCA_016746295.1 of Potamilus streckersoni. Taxonomy (NCBI): domain Eukaryota; kingdom Metazoa; phylum Mollusca; class Bivalvia; order Unionida; family Unionidae; genus Potamilus; species Potamilus streckersoni. The sequence goes on along the minus strand of JAEAOA010001547.1, from coordinate 1,330,528 downwards.
CCTTGTTGAACTTGTGTATAATACGTAGGCAGTACTGTGCTATCGGTACATGTAACTATTATGACGTTCTCAATTGAACTTAATCTAGTGATTTGTTGTAATTAATTCATGCAAGTAAGGACGTGTCTTTCTACCGGTACCGTAGAGTTATTTTCTAGTATAATACACGTCTAGTTATGGTAAATAACAAGTACAGAATAATCGAACAACCACGGCAGCAGAAAGGTTCATTCCACATAACTGTGGCCTGTGCTTAAAATATTCATTCGCGTAAATATTAAAATTAAGACATATCTGTTCTGAATCAGCGTTATTTCCCTTCCATACGCATTGAGATCTAAACAATGTCTTACATGCTGCCGTCACAATAGTTGAAATTTAAAAAAGTCCTTCACCGTTCTCTCTCTCTCTCTCTCTCTCTCTCTCTCTCTCTCTCTCTCTCTCTCTCTCTCTCTCTCTCTCTCTCTCTCTCTCTCTCTCTCTCTATCTCTCTCATTTCGTACCTCTTTTGTAGACGTGTCTGACCGTTAGCAACAAACATTCTAAAACATAATTTCCATTAGTATCAATGTTCGTGTATTTCGTGTATGGTTTAATAAATAGTTGTAAATTGAGTATTTAAGTACGTTTGACTTCAGTTCTTATAATAACAGGTAAACTAGTTCGCCAAGTTACGTAGATTTTTTTTATTAAGGTTGACACAAGTCATAGTTATCATTTTCACAAGCAATCCTTTAGTTCACTGCAAGGTAAACTCGTAAGCACACTCGTTAGACTAATACGAAAACGGAATTCGCACTTGCCCAAGACAATGGTGACAAAAGCTTTTGTGTCAAAGTTGGAGCAAAATCGGACATAAATTCGGTAAGAAATGTGGAAAGAATTTTAGTCAGTATTATGCAAGATTATCTCCAAAATATGCGTATAGCTTGCTCATATAAAACGTGTCTGAATTTTAATACAATTGGCCCATTTAAGAGGCTTGATCAATCTCTGAGTAACAGGATAGTTGCTATCAAGTTGACTAATTCAGCCAATCAAATCGAAGTTCACGCAATTAATATTAATGGATCCCGCTCATAGTAATTCTTTCCTGAGAACTTATAATCCTATTTATTACGTTTCATCAAACTCGTCATAAAAAAAACCATTCCCTTTATATGTGAAAAAAAATCAGCCAGACACTCATTAAACATCTTAAAGATATTAATTGTTGTTTTATGGCTTTACTCCATTTTTCAGCACATACACCAGTATTAATGGTGGAGGAGGAAACCGGGAAATCACCGGAAAAAAAAACACCGACCCACGAGAAGTTTTCTCACATATCCACATTTACCGAATCCTGGACTGGAACCCACACAGACGGAGGTGAGATGGCAGTGATCCGTAACGGACAGCGCTTTAGACCACTAGGCCACTCGGGGCCCCAAAAGAGATTGGTCTATTTAAATTTGATTAACACCTGCTCAGAAATAAGTCTCTCGAGTGGTTATAAGGACGGTCATTTCGATGCAACAACACCCCTTAATAGCTATCACTGAGAATAAATCTCATCTGAAGATAATGGTGATATAAGCCTTATCAAGTTTAATAATAATTTGATCCAATATAGAGTTGTTAAAGTGTTGACGCATTCAATCGAATGTAATTCCAGCTCATTAGTATTTTTTGATCTCGCTCATATTTGTACTCGTACTTGATCTTCAAGCTGCTAAATCATTGGTTTGCTTTAATCTCGTTCATACTTGTATTCGTACTAGATCTTCGTGCTATGCAGGATTAAAACTGGTTCTAAGCTAGTATCTATAGAATAGTAACAAGTTAATCAGATGCAAGATCGCTTGTTTAGTATGCGTAGATCATGCTCATTATCGAACTTATCCAAGGTTATGTTGGTCTAAACCTATAATCCATATTTAGCCAATCCGATGCATGCCTATATTCCGTGTTTAGCCAATCCGATGCATGCCTATATTCCGTGTTTAGCCAATCCGATGTAAGATCTTGTTTACTTCTGTTTGTGAATCTCGCTCGTAATCAAACACGACCAACGCCTTTGATCTATGTCCATAAAGTATTATCAGTGTGACTGAAATAGCATGCAAACCAAATGTGGTGAAAATTAATTAAGACAGCTACTTACTACAATGAGCGAAGGCAATAGTTTTTCTGGCATCTCATTCGTCATTAAAACAATGACAATCTACAACAGAAAGTTTTGTGAACGAACTACTGCATATCCTCTCAGCAAGAATAATGCGTATTTACAGTATTTACCCACGTTCTATCTCCGCATGAATAAGGCGTGTTTACAGCATGCACCTACTGTTTCTCTCAACAAGAATAAAACATATTTACAGTCTTTACCCATTATTTAGGTTTTCTCTCAGCAAGGGGGCCCCTAGTACCCGAGTAGTCAGTCATAAGCGCTCACCGTTGCGGATCACTACCATCTCATCTCCGTCTTTGTGGGTTCTAATCTCGGGCTTGTGCAACCTTTGTACGCGAGAAAGCTTGCCAGTAGTGATTTGCCATCCCCACCAAAAAAAAAGAGAAACTCAACATACCCACCCCTCCTAAACGACTCCGACTAAAACTGAAATACATAATGCAGTAGCACTCTACCAGTATAGCACACACAGTACATATACATTTAAAAGTGACATACAGCACCTAGCTCCCATTTCCACGCCCCCCCCCCCCGAAAAATTCAAAGAATGCCCTCTTATATGTGCTGGTCCTGAAATTACGTCGATTGGTAGTATTACAAACTCACTGTGCTGAAACACCCCGATTAAGATCGCAAAAGTCAACGGCTGCTGTAACCCATTACGATTCGGCGAACCTCTCGAAAATCAAAAATACCCATAGTACACAAAAAAATAGCAACTATCATAAGGTATGAAAAATATCACAACTCAGGACTATTCGACTAGAATGTGACCCTCCGATGTTTGGCGTTATGCTAGTGAGCGGTCCTCACAAAATAGGAGAGTGGACCTAGATTGTTTCTGCTTGAGTACAAGATCAGAGCCTTAGTCAGAAAAAGACAGATATTCGGGATGCCCTGCTTTCTGTAGCTTGCTCGGTTTGGCATGGAATAGCGGAATATCGCACAATTCTAATAGCACGCAAACGCGTGCAAAATAACGAGTCGTGCATACCTAAGGGCAATATACGACTATAATCCAAAAATAATTACACATAATTAGTGGGCCTGATAACACAATGGTACTAGTATGCAAAGAAGCTCCAGGTTGCATGTGAAATTACGATGGACTTATATGTTCCCTGACCATAAACAATAGTATCTCCTTCCAGTTTTGTTAGTGAAGGGATAATAAACTTTTGAGTCAGAATCTTATAAGGTCTGTATCGAAATATATGCCTTAAAAAACATAAAAATGATGTCAAATGTACTAATATCAAACGGCATCCTCATAAATATATGTATAATATAAACAAAACAAGTTTTACTATAGATGAGAACTGGTGCATATTGCAGGAGATCTTAGCATTATTAATCATTAAATCTAGAAATGCACATGCGTACTGGCGTCCTTTTGGTAACGTTACGGTCTATTATGTATATGCATACAATCTGTAGTCAACTGCACACACTGCAGACTCAAAAATTGTGTAATTTTCTGGCATACAGGGGTCTATTATGTTCAGTCAGCTTATCTTATATACCAAACACAGGTCTTATCCAACTTCAAGCAGCATAAACTCATATGTTTTATAACAGGACGTATCGGCAGATCTAAGTGCATGTAGTGTTACGAATATGTAATGAAATTAATTGTGTTTTAGTTTCAAATTTTCTTCTTATTTTATTTTTGTTTCATTACATTTTATTGTAATGATAATTTTCAGTGGATTTGACAAAAAAAAATTATAGAAAATCCAGTTCACTTCTAGTATAAATAATGTTGCTACATTTTTATTTTTAGCTAACTTTGGTTCGCAAATTAGTAAACACTAAGCGAAAATGATCTATTACCAAGGTTATGATTAGCCCACTTGTTAGTAATGCTATAAACAGGGTTTTTTTTTTTAAATTATTCCTTTCCAGCGTGAGAATCTGATTTTTTAGATAGCGATATTCTGGTCTATGTGATAAATGTCATTTTTTTTTCGCTGTTCAAATTAGTGATCACGTAGCGCGTTACGTGAGCCACCATGTGATCTAAAAGTGCGGCTTAAAACAGTCATTTTCTAGTAAATTTTCAGGCGTATTCATACACTTCAGAACTCAGGGTGTTTTTACTTGTTGATGCAAGTTTGTTTTGAAGTTCATCTATGTTTTTGGGATTTAATAATTTATATTCTCTTGAAAACAAAACAAGTGTTTGTCTTTAAAAACATTCTGGGACAAAGACATTTAGTGGAAATTTATTCTGGAATTCTAAACAGTACATTATAAATTGTGTTTCAACGAGGAACTGTTGCCATCAGTACAACGACCTCATCTGACGTCATCGCTTCCCATATTGGAACTTCATCGAGATTCGAACCTGGACTCAAATCAGAACTTTTAGTGATGGGACTTATATTTTTTAATTCTAGGATTAATTTTGGGATTATAGTCACAAACCGTAAGTCCTATTTCAAAGTTTTACATTGGTGTCTAGGGAAATAAATTATTTTGTTAAAACTTACAAAGCTTGTTGACTTCATTATTTTTGTTACTTCTGTACGATCCTAAACGTAACTTTAGTCAGTTTGATAGTACTGTTACAAGCCAAGGGTCTATGCTTGACCGATCGGTGTCAAAAGCCTGGCTAGATTCCCGCTAGAAGTCATAAATTTACCCAAATTTCCAAAGACTTCTATACAAGTTTAGTTGTAAATTAGAGAACCCGACGTGTCCACTTTATACATAAATATTACTGTGATTAATGCAAGACCACAGATCTCCATTTTTTCATCATCAACGTTCCATACAGTCAGCAGTTCACGCCGTAGAAATTCTACAACTATCCCCTAACACAATGGTCCCCAATCCCCGGGCCAAGGACCGGTACCGGTCCGTGGATCAAATGGTACCGGGCCGCCCAAGGTCCATTAAATTATTTACAGTTTATTTACTGTGGTATATTTCTATCGGGTTTGTGCAACTTTCCATGGACGAAAGGTTAACAGGGAGCAGAGAGACGTCACCTAAAGCAGCACCAATACCGTGCATGCGCAAAATATCGTGATATCGGGGCGGTTTTATATCACATCTGGAGCTGAGCGGCTGCAAGAGGCGTGGCGTTGTAGCTTTGGTGGAGAGAAGGTGTGAATTGCTCTTCTTTCTGATCACCGGTACTTGTTTAACAGTGCTTGGTGTACATGTATATTGTGTTTGCTCAAATTTAACCCACAAATTAGCAAAAATGAGTACAAAACAGACGTCGTTAGAAAGTTTCTTTGGGAAAAAGAAAAGACTCAGTGCAATGAAGATATAAAAGAAGATCCTTCAACATTAAAGAAACATAAAACTTTTAACAGCCAATACCATGAGTCCTACTTGATATTTGGACTTATCGGGACAGGTGATTCCTACACACCAACCCCGCTCTGCATAGTTTGCGGCGACCAGCTTTCTAATGAAGCAATGAAACTTTCAAAACTGCTTCACCACTTGAACGCCAAGCACCCTGGATTAAAAAAAAAACAACAAAAAACAAGCCCCTGGAGTATTTTGAAGAAAAAAAAAACGGAACACGAAGGACAGAAGAAATTTATGAAGGCCACCACATCAATAAAGGAGAATGCACTGAGAGCATCACATTTGGTGGCTAACCGTGTTGCTAAGGCTAAAAAACCATTCACTATCGGTGAAGAATTGATCTTGCCCTCCTATAAAGACATTTGCCGTGAACTTTTAGGAGAGGCTACTGTGGAAAAGATAGCACATATGAATTTGTCGGCTAGCACTGTGACTAGGCGCATTGAGGAAATAGCCGAAGACATTGAGGCACAATTGTTGGAGAGGATTAATACATCACCGTGGTACGCACTCCAGATTGACGAATCTACAGATATTGACAACAAGGCAATACTACTGGTTTATGTGCGATATCTATATCAGGAGTTTGTGCATGTGTGTTTGTTATGTGCACTATCTTTGCCAACCAACACCACAGGAGCAGAACTGTTGATTAGATGGTTGGATGGTTATATATCAGGACAACTAAAATGGTCCTTTTGTGTCGGCATATGCACAGACGAAGCTGCTGATATGACTGGAAGACTGTCTGGTTTAACTGCCCAGAATTAAAGAAGTTGCACCTGAGAGTGAATCGAAGCATTGTATCATTCACAGGGAAATGCTGGCAAACCGAAAAATGTCACCGGAATTTAACAACGTATTGATTGATCTCGTTAAAGTTATTAACCACATCAAAGCACACGCCCTTAACTCGCGCATGTTTAAGCAGCTTTGTGAGGAGATGGACGAGTGGAAAATGACAACTGTTTTCCAGTTTGCAGACAAAGTAGCTGCATTTAAAGCCAAATTGGAGTTGTGGGGACGGCACGTGAACAGAGGCATTTTGGATATGTTTCAGACATTAGCGGAGATTTTAGACTGAGCCTGAGCATTCATTCTCCCAGTTGGTGCATGATCACCTGTCTTTGCTTTTCAAAAGAGTTCGAAAGCTACTTCCCAACCATAAAAAACCACGAACTGGTAAGGAATGGATCCGCGACCTATTTGTCACCAAACCAGGCAAATCTAGTATGTCCGTGCAAGGAGAAGATAAACTGCTTAAGATTGCAAATGACGGCGGCCTTAAAATTACGTTCGAGACAACAACTAAGCCGGTGTTCTGAATTAAAGTCATGGCGGAATGCCTTGAGATTGCTACCACAGCACTTAAATCCTTATTGCCATTTCCGACATCCTATCTGTGTTAAGCGGGATTTTCTGCAGTGATAGCAATCAAAACAAAACAACGAAATAAACTGCACCTAAGTAGCACACTACGGGTGTCATTGTCTCCTATTACCTCCAGATAAGTTCAGGGTTCTCATTGATTTAGCGTTCTAGTAAGTTAAAATGTTAAATCACTTTATATACATTTTTTGGTGTAACTATTTTTATATGAAGGCATGTTTAAATGCAATTAAATTAAAATTATTAAATCAAAACAATCTAAAATATAAACAATCAACGTCCTTCCCCCTCAGTGGGCCGCGGTAAAATTATCAAACGTTGACCGGTCCGCGGCGATAAAAAGGTTGGGGACCACTGCCCTAACACATGGAACTATTTTAACTACTTAGGCTAGTCAATCTATTGTTTCAAGGCACATTACGCCAGTACAAATGCATCACATTTGCCACCATGGCGACAAAAACGGTATCTGTCGAGTCCCTTCTTTTTTATTCTATTGTATAATTTACCTGTTTTCTGCCGTAAATACTGCTACTGCAGTCACAACACCAATATACACCACTAGGTTTTAATAGGGACCATAATATTTAAGGACAGTCATGCGGTTTGGGTCTAAATATTCACTACTAATTGATGATGGCATCATGGAAACTCAATAACACTTTCTCTCCATGACAGGGGCTGTAACAGATGCACATCTCCAAAATTTGATTACAGTACTAATAAGAAACTAATACTAGACCCTGTTTATGTTGATGACAGTTGAATCTGACTTCTATACGAGCATATGTGGTAGAGAGTTATAAAAAAAAGAGTATACCAAGGTATACATTAGCATTATGAAACATTAAATCTGGGTCTGCCATGTTTGCAGTTGAATACAATATAAATGAATAGCATGCGAATACTGAAAACAGAATGCATTCAACGAAATTATTTCATGTACTAACTTGAGAATTAATTTAACTTGAGAATTAATTTATAATGATTTTAGCTGATAAGTAGCAGTGAAGATCCCGTCTCATATTCTATCTACTGTATACATTCGACACGGAAATTCTATCTGCTGTATACATTCGACATAGAAATTCTATCTACTGTATACATTCGACACAGAAATTCTATCTACTGTATACATTCGACACAGAAATTCTATCTACTGTATATATTCGACACAGAATCGTATGTTCCTATGAAATCTGGCGGTTGAAGAGAACTTATAATAACTTGACAGATGTGTAAAACTGACATTATCTACGAGAAACACAGATCCACTATGTATATTTTAAATAAATTTTCTGAATATACCTGAAGCCATTAATCTGCGAATCGATTTTTGTAAATGATTGTCACGAAACCATACACGTACACAAGAAAAGAAATAATAAACAAATACAAATTCGCAGGTCAGGTAAAGATGTCTTTCTAAAGCAGGTTAATATACCTTGACTCCATACAGACGTTGCATTCAAAAGAGAACAAGGGAAGAATAAAGCTAGTACTTAGAGGGGTACCAAAGAGCACGTGAGTAAAACATTTAATGAAACTGTTTTTGTAGCATTTTGCATTTAGGAAATCAATTCAAATGAAAGATTTTCTAGTCTTTCAAACTGATGATTAGATTTAAATATTAAGCTTTGTCCCAAGAATGAATCAACAAAATATTATGTTGACTATGACTACACTGTACACACCTAATCCAAACACTTGGACTGTTTAGCAGCAAAAGAAGGCCATATATCTTTGCAGCAAAGTAATATGGGTTTTATTATCGAGGTTTTCGTTAATTTGATTATGATCGATTTGGAACATATGAATACGCAACATATTGCATCTGATTAGTTTGTAACCACTATCGAAGCATTGGTTCTGATCGGACTGAATCTTATTTGGATATTGTTTCATATCAACATGATATCGAAGCATTGGTTCTGATCGGGCTGGATCTTATTTGGATATTGTTTCATATCAACATGATATCGATAATGAGCAGGATCGACGTATAATGATGATGTGATCTTGCATTTGATTGGCTTGGAAATCACTACAGAGATACTATTTCTGACAATGCTTAGGTTGACTGTGATGGGGTGGGGGTATTTAACCATTAAAACCCTCTTCCTTATATTCGATGTCATTAACTAGGGAATGATTTCCCGCGGTGTAATTTGCCCAGTGTGGACGGATAGATGGAACTATTCAGATAGCTTAGCAAAGTATTGAAAGAATTATAAACAAAACGAGCCCCCTTTCAATAAATAAAAATATAAAATTTTAATCAGTTAACAGATAATCAAAAGAAAAAATCAATTACCATACAACATATTTACTAAATTATATATACTCAATTAGCATAGCCAAAATTCACCTTCCAATTTGATTGATTGTCAATAACATAATTTGATTGCAGTGTAAGACTTTCATCATATTTTACGTGTTGACTTTGAGCACAATTTCAACTGCTTTGACAGCACCAACTTGCAATGACCCTCTCACTACTTGTTTCCCACGTTTAATCACGTGCTTTATCCTCTTCCGACCCTCGCATTTCTGACATCCCGTAGATGTAGATTTTCCCTTTAACTCTTTGGGTTCCTTCCGTATTCCTCCTCCTTCTCTCGTTCGGAGTACAAAGTATGACGCTGTCCCCCTAAATATATAGTATGTCTCACGCTAGACAAATACCACTACACATCTACATATAAATATAAACTATATTTCTCTTGCTCAGATTTAGGTGGTTTACACTGCAAAATTCTGACCTAACATGACCTTAATCACTAACTCCTCGCAGATTCTATGTTTGAGGTAAGAATATCGTTATATTGATACAGATGGCTTTAGCTCAAGTTCATTCAATCCATGGGCAGGTCATAAATTCCTACCTGCTTCAAACAGACAATGTGGCCGTATACGCCAGCATACATTACAACACGACTCATTTACATTGGTTATGCTGTTTAATGCTCAAACATTTATGGCATAATATCCACTAAATCTAATTATCCTAAAATAACTAGCGTGAGCAATTAAATATTGCAAACTCATATATAAATATACCCTTGTCATTAACTCGCAAGAGTAAATATCATCCTACACAGAGATTCAATTCATATATCCCAAGACATTTGACATATTCGTATATTAGGGTTAATTCATGAAATCCCTACGCAATTTTACATATCGAATATTTAATTACATACGATCCGTTAATTCTCTCAATAAATTGACAATTGAAAAATCAGATGGTATAAACTAATATATAAATAGAGTCTTACGAACTGAATACAATATATGCGTGCATTATAACATCATATTTGCAAACAATCAACAAATGAAATAGCTTATTAAAACTGGAAACTTAAATTGCGTACCTTACTGCCGTTTTCTCTTTCTAAACACATAGTCCTAACCATTAGTTTGTCGTCTTTTTCTAAGACCTGGCCTCTTTTTTTGTAATTTCTCCAAGAACACTACTTCATTAGCGTCTATGGAGTTTTCTTAGTCTTCTCTCAAGAAAAATCTGACAAAAGGATTTTTTTTCAAGAGTTAGTTCCAAAATTATTTCTCATAGTGTAAACATTTAAGTTTCCCTGACCAATCAGAAATAACTGCTCATAAAATTTTCCCTCCAAATTGCGTGTCTATCGTCGATTTTACTAGCCTAAAACATGCTGCAATTAGCCTCCATTGAAATATCGAGTATTAGATGTGCGCCTCTTTTGAACTGATTTGGGTCTGAGTAAGATTATGCGTACGCCATGTACCATAAAATGACAGGGTCAGTTTCTACTGAAACTAAATGTAGTTCCTTTTATGTTTAAAGATGTCTGTGGCATGATTCCCCAGTGCTAGACATCAATAAAAACTGCAACAGTGCATGCATCGTAGCGATATGACTGCAAAATTGTTAAAGCTATGTTGAAAATCCAAATCGCACACACACACACAGACACACACAGAGAGACATTAGACTATATGAGTCTGTAATTCTTCGTGCTTGATGTAAATATTACACACTTTTACAATTCTAATGTTATCGTCATTTCACTGCTCGTTAAAACATGGCATTTGATACTGCAAACTAATTATATTTAATTTATGGAACATCAACATGTTTGGGAATTTAGTTGTAGTTCATCATTTCTTCCTAAATATAATACCAGTTCACATGTAACTCCGTCAATTGTCCAGACTTAGGTGCCCTCGCCTAGGAACACGACGATGGGGCAAGTGCCGCCTCGCCCAGATTTCAATTATAAAGATGTATTAACCTACATACGTAAAGCTTAATAGCTGACCACCACATATTCGCCCCAACCCCACATGAAAATAATTATGCGCTCCCCACCCATAAGGTCAATGCCATTAAATGTAGCTAAAAGTACTTAATTTGTTTTACACGAATTATTTAAAACGCGGTTTTGAGAACGAAGTCAGATGGATATCTGATAAATTCTACCCTCTAATTTTCCGCAACAAGCTGGAATGCTAAGGTAAACTTCAACAAACTCGGAATTTACGTGTAAAATACAAACCAAAACAGATCTCAAATTTACAGCCCTTTTCCAACTTACCTGAGTACAAATCATCACTGCTCACTGTTTATACTTATGCCTGGTGACATCGAACCAAACAACCCAGGACCAGAAAATGGTTCTATATTACCATGCAGCTGCTAATATGAGCTCCTAGTTCCGTATTGTAAGACGCATCCCTTGATAGTGGAGGGGGGGGTGTCGCGAACTAAAAAGCACAAATATCACTGGAGACGTCTTACATTGCAGACTAATGAGCTCCAAGTTACTTGGTCACAGATTGGAGTATGTTGTACTAATTGTAACATATGGGATCGCAAAACACTAAAGACATGACATATCTTAAAAGAGCTAGTCTTGTATGGCACTGCCGCAAATGTAGTAGCTCCTCCGTGCGAGTAAACAACATTTGAGTCCAGGAACATTGAATATATCAGCAACTGCATTCCCATTGTTCGTGTATTGAAAACATCTACAAACGAGAGGAATTTTTTTGAAAGACATGATAATTATTATTAATCAATCAAAACCTCAGTATCAGGAATTTAATCATGCCGCGAACCTATGCCCAGGGTGGAAACTTTTTGAAATGCACTCTTGAATCAAATTATTAGTCGTTTATGAAGTTTGTTCCCTTGTTAACTATAAAGTCTACACGCTGTCTATACTCATTTAAGACTTTATTTGAATTGAAACGTGATGAGCATTCATCGTATCAAGAGATGAATCAAGTTTTTCTTCTGAATGTGTTCAGAAAAAAGAAAATATCATCAATAAATCTAGCATAATAGAAAGGGAATTGCCAAGTTCTAACACATATTTCTTTATCTTGCTCAGCTACATAAATATTTGCATAAGACTGAGTAAAATGCCCCTTTTCTGCAAATAAATCTTTCTTTTCGCATAAGAATGCTAGTTAAAATATAAAATACATTGGACTTTGATTCTTGGGTGTCAGATTGACTCATTCTTTACCGCTCATAAATCTACTGAGTGCATTGGTGAAAGGTAATAGCAATTAAAATTATGTTGACACCCCATCTCTGCGGACGCGATAGATAGATAGATAGATAGATAGATAGATAATGTTGTTGTTGTGCTTAACGCCATTTTCAGCACACGCTAGGCTATTCATGGTGGCCAGTATTAATGGTGGAGGAAGAAACCGGGAAATCACCGGAAAGAACCAACAACCCACGAAAAGCTACTGGCAAGCTTTCTCACATATCCACATTCGCCGAATACTAGACTCGAACCCACGCAGACAGGTGAGATGGCAGTGATCCGTAACGGACAGCGCTTTAGACCACTCGGCCACTCGGGGCCCCCGATAGATAGATAATGAACAGCTAATAAAAATATTTTCTAGCTGCACTGGACCTAAAAGGTCACGATAGCAGCAAATACTGATACATAAAGCAAAAACTGCAAAGCAACAGTACAGGACTGGTAGATGAGAACACAACAGTAAAAAGACGAAAAAAGGAAAGACTACTGTATTTGTTATTTATGTGCCAAGCAAATTATTTATGCCGTCATTACAGTAAATTATAATATTCTTTTTATTTGATTTGGGATGTTTCGAAGGTTTAGGGTTGTCTGTAGTGGTTTGGAGTGTTTCCATGGACCGAAATATGCTTATCGATTGGTGTTATTTTTATCTCATCGTCTGAATCGTTGTTTTTTGTTTTTAATAAAAAAAAATAAGCTTCTTGATTAACAAATGACATTTAATAATTGTCAAAGTTATGAATGACTAATGGGATATATTTTTGGTATCTAAAATTTAAATTGTAGCCAGTATGATTACCTCATTTAACTTAAATGACATGAGATCAGTGTCAAGCAAATTGTCTTAAAATACTTTTTGGCCACATATGCTACATTTATTTGTTAAATATAACATTTTTCTCGTATTCAGCTATTCAGTTTTTTTTTGCCTTAATTCTTTGGATGCAATTTTGTGTGACCCTAGCCAAGTAGTTGTGAAAGCTTGGTCTGTAACATTTATTAAGTTAGATATATTTTAAAAAAAACACCTTAATATAATGTGTTTAGCTGTATGCATTGTCGTCGCTTTTATTGATACAAGCTTTGTCTCTTTTAAACATCGCCCAAAGAAAACTTTTAGTTGATTCTGACTTTGAAATCTGAGATAAGTGTCGATTAAAAACCATGAAAACATAAACAACTCAAACTTCTTATACATTATGTCTACTGAGTTGTCGACTCTCCAACATATCCTTTTATGTTCCGATAATGTGCTTCCGCTATATTGACAAATTCAAGTATATTCTTACAGATATATTGCTGACATTTTCTAAATTCTAAGCGTGATCATTTTTAAAATAAGTTATTTGTTGTCTATGTGGGCATGTTCCGTGGGCTAAAGTCAAAATTCACTGACGGGTCGCTATGCACTCGCACGTTTATAGCAAGCTATTTTCTATGTTTGTTCACACAGCAATCTGTGTTCTAGCGATACTTTAATGTTGGTGGTATAAGTGGACCAATAGACTAAACACAACGTGGTTTTATAGCGCGACATTTATTTATTTTCCATTTATGCAGTAGTCGTATATTTTAGTCTGCTTGCATAACTTGAATTAGATATATAATTTATTTTATGTGATCATGTTTATTTATTGTAAATGAAATGTTGCATTAATTAAAATTTACAAGCGTGCCAGAGCAGGAAATAATGTATAAACTGAAAATTTATCATTGTAATATTTTGATTTGCATTTATCTTTGCCTAAGATACCCCAGGCAGAAGCGATCAAACTAATTTAAAATGTGAACGTAGACTACAAATGTTCTTGTACCCCTACACGAGATAGTAATATTGAACATTCTAGAAGTGTGTCATTGGGGCCATGGGTGGCCGAGTGGTCATATAGCCCTCGGCTTTACTGATCACTGCCATCTCAACTCTGTCCGTGTGGGTTCGAGTCTCGAGCTCGGCTAATATGGGTGTGTGAGAAGGCTTGCCAATTGCTTCCTAAGGGTAGATGGTTCTTACTAAGATTTTTCAAGGTTCTTACTCTACCTGTTGCACTGGCCGCCGATTAACCTATCATGCGCTGAAATATAGCGCTCAAATACCCAAAACCACAACAATAGTAACTACAAGTGTGTCATAACTTTTAATTGTTTTTACTAATGCCCACAAATAAGTCGTTTTATTCCAACCACTAAATTACAGTCAAGTACTATCACTCTTATCCACGTCTAGGTATGTACCAATCACATGACAGTACTGATTGCTGTCAAGACCAATTAACTGCACTTTGACAACTGATTGTTTCAGTTGAATTGTATAGTAACATTGTAGATTAGTATCTAATCAAATAAACACCAAGTTTTTTTAATTTTATTAAAATTATACGTTGAACTCATTGTTACACAAACTACTGCAGTTTCATCAACAAATTGTAACAAATTTAAAATTTAGTATCCTGATTAAATCTGAGGTGACAATGGTTTTCTGAAATCGTATCAATTTAAAGTAAATGTGTGGTAAATGGATTATATATGTGCAGATAACGTACTCTTAGGAACTGTACTTTGAGTAGAGAAGTAATATATCCCGTAAGAAATTGTCAACCACTAAAGTTAGCATTCCATCATCTCATGGCATATATACGAGATCGAATCACGATAACTGTTATATATTTGGGTAGTATATTAAGCATTCGTTGTATTATGAAAGCTGAAAATGAGGGACGTTCGAGAAAAGTCGACCAAACAAATTTTAAAATATTTGAACATTTCAAGATTGCCCGAGTCGTTTGAAGATTGTCTTAACTAGATAATGTACGCTGTGATTTTAATTCGCTGACAGCTGTCACACTGTCCAAAGCTCAATATTGGCTAGCCAGTTAGGTCGTATATGCCAACCAATCATTTATAATAATATAGAGCGTATTATGCTACAACGCTGACCGTCCGTTACCAATATAAGTTTCGCACATTAACTTTAGTTGTCCACTATCTACTGTTACCAAACTTTATGGCTGTCTTGCACTTGGTTAATGAAGAAACCTATTGATTTCGGGCTCAAACACTCATAGGTTAAGATAGCCAAATAAATTAGTTCCACACCTTAATGATATTGACTGCAGTTTTTGGGGCTGATATCGCCTATTCATAAAAACCTGCATAAATTTGCAGGTAATCTTGTCTACACACATCTGTGTACATTTTATACTTTTATTATACCGGTATTTCTCGAGGATGTTGAGTTACCGTCGGCTGAAGGGTTCTATTAGTGATAAGTGCATACTATTTTTGGATCAAATCTTGTTTGGCGACTTGAAAATCCTCGTGGTATTGCACAACCCTCTGTCCTGTTGCCATTTTTAATTTCGTGCTTGATATTGCTATTACCAGATACCGGTACGTGCCGCAAGTGCACGCAGTTTTATTCCGGAAAGATATGCATGTAGCAAAATTGAACATTTTAGTAAATATGTGTCATAAGGTCATATATCGTCCATTAGTAGCAAGAGAGATTTGTGGAGTGGGGGTGGGTTGAGATTGCGGTCACTGTGACTAAAAAAAACGTATTGATCTTGGGGTCGAGAGGTCAAGGTGACTGAAATAATAGCAAAATGTTTTCCTACAAAATAGTTGTATATGAAATACACCACCAAACTTTGTGAATGTCTTGCACATTGTATACGGAAAACTGCTATTGACTTTGGGTCAAAAGTCAAATAATAAGTCTATTTACTAAATGAAGGAAAACAATATCCGCACAATATAAATAGTTATATATCTGAGACTTGGAATTAATTTTGTGGATGACTTGCGCTTAGTGTAAGAAAGAAACTTGTCGTTTTCTAGGTCAATAAATGAAAGGTCAGGGTCACTCTGACCTAAAGACCAAAAATGTAGTCTGCGCAAAATGTCCTGTCGCTACATAGAACTATTTAGCAAGTGATACCCAACTCGCGGTACTCTTGTTAGGGGCCAATTACATTTTTTAGAGGTAGGAGGATGCGATTCTTTTGTGAAAACATATTTTCCCCCTCCCTCAGTGGTGCTGAATGTAATCTGATGGTGATTGTTTGAGGGCGGACTAAGGTTCTACACATATTTTTTTAAAACCAATTTACACCAAAATGACAACATTATAAATACACAGGATCTAATGGCATGATGGTTAACGCATTAGACCTCTACTAGCCACTCGGAGGACCGAATGCAGGGCTAACACAGTTGCCGAGTCCATCCCAGTGAATAGTGATGAACTTTCCATTGGAATTCGTGTATAACGTGTCCGAGAGAAGGGGGTATATTTTAAAACCGTTTTTTTAAGAAAGCGAAGACAAAATGAGAGACATATTAATAAGCTGACAAAGCTATTCAACACACACACAGACACACACACACACACACACGCACGCACTCTCGCACACCAAAACATACACACATTCACAGAGGTTACTGGAAATTCTGTCAGATACTTGAATGAATACATGTTTGTCATCATGCAAGCGGACAATATTAGTTTCTCCTTTCTTGCTTTGTTTTGCACATATATGTTCAAGCAAGATTATGTGAAAAATTAAATGAAATAAAAATAATAATAATATATTTTTTTTTTTTTAAAAAAAAGACCGTTAACCTGAATTTTCTGAATCAAAGTTTAGTGCGGAATGGTGTTGGGCTCGAAATGAGTGTATGCGCCCGTGTAACTTCCGGTGTGCCATCGATGAAAATAGAAATATTTTATTCAGCATCTTTAAATTCTGTGGAGATTTTTTGGCATTCAGTTCGATGCCAGGAGAGATTATTAATCTAAATGTGGGAGGCACAAGGTAAAACGATACTCTCCAGGGTCAGTTACATATATGGTCGTAAACTTGTTGTGGGCTCTGTCACAGGTACTCGACGCGACCCGTTTTGACATTGGACCATCTCTGTAATACTATATAAGAGACAAGGTTTGTAACTTCCGAACACGGAAGTTACAAACCTTGTCTCTTATATAGTATTACAGAGAGGGTCCAATGTCAGAACGGGTCGCGTCGAGTACCTGTGGGTTCTGTTCGTCAGTCTCCGACTGCAATTGTAACCAACCACCTTTTTTTATGGTATACCTTTCGAGGGAAGACATCCACACTTCATATAAATTACAGGAATGCATCATGCAAAGCATTGTTTGCATGATTGTTGCAATATAGATGGATAGTAAAAGTGTAGACCAGCAAGTAGGTTTTTACTTTTTTTTATCAGACAGCTGTCAGAAAAAAAAAAGCAGAGACCTACTTGTTGGTGTAAGTACAATTTGCAGCCTTAAAGTCAGTCCTTCATAGTACTATGGGTAGTCCTACAATGTAAGACGTATCACATGTCATTTATGTTATAGTGCTGTATCTTACTCCCCAAATAATGGCCTTGTATATAGTGTTCTGATGTTGGTTGACATTGGAATGAGTTGTCCAAGTTTCAGGAATATATCACTTGGCAGCCCATATCGACACTCTTCCACAAATTGATACATAATTAATATACTTACTGCACTGGTTTTCTCCTGGTTGAATCAAAATTGGACACTAACAAATGGACACATTTTCATGTTCCGATAAAATGCGATGGTAGTCAGAGTAGGTTCATGTGCGGGATATGTTTCTTAAACGAAATTAAACCTTGCTTACAATTCCAATAGGCATAATATATTTTTATTTGTTTCATTAGAATAGTATTTCAACTTAACCTGGTTTCGGCATTCTTGACTTTCATCACTTTCCAGCCAATTGATATGTAGGCCAACAAAACTTGAAAATGGGTCCATTTCTTTTGTGAGAATTTGAATTTATTAGAGAAAGGACATCTTGAGTAAGTTGTGATTGTTCTAGGGCTTAATGCCATTTTTTAGCACATGATAGGCTTTACATGGTGGCCAGAATTATTGGTGGTGGAATGACATGGTGGAATGACATGTATTCAAGCTATTATTCTTAAACAATTTAAATAGGTGCTGAATTGTTTAAAAAGGCATCATTCATTAGTAATTTAAGAACCTGCGATGAGTCATAATTGATGAAAACCAAATTTTCACTTAGCTGAATACAAATCACTTTGAAATACCTAGGAGTAAATACTCACATACATATTAAACTGAAATGTGTCTGTATTTTGAAAAGCAAAAAATAAAGGTAGTACAGTTGTACAAAAGAAGAAGAATCAATCTACCCCATTGTATAGGTCTAATGGTAAAGGTACGGATGATGGCCTTGTACCAGCCTTTGTGGTTTTGCACATAAAGTACAGCAGCATGTCATTCCTACAATTGTTTGTCCTCCCCCATCTTTATTCTAGACCAACTTTTCTGTCCAAAAAACAAAATAAATACACCTACATCTTTTCATTGGTGGATGTACACCCATGTATTTGGTGCTTGATGTATCCAAAGTCTTACAAGATTGTAAAACTGTAAGATAATAGAAAATATATGTATATTTCAGAACAATGTAATCTGAAAACTTTTTTGACAGTTTACAGTGTAAAGTGTTTGATGGCTCTTAAGTTTTACATATTTTCAAAGTTATTGTCATCCCTGTTGTGAGGAACATTTAATTTGTTTGAGGTTGACAAAAGGTAATGCAAAGACACAATTTATCTTGTAATTAATGATTTGTTAGTGTGGAAAGAAAAGTTATTCATAAAACAGGTATTTATTATAGTAAACACTGATAGATAATGAGTATACACAAAAGGTGAATGAGAGAGCAAGATATGGAATGAACATTTCCATGGTGCAGCTCATTTCAGGTAACTAGATGATGTTTCTTGAGAACATGATAAAACTTTTATTGCATTAATGTAAGTGTTCAGGTTCAATTTATAATTGTGCAGTGCAGACCACAAAGAAACTTGAAGCAACCAAGATTATATCAGTTTTGTCCCACTGTTGGTGAATTACATTTATAACTGGTGTTATTTAATTTGTCCTTGTAAAATGGTTCATGTTTCTAAGATTTAGAAGAAGGTGGATGTGGATGTAATGTCTTCTTGTGATCCTGCTTTGTCTATATTTTTATTAAAAAACCATAATTTCTATTATCAACAGATTGTACATAAACCTTAAATTTTAGTGTTTTTCAATATAATGAATGCTTTAAAAGATTGTATCCACAACAAGGATAAACACATTCTGCATGATCATTGTGTATGAAGATTTTCCATGAATTTTGGCACTAATATGCATGTATCAAAGTGCATGCAGTGCAACAAGAACTTTCCATGCAACCCATTGTGGATGTGATTTGTCATGGTTTTTCTTGTAGACTCTAAGAAATGTGGTGTAGTTAAACCAAGCCTTATGGTTCTTAGTTATTCTTGAATTGATTACATAGCTGATGTTACTCTGGTATTGTGGATTTATTACTCAATAACTGGTTCATATACATACATCTAAGGGAAAAACACTTGGTTTATATTATATACCAGTAATTATAATTAAATGATTGTGAGTGACCTATCTATCATTTGTATTTTTCAGGTTTTCAACATCAAGAGAAACTCTAACATGGATACCAGATTCATTTTTCACAAGGTTGGTAGCAATGTGGCTAGTTACTTGTAGTTAATCTGTGGATGTTTCTTTTTGTATGATGTCTGAAGCATTCTTAATTACCTGTTGCTGTCTGCCACTTTTTAGAGCATTAATTCCATAAAACAGTCATTTAAAAGTAAACCAGAGATAGAAATAAAACACCTGATAAGATCAATGATTTACACCTTATTTTCATCTGAGTGATCCAAGGAAGCTGGTTCCACCAAAGTGTGATGATACTATCAAATTTGAAAGATAGTGGAATCACACCTTTAGTTTATACCTGCCTTGTGTACAGACCAACTTCAACCACTAGACTAGGAGTCTTAAAATTACACTTCCACCACTAGTAAGCTAAACAGGTCATGGAGGTTATAATGGAAAAAGATGTTATTGGTAACAATCAGTGCACAGTATCACTGAACCATGCAATCTTATGATGTTTATAAAATAGCTTGGTCCTAATTATCAGTGAAGTGTGAGCTTGAATACTCTAGTGTAATTTGTGTATATACAAAGTGTGTCCTTAGTAACTAGGGTATAAGCATTGTGTTTCAATAATAATTAGTGTAGGTACTGCCTTTCTTTAATAATAGTGCTTCAGGCAATAGTTCTAGTCTTATTAGCCTGTAGTTCTCCTGGATTAAAAAGGCATTGAAAACATGAAATGAGTTTTCAGGAGGATTTACATATTTCAACAGGAGTTGTAATTGTTTGAAGGATTGATCTGAATAATTGAAATTTAATTTTCATATGCTAGTATTTTTTATTATTCTTTCCTTCATATTAAATATTAAAAGTGTTTGAATGCCTTATCTTTTTTTCTTGTTTCTCTCAATCTTTATTTATCTCATGTATTAGTGTAACTTAGTGAGTGGAAATTACAGCTAAGGGATACCTCATCAATATGTTTGCATGGAAACAATGTAACGTGTTATAATTCTTTTTTCAGGGGTTTAAAATAAAGCAAAGGAACATGTGTTATAATTCTTTTTTCAGGGGGTTAAAATAAAGCAATGTAACATGTGTTATAATTCTTTTATCAGGGGGTTAAAAAAAAGCAATGTAACATGTCTTATAATTCTTTTATCAGGGGGTTAAAATAAAGCAATGTAACATGTCTTATAATTCTTTTATCAGGGGGTTAAAATAAAGCAATGTAACATGTGTTATAATTCTTTTTTCAGGGGGTTAAAATAAAGCAATGTAACATGTGTTATAATTCTTTTTTCAGGGGGTTAAAATAAAGCAATGTAACATGTGTTATAATTCTTTTTTCAGGGGGTTAAAATAAAGCAATGTAACATGTGTTATAATTCTTTTTTCAGGGGGTTAAAATAAAGCAATGTAACATGTGTTATAATTCTTTTTTCAGGGGGTTAAAATAAAGCAATGTAACATGTGTTATAATTCTTTTATCAGGGGGTTAAAATAAAGCAATGTAACATGTGTTATAATTCTTTTTTCAGGGGGTTAAAATAAAGCAATGTAACATGTGTTATAATTCTTTTATCAGGGGGTTAAAATAAAGCAATGTAACATGTGTTATAATTCTTTTATCAGGGGGTTAAAATAAAGCAATGTAACATGTGTTATAATTCTTTTTTCAGGGGGTTAAAATAAAGCAATGTAACATGTGTTATAATTCTTTTTTCAGGGGGTTAAAATAAAGCAATGTAACATGTGTTATAATTCTTTTTTCAGGGGGTTAAAATAAAGCAATGTAACATGTGTTATAATTCTTTTTTCAGGGGGTTAAAATAAAGCAATGTAACATGTGTTATAATTCTTTTTTCAGGGGGTTAAAATAAAGCAATGTAACATGTGTTATAATTCTTTTTTCAGGGGGTTAAAATAAAGCAATGTAATATGTGTTATAATTCTTTTTTCAGGGGGTTAAAATAAAGCAATGTAACATGTGTTATAATTCTTTTTTCAGGGGGTTAAAATAAAGCAAAGGAATTAAAATCACAGCAAGCTGATATTTTATTGATTTATCAAATACAGTAAAAAAAATTTAATGGGGTGTGGTCATTATCAAACATGGTGAATTTTATGTTTGGTCTTTAAATTATTTTGCATAAGGGTAAAGACAAAACCACAAAAATTAGTCTCTTAAGAAGATTTCTGATACAATATAGTGATCCAGGAAGCGCTTAATTACACGTATTTGGATGCAAACTTTTGATTTGGGACGCATAAAATTGCCGACACGAGAGTCCTCCATACACACGTTTTTGTTGCAAGGAGGAAACTTTTGCGGCAAAATAAATATGTTCTAATCACTATGAGAACTGAAGCAATGATTTTATTTTAGTTTTAGTTTGTTGCTGACTTCTTTGATCAAAGGTCTCGGGCTTGCTTTGATGAAGGTACATGTGTTATTGAAGGCTAAAGGCTCTCTTTGATGGACCAAACAAACACCCATTTTCGGCAACATCAAATGAATTGTAGAACATTGAATTGTAGAACATTGACACAATTTTTTAAAAATTTCCTTATCTGTGCTTCAGAGGCAATCAGTTTTCATTGAAGTTGCAGCAAAACTATTTTTCTGCTGTTTTTTATGTTTTTTTTTTTATTTTTTAAATTGCTGTGGTATGGTCAACTGTAGTCATTTCACCTTTCTGCCCTCAGAGGCTGTCCATTGTAGCTAGTCAGTTGTATGGCTAGTTTAAATATATTACAGCATACCAGTATCTAGGTCAGATATCAGCATAAGTGGATTATGACCTAACAGTTAACTGTTAGGGTGGTTTGCCAATAAGATATAATGATTTGTTTAGGTAACATTTGATTTCAGTGCATTTTTATATCAAGTTGGCTTCCTGTCATGGTGCCTTTGAATTTCTCCACTCCATACTGGAGATTGTACCAGGTTTATCAGCCAAAAATATGGCCAGAAGGTATATTTTTGTCACCAATTGGTAAAACATAATTGCAATTTGTGACTTTGGTGAAGCCCATGGCAATCACTGTTATTGATTTCATTTCTGGTTGTTGCAGGTATAAATATTGCCTGGGATCTTGAGAGACTTGGACAAATTTAGACAAGTGTTTTTGTAGTTAAACAGAAAAATGATGAAGATTTAAATGAGATTCAGAACTGTGCTGAAGTTGCTATAACTAATAGTTCAGATGTGACCATAGCCAAGTGTAAGAAAGTACATGATTTCTGGCTTAGTTCAGACTGCAACTCTTGCTAGTGGGACTGCAACTTTTGCTAGTGGGACTGCAACTTTTGCTGGTGGGACTTCTATTTTTACCAAATTAGTAGTCCAGGACTCCTAGTTTTAAAATCCTAGCAAGACCTCTGCAATACATCAGATTACTGGAGCCATGAAAGTATTACTGGAAATGTGATATTGAATACAAATCTAATCTACATGCTGGATGACATACAACAGCATGCTCAACAGTTCACTGGTATTTTCAGAATGTTCATGCTTTGTCAAGAGAAAACTAGAATGGCCATTATGACCAAATGACTGTTATGTAATGGTTTTGGTTGGTACATGTTTGATTGTAAATGCATATATTTGTATATATATTCTTCTAATCCAGCAATTTAGAGTCCCCCATAGCATTTTAGACCCAAAATTAAAGTATTCTTTGTTTGTTAAAAACCAAATGTGAAATCTGGAAATCTGTGAGTGAACATTCAGCTCACAAGAGCATAAGAATTATTATTATGATAATAGTATATGAAGCATTATCATGATAGAGTGTAAGAACCATAATCATGATAGATTGTAAGAAACATAATCATGATAGAGTGTAAGGGCCATAATCATGATATAGTGTAAGAACCATAATCATGATAGATTGTAAGAAACATAATCATGATAGAGTGTAAGGGCCATAATCATGATATAGTGTAAGAACCATAATCATGATAGATTGTAAGAACCATAATCATGATAGATTGTAAGAAACATAATCATGATAGAGTGTAAGGGCCATAATCATGATATAGTGTAAGAACCATAATCATGATAGAATGTAAGAGCCATAATCATGATAGAGTGTAATAAATATAATCATGATAGAGTGTAAGAACCATAATCATGATAGAGTGTAAGGGCCATAATCATGATATAGTGTAAGAACCATAATCATGATATAGTGTAAGAACCATAATCATGATAGATTGTAAGAAACATAATCATGATAGAGTGTAAGGGCCATAATCATGATATAGTGTAAGAACCATAATCATGATAGAATGTAAGAGCCATAATCATGATAGATTGTAAGAACCATAATCATGATAGAGTGTAAGGGCTAAAATCATGATAGAGTGTAAGGGCCATAATCATGATATAGTGTAAGAACCATAATCATGATAGAATGTAAGAGCCATAATCATGATAGAGTGTAATAAATATAATCATGATAGAGTGTAAGAACCATAATCATGATAGAGTGTAAGGGCTAAAATCATGATAGAGTGTAAGGGCCATAATCATGATATAGTGTAAGAACCATAATCCTGATAGAGTGTAAGAACCATAATCATGATAGAGTGTAAGAACCATAATCATGTTAGAGTGTAAGAACCATAATCATTATAGTGTCAGAACCATAATCATGATAGAGTATAAGGGCCATAATCATGATAGAGTGTAAGAACCATAATCATGATAGAGTGTAAGAACCATAATCATGATATAGTGTAAAAAACATGATCATGATTTAGTGTAAGGCTATGATCATGATAGAGTTAAGGGCCATAATAATGATAGAGTGTAAGAAACATAGCCATGATAGAGTGTAAGAAATATAATCATGATAGAGTGTAAGGGGCATAATCATGATAGAGTGTAAAGGCATAATCATGATAGTGTAATGACTATAATCAAGATAGTGTTTGAAACAACCATGATATAGTGTAAAAACATGATCATGATATAGTGTAAGGCCATAATCATGATAGAGTATAAGAAACATAATCATGATAGAGCATAATAAATATAATCATGATAGAGTGTAAGAAATATCATGATAGAGTGTAAAAACATGATCATCATATAGTGTAAGGTCATAATCATGATAGAGTTTTGGGCCATAATCATGATAGAGAGTAAGAAGCATAATTATGATATAGTGTAAAAAAACATGATCATGACATAGTGTAAGGCCATAATCATGATAGAGTTAAGGGCCATAATCAATATAGAGTGTAATATAATCATGATAGAGTGTAATAAATATAATCATGATAGTGTAAGAAACATAATCATTATAGAGTGTAAGAGCCGTAATCATGATAGAGTGAAAGAAACATAATCATGATTGAGTGTAAGGACCATAATCATGATAGAGGGTAATAAATATAAATTTGATAATGTGTAAGAAACATAATCATCATAGAGAGTAGGGACCATAATCATGATAGAGTGTAAGAAATATAATCATGATAGAGTATATGAACCATTATCATGATAGAGTGTAAGAACTATAATCATGATAGATTGTAAGAAACATAATCATGATAGAGTGTAAGAAACATAATCATGATAGAGTGTAAGAAACATAATCATGATAGAGTGTAAGAAATATAATCATGATAGAGTATATGAACCATTATCATGATAGAGTGTAAGTAATATAATAATGATAGAGTATATGAACCATTATCATGATAGAGTGTAAGAACCATAATCATGATAGATTGTAAGAAACATAATCATGATAGAGTGTAAGAAACATAATCATGATAGAGTGTAAGAAATATAATCATGATAGAGTATATGAACCATTATCATGATAGAGTGTAAGAATTATAATCATGATAGATTGTAAGAACCATAATCATGATAGAGTGTAAGAAACATAATTATGATTGAGTGTAAGAAACATGATCATGATAGAGTGTAAGAAACATAATCATGATAGAGTGTATGAAATATAATCATGATAGAGTCTTGATAGAGTATAAGAACCATAATCGTGATAGAGTGTAAGAACCATAATCATGATAGAGTGTAAGAACCATAATCATGATAGAGTGTAAGAACCATAATCATGATAGAGTGTAAGGGCCATAATCATGATAGAGTGTAAGGGCCATAATCATGATAGAGTGTAAGAACCATAATCATGATAGAATGTAAGAGCCATAATCATGATATAGTGTAAAAACATGATCATGATATAGTGTAAGGGCCATGATCATGATAGAGTGTAAGAACCATAGTCATGATAGAGTTTAAGAAACAAAATCATGATGGAGTGTAAGGACCATAATCATGGTAGAGTGTAAGGGCATAATTATGATAAAGTGTAAAAGCATAATAATAATATTGTTAAGAACCATATTCATGATAGTGTAAGAAACAATCATGATATAGTAAAAGAACCATAGTCATGATAGAGTGTAAGAACCATAATCATGATAAAGTGTATGATCATGATGGTGTTAAGAAACATTATCATTATAGTGTGTAAGAACCATTATTGTGATAAAGTGTGGGAACCATTAGCATGAATAAGTGTAAGAACCATAATCACATTAGAGCATAAGAACAATTATAATGATAGGGTGAAAACTTTCCACAATTGCACAGATATATTTAAATGTTATACAGATTACACATTTTTGTATGAAATTGACATCAGTTTTGTTTGTTCAGAATATTTGAGAGTGAAATAGAAGAGTTCTGTGCCAGAGATGTCTTACATCAGCATAGCAGAATGTTACCAATGCCTTCAGTGACAGAATGTTACCCAAAACTTGGATATATTAATTAAACTTAACAAATCAAGCATTTGGATTTGTCTAAAAATTTATAGTAAGATTTTTAAAAAAAAATTATATTGGAGTGGCCAGATCTGCCATCACAATATATGTCATTAAATCAGGGTCCCCACAATATGTTCTATTCTAGATTTCAGGTAAACAGCGTTGGCTCTCTTCTACTGGCACATAATGCAACAGTGATGTAAATTATACACAGGTAATAGGATAGATGTACACAATGATCCCTAAGTTTTGTTCTGGCTTCTGCATTTTCTGTTGATTGGGTAACTTGTGGCTGAACTGGTCATGGCAAGGAAGACGTTAATAATATTGGTGAGTTTGGAGCCAATGGTACATGTAATTGGTTGAACTGGGCATGGCAGGTAAGATGTTAATAATATTGGTGAGTAAAGGGGCAAATGATAATTGGCTACATTTTTTTAGTGTATAATTTAATATCTTTTCAGTTTATTAAGTGGAAGGATTTCGTCACTGAAAGATGAGAACAATGCTGTGAGTATGACTAGATTGTAATTAATTTTGATAATTAGTCAAATATAGATATAAATTTCTGCTCTCGAGCATTATTTACCATTAACATAGGTAATATTATTTTTGGTTTACATCAAAACTCATCAAGCAAGTAGTGTTATTCTTTTTTTTAACCTTATTTAGAATATGTGAAATATCCAGAAATCATTAGCCATGATGTTTTTCTCAGATTATTTAAAATATTCATTTTTTTTTGTATTTTGTCATCTCAGAACATTTGTATTTATTCATTCATTCAGATGTTTTGTGATGATAATAATAATGAATTATATCACTTTAATCCATTTGAGAAAAAAATTCAATTCTTATTTCTACAGTGTTAAATATAATATATTATACAGTTTATTATAGGCTGTGTAAGCATACTCAGATATTTCTCTTTCTGATACAAGAAAGGCAGATGAAAGGTATGCATATTGACAGACTTATGACTTACATCTATACATAATTACAAAGTTCTGTCATTTGTACTATATTATGATTGTATCTTTTTAAAATTGTTGTAAGAGTCAGTTTTGACTCTGTGTTCATAATCAGTTTTTGTTTTATTAAGCTCGAGAGTTGCTGTTGTTAAAGGACATTTTTTTATTTCAGATTTTCATTGATAGAGATCCTAAGCAGTTTTCTGTGATACTGAACTATCTTCGCACTAAGGATGTAGATCTTAGGTATGAATATCATTGTGTATTGTGATATTAATGTTACAGTGCAATATATCAATACACATTTCTGAGACATGAAAATAGTCACTTGTTAAGGTATTATTCCCACATTTCAGTATCAGATGATATTGCAGTCCTTTTTTTTTTTTGTCTATCAGTTGTTACCTCTGTAAACGCGTTTCCTTCCAAACTGGGTGGTGGTGAAAACTCGGCAAACTTGTCTTGCCGATATGGTTGCATCCTCCCAGATGGCAGTACAACTCGACATATTTCAGCAATGCTTCTCGTTCTTCCCATCAGTGTTTGAAAATTACCATTTTAATTTTTTAAATAAAACCCATAATGATAAGAATTCAGGTAATCCTGGTGCATACTGTTGGTATCAAAACTTGGAATTCAGTTTGTTGTGCTGTTCTAATGTAACCTGCTCATATCAGGCTTTGCAGGCTGCATAGTGAAGAATTTTGTTCAAGATGCTTTTGTCATGGGGCATATCCCAGAAATTGCAGTGCAGGACACTTTGTTGAATAGATGCTTTATTTATATGTCTTCGGTATGAATTGGCCGGGGTTCAAACCTGCAACCTACCGCATCTGAGGAAGACACTGTAAATACTTATGCAACCAGATCAGTCGGTTTAAGGTCAAAGACAGTAAATAATTCCATTCAGCTATCTTGCAAACATGTTTCTCAAACTTAAGACAATAGCTTGTTACCAAATTTGGTTTGTTGTGGTTTACAATCAGAGATGGTTTCAGTTCTTGTTAGTTAGATAGAAGCAATGGCCTTAGCGTGGATTTTTGGACATCTTTTTTATTGTTTTGGTCAGTAGAGCATCAGTACCTTTGAGTGACACATATTTAGATCATGTGTTATCGAATAAAGTTATAAACAGAAATTTAAATACATTTCTCATCCACTGACATGTATTGCTTTTTTCTTTGTAGGGATGTAAATATCCATTCTCTCAAGCACGAGGCAGAATTTTATGGGATTACTCCACTAGGTGAGTTTCAAATGTTATTTGTGAAAGAGCTATGCAATGACAGTGGAATCTCTCAAAAGTAAACCTCACTAAACCAAGTACCCTTGAATTGAACCATGTGTCAGATACCAGTTATTTTTTCATTAATTTCAATAAAATTTACCTAGCATATCAAAACCCCAGTAAGAGTTCAGCCAACCAGTAGTACTTGATTCATTAACCCATTCTATCCTGAGAAGCAATTCTAAATACACTGTGGTAAAACAGAGCATCACACAGCAGCAGCAGAAGAAATTGTGATGACCTTCACCATGTTTACAAAAAATGTTGTAACATTGTTATTTATTTTATAAAGTATATAAAACTATGTATCTCTGAGAAGGTAATAAAATTGGCAACACAGTGATATATGTTTTCTTAAAATTTATTGATGTACAAGCTCACAACTGTATTTTGAAATAGGGATTTAAA
The DNA here is from genome assembly GCA_016746295.1 of Potamilus streckersoni. Lineage (NCBI taxonomy): Eukaryota > Metazoa > Mollusca > Bivalvia > Unionida > Unionidae > Potamilus > Potamilus streckersoni. The sequence goes on along the minus strand of JAEAOA010001547.1, from coordinate 1,301,123 downwards.
AAAAAAATTACCATGAACTTCAGTGAATCTTTTGTCCATGAAGATGAATGAAATGCTCCATATAGTATGGAAATAAAATAAATATTTTGGTCCTAATTTGAAGTTTATAGCACTGTTAGTTCAAATGTTATAATAATTTTACCAAAACTGCACAACTAAATACTAGGAACGATTTGTTGAGTTCACAATCTAGAACATGTACTTCAGCCTGCAGTTTCTCGGAAAAAACTTGTCCACAAATTAATCCTGGAAATCTTTAAACTGAATCATTAAAAGTTTTGAAGTCCACATCATCACTAGGTCAGTATTCTTCTGGGTGTTGAACATTTGCCCTTCAATCAATTTAAATCCTGGATGCAACCGAGGAAAAAAATTACCCCAAACATAATCATATTTAAATCTTTCAAAGTTAGCGTAATTGTCCGAATCGCTGTCGAAAAGTGGATGCAGTCATGCACCATCTATTTCATCAACTTCATTTACATCTAAACCATCAATTAAGTCAATATTATCTTTATAATCATCAAAATCTTCAACTTCAATGTCACTACCTTCGCTATCAATATCCAATTTCACATCTGAGTTTTTGTCCATCATTTTATCGATTGATTTTTAAATCAGCTGTTACGTTTTTAACCACACTTTTTTTCTTCAAATTTTTCTGCGCATGTGTGCTTTCACCATTTCCTGTTGTCGGTGAAGAAGTACACAAGTATTTGTGATGTATAACACATGTTTCTAGACGCTTCATAAACACCTGGTGAAACTACGACTGAAGGTGTATTCCGGATAAAATGGTAGTCTACGACCAGAGGCATAGTCCGGATAGAATGGGTTAAGCATGGGAGATTATTTTTATTTTTACTTGAGATTGTTGTTACGTACAGTTGAATTGAGTCACAGCTGATTCAGAGACTTTTTATATTACCATACATTTAAAATGAATTGTTTTCTGTTTGTTTTTTTTCATCTATCCATGAGCCCTTGGGTTCAAATTGGATTTATCTTTTGCTCACTAAACCAAATATTTTCACTCTAGGACCCTTTTTTCACCACATTCCCAAACTGGACCCAACCTTTTTGCAATTTTTTTTTATATCTATGTACCATAAAGCAATATCTTTATGATTTTCTCTAATTCCACCAGCATGGTCTATCATGAATTGTTACAGCATCACAAATGCAGGAACAAGTGCACTATTTCATGATGCAAAAACATGGATTCCATCTTAACTACTTGAACAGATGAAAATATTCAAATAAAATGAAATCCAAAACTAGAAAAACAGAAGCAGTGATATCCAAATGTTCACAGAATCCATTTCACATATTGACTGGATACTGATTGTTTTGTCATAATTTTCAGGTGCTATACTTATCAGCTATTACACTTCTGAGTTGTTTTGATAACATGGATTACATTAGTGTGTGTGTGTGTGTGTGTGTGTGTGTGTGTGTGTGTGTGCACACTTGTTTGTTCCTCTTTTTCGTTACAGAGATAACAAGCAAGTACTAGAAATGGAAAGGATTTAAGGTCATGGAGAATAGACACAAGACATGTCTATGCATACAATTGCACTTTGTATGGAAATGGTCAAAATATTTGAACAGCAGGTCAAAACCTGCAAAAAATAAGCTCGATCTAGTACGTCATAACTTGACATCCAGATTATTGATTAGTCTCATGGGGGATGTCAGGATGCCCTCTTCATCCCTCATGCAAAGCCAGAAACAGCACTTGAACATCCATAAATAAAGTAGACATGTTTATTACTTTCATGGGTAATGTCAAGATGCCCTGTCCAGCCCCTAAGAACACACAGAAAAGCACCACAACCTAAAGTATATGTGAATAAAGTTGAATCATTGATTAAGCTCATGGGTGATGATAAGATGCCCTTGCCACCACCCCATGCTTTACATAGTTTATCAGTGAATACAGTACAAAGCATAGGTAATTCCAATCAGGCCTTGGAATTACAAAATGACTCAAAAGGATTTATTGTTGATATGTCAGCAGTTAGAATTGGTGCTTATATGTTGTAATGGGGGGCCCTGAGTAGCCATGTAGTCTAAACCTCTCACCATCTCACCTATGTCTGTGTTGGTTTGAGTCTCTGGCTTGGTCAATGTGGGTATTTGAGAAAGAGTGCCATTTGTTTCCTGTGGGTCAGTGGTTCTTCCGGAGTTTTCCTCCACTATTTATACTGACTGCCATGTATGGTCTGTCTTGTGCTGAAAGATGGCACTAAACTCCATAACAACAGCAACATATATATTGTAATCCAATTGGGGATATGACCCTGCCAATGAGGCATGAGGGCTTGGATGTCATTGTTAAGAAAAAATGCAGGACATAAAGATTTTCAATTTCACCAATACAGTACAGATAGACCATACCAATACAGGACGGACTGACAATCCATACTAGTACTGACCATACCACAAAGCATATATCGTCTTTGATATGCCATCCACTTGCAGACCAACCAGTCCTGCCATATGAATGACCTTTGCATGTTTACAGTGGTCATTACTTGTTTATTTGCAGGTCTTGAGCCAGTTTAGCACTTAAACAAATAGACAATTCCTATGAAATATAAAGTGAGCTGGCATTACTTATAGAGCTGTCCAAGAGCCTAACTGGTTTGCCAGACCATCACTGCACAATGTGATCAATGCTGATGGCATATCCAACAGGCAAAAATGGTGTTGCATGCTGATGATATTTCATTATCATTTACTATGAAATGCTGGAACATCCTGATCTGACAATACTTGCCTTAGTTCACAGCAGTGATAGAACGATTTGTCTCCATCACAATGCCCTCCTCCTCCTCTACCTTGAATCATTGCCTTGGTAGATGTAGATGATAACTCATCATTCAGAACCTTGTTACTGTTATTCAAGATTGCAAAAGTTCTCAGACATCGCTTGGAGCACTTGTAATCAGAGTAATGCAAAAGCTTCTTAATGGTTAGTTATTTGTATGCAACCTTCTCACTCCACTGATAAAAAGCCACATTGAGAGGTACTTTCTCCACACATACTTTGTCCAGATATTGATAAAGATAATTTATTTTCCTACAAAACACTGTAAAACTACGAAAAAAACTTACTGTTTGTGAATATAATCCAAAAATTAATCCTGTTCCTAGAATTGAAACACACAAGTCCTATCACTAAAAATGTCCTAAAAATATCCAAGTTCGAATCCCAGCGAAGTTCAAAAATGGCGAATGATGATGTCAGATGAATGAAGTATTGATGTCAAAAGTTCCACATTGAATTTTATGAATCACAAAAGAATATTCCAGCTTTAGCAGTCTGAATAATTTCCACTAAATTTCTGTCCAAAACTTTGATGATGAAACACTTTATTTCTCAGAGAATACAAATCACTCAAAATAAACAACAACAAAAAATACTTCTTTTGAAGATACATTTACAACTCAGTCAAAATCACTAAAAACATTAGTCTTAAACACAATTTTAGATCACACAATAGGTCATGTGGTCACTTGATATATGCACTCAAATGTTGATGACACAAGGTGGTCACTCTATTAGTGTATGTATGAACTTGATACTGACCAGTAATTTAAACTTCAGTTTACCAAGTGTCTAAACGAGGTCAGCTGAAAATAATGTTAGAGAAATACTTTTCAGTTATGTACAAACAGAATGTATTTTTAAAAAAATATCGGATTTTGTGAAAATAATCATTACAGCAAAATGTAAAGAAACAAAAATAACATAAAAAAGAATTTAAAACTAATACACATAACACATGAAATTCTGGCAAGGTATTATCCTCCATGGTCTGTGGTAAAGGTATTGTCCTTCAGTTAGAATAAGATGTTTACAAACAAAAATTTCACCAAATTAAATGTTTCATTGGAATAAGAACTGCAATATTATTTATGAATATACTGTATGTTTATATAAAGCACTTGAACTGTTTGAACTACTTTCAAATCATCTCCAGATTAAATTATATTAGTACTAAATGTGTATGAAAATAAATATTTATCAGTATACTGTATGATTAGGCACTGACAGTGTAATATCTAGATGATTGATAACACAACAGAAATTATGAAGTATGAGCTTTAGCATTTCTTGTTTCAGTTCGCCGTCTTGCTTTGTGTCTAGACCTGGACAATGCTTCCTGTGGAGATGTCCTATTCCATGGCTGTCTTGGACCACCCTGTAAGTCATTTAACAATTATAGATCTGTCAGTTTTATTTCTTCTTTAAAATTATATTCTTTTTGTGGTTGTATGCCTTTATTAATGTCCTTACAGCACTGTTGTCTTTAAGCAAAGGAAATAAATATGAGCAACAGATTTCTCAGATGGCCTAGTGGTTAGAGCATCCACCTTGGAATCAGGAGGCTTCATGCTTGAACCTCATCTAGTCATCTAGGGACTGCAGCATGATGCCCTAGTGCTAGACATCGCTTTAAACTGCCACACTGCAAATATTGTAGCAACATGATTGAAAAATTGTTAAAGTTATGTTAAAATTTGAAAAACACACTTAACAGATTTCTGATATAATTGAACTTTTTTTCTTAAGTTATGCCATTATTCAAATCTTTTATAAAATTGATTCCAGGAAGGTTGAAAGAAAGCCATATTTGAACACCTAGTTACCAATGTTGATAACTTATAAAATAATTTATTAAGTTTATTAACAAATTCTTTCTTGCTTTGTGCTTAACAGAAAAATGTTGCGATCAATTTGAATCTTTAGCATTTTGTCTCAAGTGAAACACCTGCCTGATCCTTTATTAATAAACTTTGCACTAAAGTTGGTATGTTTTATTTCAGGTCCACCACTTCCAGAGAAGCTTGATCGGAGCAGATCTCAGTCATCAACAAGCTTGGATATTACAGGGATGGCACAGCGAGTTGGTAACCAAGCCAGACAAGGGCAGAGGTAGGATCAGAGTGTTACATGTTGTACAAAGGTTAAACTCAATAGATGTCCTTTTCATTAAGGGAATATTTATTCCAGGCCAATTACTTGTACCATTCATACTATCTTACAAGAGATGATGTAATGTCTTAAACTCAGTATGGTCATATTGGATGAAATAAAGGAAAATCTTATTTAAATTTGAATAAATCAAAATCACAGGCTCATATAGGAATTTTTATATTTAAGCACTTGTTAACTGGGAAGTGAGACAAAGCATTCATTGTCCTGTGCGAGACTTGTGTCATCAGCATTAGTTTTTTATGGTTTTGGTTAAAGTTTTCATTTGGCATGCACTTATTGAATGATTCAGTTCACTCAGTCATTTGACCATAATGATTTAAAGAATTACCGCCCAGTTTCTAATCTCCAATTCATGTCAAAAATCTTGCAAAAAATTGTTCTATCCCAACTTGTATATTTTTAGCAATGTACAGTCTGCATATTGCCCTTGCCACAGTACTGAAACATATCTTGTGAAAGTAGTCATTGACCTTCTCTCTGCTTTGGATGGCGGAAAGACTTGTCTTCACTCTCCTTGACTTGTCTGCAGCATTTGACACAACAGACCATGATATTAATACTTCACTATCTTCAGCATGTATTTGGCATTCACAATACAGCCTTACTATCATTCAAGTCCTACTTGGTCAACGGGACACAAATTGTGTCTGCAAATGGAAAACACTCCAGCCCAGTTGATCTATATTGTGGTGTTCAACCGGGGTCTGTTCTTGGACCTGTTCTCTTCATTCTATACACTCAGCCACTCTCAAGTGTCATAGATCATCATCCAGTCTCGTCAATTGTATGCTGATGACACCATAATATACAAATCTAGCCATCCAAACGAAGTTGAAGCTACCATCCAAGATATAGAGAAGTGCATTTCCAATGTGAAATCATGGATGACATGTAATAAGCTGCAGATGAATGATGATAAAAATGAAACCATTCTGATTACAACACAAAGACTTTGTCATTCACAACCTTTACCACAGACAATAAATATCAGCAACACCAACATTATATTTACACAGTAAGTACGAGACCTCTGTGTTACTCTTGACAGTACTCTATCATTGCACTTACATGTCATGAACATATGCAAGGCTGCATATCTTGAGCTAAGAATCATCAGCTCCATTCAAAAGGATCTTTCAGTTGATGCCACTAAAACACTTGTCTGTTTCTTTATAATTTTAAGACTGGACTATGGTAACTCAATTCTGTCTGGTTCATCTCAATATCTCCTCCAGAAACTACGAAAAGTTCAAATCACAGCTTCTTGGATCATCCTTAGAGAACCACGATCAGATCATGCCTCTCCTCTGCTCTCTACCTAACACTGGCTACTCATATGATCGATAATTAAACACAAAATTTGTTCTCTGTGCTATGTTTCACTGACAGGCTCCAGTCCAACATACCTGTCAAAGCTCATCCTAGTGTACACACCAGCAAGATACTTACGCTCCTCTTCTGACAATCCTACTCTCATTATCCCCACTGTGAAAATGAAATCAAATGGACAGCTCTCTTTTGCATACCAGGGCCCAGCAATGTGGAACTAATTGTCTACTGCACTTAGACACAAAGACAGTGATCTCATTCAAGAGTGCTCTTAAAACTCACCTGTTTTAACTGCAAGAACAGACTTAAAGACCTAATGATGTGTCCTTATAATGTATCCTTTCCTTAAACATTTACAGCGTGTTTTTATGTTTATAATTTCGTGGTGTTTGTTTTTATTTTTTATTTTCTTTTTATAATCATATCATTATATATATGTTCTTTTATTCTCTTAGTGTTCTCAAATGTTGTAAAGCGCTTAGATTTTCTAAAGATTAGGCACTACACAAAGTCCTCATTATTATTATTATTATTATTATTATTATTATTATTATTATTATTATTATTATTATTATTATTATTATTATTATTATTATTATTTTGAAGCAAAGATACAGGTGATGCTCACTATATACCAATTCAATTTATGCGCTTTCATTTTGACACAAATTATAATGTAGAAATAACATTCAGTTTATTCCACGTTGCTCGTTTTTCCACCATCATTGGATCATTTGCTGTGACTCAAATGCAACTCTTGTGTGTATTATATTTATTAATTTGCTTGAAAATTATGCATAACTAATCATTACCTGAAAATCTTTTTTAAATATTTTTAGAGTGACATGAATTATTATTATCCCCATAATAGGTTGATCACTTGAAAACTTTGAGATATAATTTTGCTTTGGGAAAATTTCAATTTACTCCTTGGTTGAGTCTTGGAGAATTCATTATGCTATATGAACATTTATCCTTTGGATGATGGAGTCATGGTAACATGTTGAGTCTTGGAGAATTCATTATGTTATATGAACATCCAGCCTTTAGATCATGGAGTCATGGTAACATGTTGAGTCTTGAAGAATTCATTATGTTATATGAACATCCAGCCTTTAGATCATGGGGTCATGGTAACATGTTGAGTCTTGGAGAATTCATTGTTATGTGAACATCCAGCCTTTAGATCATGGGGTCATGGTAACTTGTTGAATCTTGAAGAATTCATTATGTTATATAAACATCCAGCCTTTAGATCATGTTGTCATGGTAACATGTTGAGTCTTGGAGAATTCATTATGTTATATGAACATCCAGCCTTTAGATCATGGGGTCATAGTAACATGTTGAGTCTTGAAGAATTCATTATGCTCTGTCAATCTCCAGCCTTTGGATCATGGAGTCATGGTAACATGTTGAGTCTTGAAAAATTCATTATGCTCTGTCAATCTCCAGCCCATTTATCATGGGGTCATTTTAGCATGTTTTTCTGCAATGCTTTTATCAAGGACTTTGATCAATTTGATATTTATGATATGTTTATAGTATGCAACATTATGGCAGAAGAATTGCATCGCATAAAAATATTTGCATTAGATTGTACAATTAGATCCCACCATATAGCATTATCAATTAATTGAGCATACATTTATTGGTAAATAAATGCATCAAAAACCAATAAGGTAATCCTGAAGTCAATGAGTCATCTACTGTAGGTAAACCAAAATAATAGGAAGAAAATGGATTAAAAGTCGTAATGAAGTAATAACAAATAACTCAAAGAACATTGTGTACTTTGCTGTATTAAGCAGGCATAAATACTTAAAGATCGGTAAAACTGTGAGAAAAGCTGTGTCTACCAATATATGTAGTAAGAACTGCTGAAAAGTATCACCATGGAAGTGGCTGGTCATGAAAGCTTGTTAATGGGGACCAGGTCCTACTTTGACTCCTACAAAGAAACATGTTGCCCATGAATCTTTGCCTTTGTATATTTTTTTCAGGGGAAGCAGCCTCGAACCTACAGGTACACACGCCAGACACTCCTCAGTGGACATAATAACCCATGGGTCATCCAGGCAATCTCTTCAAGAAGTTCATTCTTCTAGCTCCACCCACCAGTCAATGTCAGACCTGAGGACTGCATCCCGCCCATTATCACATGAATTTCTCAACTCCAGGATGGTATCTGCATCTTCAGTTCTTCCCACAGGTAAAAACTGAATCAGACCTGGCAGCTTCATGGTTTAAGTTAGAAGTCCAAATTTCCTTCATATATAATTATAATTTAGCTATTTTAGTGGAATGTAGGCACAGTCTTTTGACTTAAAAAGTGTGTGATAGCATCAAAAGTGAAAATAATAGGTGATTCTTTGTCTTTGCAATTTAAGACTAATATTTTATTACATTTTGAAAAATAACATTGATTGGGTCAGCAAGTATATTTGTTTCCACAGGACACAATGAATGTTTCAAATATATAAAATTGCAGTAGCACTGCATGTTAGTGTGTGTACTGTTTGTTCTTTTAAAATTTGCTCTCATTACACCAACATATAGTGAACATATCCGATCTTCAACAGAAATTTTCAGATGTTTAAATGCAACTGTTCAGATCATTCTTAGAGTACAAAGAACTGAACACACCTCCCCTTGCTCTGTAATCTTCACTGCCTACCTGTTTGATCCATAATAAAGCAAAATCTGTTCAGTATACCTATCTGATCAATGTTTACATCCAGAAATTTATTTCTCATCTTCTGACATAAGCATTCTCATTATACCCACTGTTAAAATGAAGTCATATGGACGTTCTTTTGAAAATGGGTTCCATCTACAGTTAGACCCACATATCTCGACCTCATTTATCTCGGGCGCTTTGGTCTAGTACAAAAAAAATCCTTTGTTATGTTAGTGCTTATCTCAACCTCAGTTAAGTCGATAACCCGGATTATGTTGAGCATAAGTTTCAGTCCGAAGTAACGCGGACCCGCTTAATTAGACAAAATGCAACTTTTTAACTTCAATCTCGCAGAAATTATACAAGAAATGTTCAGTAAAAGCGATCAATTTTCATGCACAATTTTGGTCAGTTATGGCAGTAGTCACATGTTTATTTTTATTCTTTCTATATTTTGTTCATAAGAGTAGCTTAATCGATTAGATTATTAAGAATATATCATGTTTACTACATAAAATATTCAAGGATTGACAAAGACAAGAGTGCACAAATTACAATGTAACTTTATTTTAAAAAAACACAGAATCTTAAACCTCAGCTGCATGTGTATTTTATCATTTCCCTTTTGTTTCTTAAGGTACATTTCAGATCTGAATTATTTTCGGAAATATGTGTATACAAGAAACAACAATCAAGGGGATAAAAGTAATGAAATATTATGTACATGTACTTGTACAAATTACAAATCAATGTGGAGACAGAAATTTGCTGATCGCCTGAATATTCAAAAGTCATGAAATTGTTCCATATGCATGTAATATCATCATGATTTATTTTATAGCATTTTATGACAAAAAAGCCAAACATGTCAGCAATATTTTCAAAATACATGTATCTAGGAATTATAAACTGAACATGATGTAGTGGAAAAACAAAAATATAGGGTAAAATTACCTACATGTACAGTAACAATAAACACATACTGTATATGAATAAAAAATGAATGCTTTTTTTTTGAATCTATACATCTATAAAACACAAAAGTACATAATCATAATGTGCACTGCATTATTATATTTATAGTAAATATGACATAATATCAGTCTGCTATGTTTAATCAAATGCTTATTTGTAACGAACGAATCAAAAGCACTTATGTTTTCATGCATATGTTTGGCACTGGTGACACTTGCCACAATTTCATTTTTGTAATGCATTTAATAAAATAGCATATACATGTTCTTGTCAAAAGAAAATAAACAGAAGAGATTTATTATTAGGCAGAATATCATCATATATATACACTGGTCTATATGCACAGGAATGAATAATCTCTGGCACTTGGCTTCTATGCAGTGGCAGGAGAGGCTGCATAATTTAGCTCTCAGGCTTGAGCTCTTAATTTTGTTTTTGTCTTATTTGTAATATCTCTTCTTTAGGTCTAGCAAAAAATTGGCTTTCATTGTTTTAATTTATTTTCAAAATTTCTGTGAATACCTGTAAAAGAGAGCCACAGTTGGTTAAAAAAAAGCAGAAAAGGAAAAAAGAATTGGCACACTTAAAAGAATCCAAAGTCAGTTTCCAGGGTTTGTTTGCTTTGCAATAAATTAACCTTTGTATTTGATATCAAAGAATGAGTTTACTACTAGCTACTGGATATGTTTACTCACCACTATTTGTTTGTCATCCTCAATCATAATTGATACAAACTTGATACCTATAAGGTAAGTAGTATACCCAACATTAACTTGCTTTTATAATACTCTTTGTAATCCACAGCAGGGCACTGTGATCACATTCAATAGTGCTCTTAAGCATGACTGTTTTGACTACAAGAATAGACTTAACAACTTTCTTAATATTTACTTCCTTAATTATTTTCAGCATGTTTTTGTTTTGTAATTTCTTGGTGTTTGTTTTCATAATCCTGTTGATGTGTATATTTTTGCGTGTTACCTAATATTGTAAAGCATTTATGTGCTGTACTAAGTCCATAGTAGCAGTAGAAGTAGTAGTAGTAGTAGCCACCATGTATAACCTGTCTTGTCAAGTGACTGGCCACCATGCATAACCTTTCTTGTGCTGACAAATGGCGTTAAACTCTACAACAACCAGTATTGATGATTTCCGTAACATATTGCAACTGTAATGACAAAAAAAACTACTAAGGAAATATCTTTCATTTGGACATCTAATGAAATTCGACAAAATTTCACCCCCCAAAAATTCCTCTTGAAGGGTTTAAATTCTTGCAAATAAATGACCATCTACCATCAATTATAATTGCATTACTTAAAATAGAAAGGTAAAACAGCTTCTCTGAAAAATAGCACTTTACAGAAATTTATTAAATTTGTTTGAGCATCATAGAAAGAATGTCTTTTAAATTAGTAAATGAAATTCCAATCAGCAATCAAGTGTGGATATAATTACTAACAATGGAAAAATTCTTAAAAGATTTCTTTTCATAAAAAAATCTAAACAGAATTTGCCCAAATTTGATTATTGCATTGTTTACATAAAGGCCTTTTACCATTTAAAAATCAGTGCAGGTCAGTAATCAGATATTACCTCCATTACAAGAAATATAATATTGAAATGTCTTCTGAGAAAATTCACTTCTTAATAATGCCAAAATAAGAGAAATTATCCTGCCATCAAGTCCTTTAATATTTCTACAAAGGACATGGATGTGCCAAATGTGTCATCAGTTACTCAAAATAGAAAGTAAACAAATTTAGTTGTTATCTCAAGAACCTCTCTAAACAGTCTGCATTCTGCTTACAAGATCACTTGTGCAACTGTGTCTAAGAAGCCAGTTACAGGCAAAGGGTGATCTTAGACTAGTGCTGAGTGATCTAGTTGGGCATTCAGTGAGTGAGACAGATAGTGCATTATGAAATTACTAGTCACATAAGCACCCTCCCTTGCTCATTTTGCATTAAATAATATTTTACATGTAACATGTAAAAATAAGTCCCTATGCTAGAAAAGATATGATGAATATTATTTAATCAAGTGACATGAATGAAAGATAATTTAACTTTACATTCTCTGTCATGAAAACTTTTTTTCAGCTAATCATTTTTAACAGTTTATAGATGCAAGCAGGTCTTATAGTGCAGCCAATAAAGATTTTTGCCAGCATAGAATAAAAGAACCAATGCAAGCATTGGCTGCATGAACAATAAGCTTTATCAGACTTGCCAACCCTCATGGTTTGGCTATAAGTCTTATGGAAATGACCCTTAAATTATGGACTTGAAGAATTAAAGCAAATCTTATGGAAATATGCTTGTTGTTGTAAATGCAGATAATTATTTTTCCATGTTTGATTGGGATCAAAGTTTCATATTAGATTTAAGCAGCCTATATTTTTTCATGCAGAATGCTTGCATGATCAAGCTGTTGCTGATAGAATTTTCTAAAAATGATATCCATCAAACAATACTTGATTAATGATATGGAAGAATGGTAACCAGTCTAGAAATGGGTGAACATAAAATGGAATATATGTGGGTTTAGATGGCTAGGATTGATTGATAATAAAAGCAAGATCTTAGTAAAAGGAATGTCTTTAGTGCTTATCCTAGTTGTAACTGAAAAATTGACCGAGTTTTATTGTTGGAGATTCAGCCCTTTTACAGACTTCGGTTTGGAAAACTCATTACTGAAATGGGGTCAAATTCAAAACAAACATGTAGATCCAGAAAATGCCAAGACTCATGGTTTTCTCTACATGGAAGTTGTCATTAAGAATGTATTGATAAATTCAGTTTTGCTCATGAGATTCTAGAAGTTTAATGTTGTTGAATTATGGAGATTGTTGTTGTAGGGTTTAATGCCATGTTTCAGCACAATATAAGCTATACATGGCAACCAGCATAAATGGTAGAGGAAGAACTCTGGGGGAAAACCACAGAAAGAACCACCAACCCATGAGAAGATACTGGCAAGCTTTCTCACAAACCTACGTTAGCGGAGCCGAAGACTTGAACCCATGCAGAGATGAGATGGCAGTGAACCGTAATGGTGGGCACTTGAGACCACTCGCCAAATTTTTAAAATCATGGTGTTTGCATAGGTGTACTATGAGAGTTGAATTATTACTATGATTTCTAAATGTTTGAGATGAGTTTTAATAGTTAAAAAGAAAAAAAGGAATATTCAGCTTCTTGGAGTGGGGTGCCAGGAGGATGTTCAACAGTTACTTTTAGTGAACATCATGTGTTGACTTATTGTGGCAAAGATCCTGGATTACCTTTTCCATATGAAATTGAAAAAAGTTGATTGTCAAGTTGAGAGATAGCAAGAAGCTGTTGAACTCTATAGGATTTAGAACTGCATTTAGTGAAACTGTACTAGAGGTAATTAAGGTGTATGTGTATGTATGTGTATGTATATATATATATATATATATATATATATATATATATATATATATATATATATATATATATATATATATATATATATATACACACGTTTTACTAATTGTTTAGCTGAACTTAATGTTTACTTTGCATTATCAATTTCAAATCACACATCTGAACTTTTTCAATGAATATTAGCATCAGTTTTAAATTCACATTCAAACGTTTTAAATCAATGTTTTTAAATTAAAATTTTCTAATTTTCTGATAGAGTGAGATGGGTTGTTTATTAAACATGATTTTATTATTTAGGATTTACAGTAAATGGGAAAAAAAGGTTGATTTGTTTCATATGGTATTATTTTTTTTACAGCCTGCATCGACCCTTTAAGAGTGACAATGGTAAAGGGACATCACAACTGGATTTGTGTAGCATACCCACATTTTGTTTGCTGTTACAGGTATAAAAAAAATACCTTTAATATCTTTTATAGTTTAAGAGTGCAGTATTACCAACATTTTCTTTTTAATAAGTCTGATGTTCAGATTTTTGACTCTAACTTGTAAGGTCAGAGTGGTATTAAATTGCCAAGAATGTGTGTCCACTTGGATATGGCAAAAGCCCTTGGTCAATTGGTCAGATATATTAGAATGTTCATTACAATTACACTTTCAAATATATTTTTAGTCAAACTTTATATATGCAGTCATTGAATATATATGCATCTTACATAAGACAGAGTTTGCATTTTAACTCCTGGATCACTGTATGGAACTTAGGGAGGAAGGGATTGTTGAGATGTGGAATATACAATTAAAAAAACTTGGGATTTACGGTGGTGAGCCATTGCAGTTGCTTTAATTTATTATATTTTTGGAGGCAGGGACAATTTTTTGTTTGATGATTGGAGGATGTTAATTGTGGTGTCACTGTCCCAAGTTAAGTTTCACTAGAAAGGTGTTGAAATAACCAATAAATAGATATATCTAATACCACCACTGAATTAAAATAAATGCAATCTTTCTTATGCAATTTCCACAATTCTCAAATTTATTTTTTCACAAGAACATGCATGGGTAATACAGGATTTTCAAGTACTTTAGTATAATTTTTATTGAACTCAGATTAATGGTTTTGTAAAATATATATTTTTGGGGTACTTCAGTTGTGGCTTAGCTGTGAAAGTTTGCATCTTAGTAGATACCTAATTTTGTGGTTTAACCTCTGCACATGTGCAAATTAAAGAATACAAAAGAAAAGAAAATTAGGTTTATGCAAACATTGGTCACTTGAATGCTTAATTCAATACTTACACTGTGGTTTCTTCTGAGTGAACATCAGTTGAAACTGATGCAGCCAATAATGCTAAAGAAATACTAATCTCTATACAAATAAAACACCAGTCAAAATCAGGCTTTTGTTCCATGTAAATGTCAAAGGAAGCCTGTGCTACCAATGTGTGAAGATAACTAAAACTGAAAGACAGCTGAATCACTCCTTTTGTTTTTGCCTGCCTCATGTACCAATGAACTTCAACCACTAGACTTGACAATAAATAAAAAAAACAAAACAAAGAAGAATTAAAATCACGGTTCCACATCTGGTATGCTGAAGAAGTCATGTAAGCCATCAGAGAAAAAATGTTACAGGTGATGATCACTGTGCTGTAGTGGAGAACATTACAACCACATTAGTTAAGCTCATAGGACAATGAGAGAAAGATCAGAACTAATTATAATAGTAGTTCTGAAAAAGTTGTACTTGTTTAATTTGCATTTGGCAGATTATTTACCTGCCAAGCATTTGTGAGTACCATAAGACTGGATTGACATGATGTTGTTATAGTGGCTTTGTCCTAAAATCAGTGAAATGTGATGTTTAATACTCTTTTGTAATTAGTGTGTATACATAGTATTTTATTAATAATAGTGCTGTAATAAATAGTTCTAATATTGTATAGGCTTTTTATTCTTTTGGATTAAAAATACATGGATAAAATGAAATGTGCTTTTTGGAAGATACAGATTTTTTTAATAACAGTTGTACATGAAGGATCAATTTTGACATGTATTAATATTAATTTTGTTATGTTAGTATTATTTTTTTTTTTAATTTTCAGTATTACATGTGTTTGAATACCATATGCTTTATCTCATTTCTCTCTATCCTTATCTAACATACCAATTTAAGATAGTGAGTGCAAATTACAGCTAACAGACACCTTATAGTTGTTTGTATGTTGGAACAATATAAAATGCAATATGATTCCATTTTTCAAATGGTTATAAAAAGAACATGATTACAAGCTATTATTTTTTACCAGATTACATTATTTATGTTTTTGTATCATTTGCTAGGTGTTAACTAGGAATGAAACAAAGTAAGAAAATTATGACATTGGTTAATATTTCATTGGGTCATTAATTTTTAGCTATCGGCAGCAACAAAAACTATGATAATTGGTCCCTGTGCAAACATTTTCTGATATTGCAGTAGTATCCTACCATAAATGGTCACATTTAGGTTGAGTTTAACTGGAAGCAGTGTAGATCCTGACCTACCATTGCTTAATGTGCTGACAGTTCTGAGTCTGTTTTGTTTTACTGTTTACTCATAACAGACTGCATAGACCCAGATCTGGCAGCACATTATCTATGTTTGTGTAGTTTACAGTTGAACTAGTCTTGTAAGTGAGTATAAACAGTACATTGCCTGTAAATGGTAAAGAACATAAGCTACACTTCTTTCATGTTGAATGATTCATGTCTATATTAGATTGGCTCAGTTTTGTTTGTGCTTTACTATTGATTTTTTTTAACCAAAACAGTAGTTTTTATTAACATAAATATGACAAATTCTACATATTTCAGGATGAAGGATTCGACAGGCTGGCACTTACTGTGGACAAGTCCACACTCAGAAATACCAATAGAAAGGATTGCTATCAATGCTAAAGTGATGAGCACCACACAGGACAACTCCAATAAAATGGTAGCAGCATCTTCCAAAAGCTTGGTCAGGTTGTGGTCAGTTCGTGATGAGGACAACAGTAAAGAAATAGGTAAGCTGCTTGCTTGAACCTTCACCCATGTTTGATCCACCTTGGATGAATGTAAGAATTATCTTTCTCTGTGTTTTAAGGTCACACATTCTTTCTATCTGTTCATTGCCAATTTAAAGTTAGGTTTTGTTCTGAATTTTCTGTTAGCATGGCAGAAAGCACACCAATTTAGTGTGCTTAACATGTTTAGTCCACAAGAAATACATAAGATTACCAGTCGTTAGATCAAAATATATGTCTTTTATCATTGAAAAATAAATAATACTAAATCAGATAATGTACACAGCAATTGGGAAGTAATAATGATAAATAATCAGTCTTTTCAGATCTTGTCATTTATCCTGTCCGACATTTTGTTAGGTAAAAATTTAAAATCTTTGCTTTTTTCAGGACTGTTTAATTTGAATGTGTCTGTTGATTCCCTTTTCTTCATTGGAAGCCAGCTGGTTGCCCTCAGTAAGCTGGGAAAGGTTGGCGTGTGGCATGCCATGACCCAAAACTGGCAGGTAGGTCAAGGTTGGTTGGTTGTTGTGAGTTTAGTACAATTTTTCATAGATGAGAGGTTATACATGGCAGTCAATATACCTGCTGGAGGAATTATCAACCCACTGCAAGTTTTCTCACATAACTATGATGGCCAAGACCTATATGTTTTGCAGAGAATCCAGTGTTTTTAATGATAAGGACAACTGTAGCATCTAACATTTTAATTGAGATGAAGTTTGACCAGTATGATTTGGAAATTTGCAATCTCTGCTTGAAAGATTTGAACTTACATTGCCAATTCAAACATCTGTGTTAAGTGAAAAATAGTTGGACCAATATGATTTGGAAGTTTCCAAACTGATTTCCTTCCAAAATTTAATGAGGGACAATTTGTAGATCTCTAGTAAAGAATTGATGGTAATGTTGCTATATTGCCTTGTCTATCAAAGATGGTCATGATTGTAGAGTGTTGTTTATAAGGCCCACAAGTAGAGTCATCCATCAACATCATGAATTTTATTATTTATTCCAAATCAGGGAGAATAAACATAAAAACCCTGAGCTCAGCATCAAATTGATCTTAAGAAATCAGGAATTAGTCCAATACAACATTTGAAAATTTCTTGCATGAAAGGGCAGATATAAACCTGTATCTGTATAGAACTGCATGTTGTCAGTACAAGGCAAAGCTTCAAGGGCAAATAACTCTTATTGAGAAGGAAAAGAAAAGATTGAATAATGAGCCAGAAGAGTTGTTGGCTACAGATAAAAAGTAAATTAAATCATTGCTGATACTGCCAAAATAACAAGACTAGCACATCAGTATCAACATGGTGTGTCCAAGGGGAAATAAACAAGTGAATTTTTGTGAATTGTTTGTACATATTTGATATATTTCTTGTTTTTCTTTAAAGATTTGAACTATTGCTGATGAATTATTGTATGAACACTGACATGCACATGCACTTTTTCAGCACTAATATTATTGG
Source organism: Potamilus streckersoni (assembly GCA_016746295.1). Taxonomy (NCBI): domain Eukaryota; kingdom Metazoa; phylum Mollusca; class Bivalvia; order Unionida; family Unionidae; genus Potamilus; species Potamilus streckersoni. The sequence continues at coordinate 1,283,196 of JAEAOA010001547.1, read as the reverse complement.
TGCACAATTAGATGTCACAGTCTGTCACACAAATTAATGTCACAGTCTGTCACACAAATTAAGTTTCAGCATGATATGTTACCTAGAGTGAATACAGGATTTACTCACTGAACACTGTTCATGCAAGATACCCATGCTGCCTGGAAAGCAAGTTGTCATACATTGATGTGTGTTTTCAAATATTAAGCAGTCACAATAGAAACAGAAGTGTTGGCCTGCATGTCCCTTAAAGGCCTTACCAAGCACCCTGGCTAGTGTAGTGGAGATTCAAAATATAAGCAGGAAAGCAACAATATAGTTTTAAAGTCTGGAACAGTGAATGATATTCAGTTGTGGCCATGTTTTTAGATGCTATTTTGTGAAGAATGTGTAAATATTTGTTTGTGTCATATGGATGATAAATTGTAAATTCATGGAGGCAAACTGGAGTGATATTCTAATCAGGATACAAGTTGTAAAACAGCCTTTGTTCAGTTCTTAAATAGTGCAGTGATAGGAATGTACATTTTAAAGAGGGTAAATAACAGGAATTGAATAAGATTCTGTTAATCATCCTTCATTTGACATATAATTATTATCATGAGGGGTAGAGTTTAGGAGGAATGTGTGTGTGTGTGTGTTAATAGTCTTACATTATCAATAGCTATAATTATTTATGTATTTTCCACTGTTTGTCTTTGTTCTTTGAGTGCTTATTGCTTGCCCCAAACATGCACCCACCTCCATCCTAAGTGTAGAAGAGTTTGTGCCACAATGAACATTGCAAAATTTTCAAACAAAATTTAAAACTGGAAAATAATTTCCTACAAAATTCTTTTCTTTGGAATGGAGTAATAACTTTGTTAAACATTATGGAATCAGGGTCACCAGGAGTAGAGTTGCAAAGGGACACCCTGCTTCCCAAACTGACCCCAGACCCCTTTGCACAATTTCAGTTTTTAAATAAAGATGATTCTTGGATTTAAGGTAAAATAGACATGCCGGTTTATACAGATAATATCCAGCATTCTGTATTATTTTCAAGCCTTCTGGCTCCTTATTGCCCCTCCTTGTTTGGTTTCCACAGCCTAACTTGCATTCCAGCCGTATCTGCCATGTACTTTTATGTTTCTGGAACTGTAGATGAACATTGCTGTGAGGAGTTATTTCCCCTTTAATATCATAACAAGCTCCACTGTTTAAAGACTCACTGAGAAAGTTGTAGTGAGTGGGTTACTTTCTGATGTATATGAAGTTAATTTAAAATATTGAACATCTTTACCGTCTACAAATTTAATTCAGTTTGTATCCATTTTATAGACTCCATACTGGTCATCCACATTGTGCATATTGGATGCTGTAGGGAAAGATTGAGAGAAAGTATTTAGATGAAGATTGATGCATGAAGGAAGTAATTGTCTGGATGATTATTAGTTGTAACTTTGGTGAAAAGGAAATTTGTGTACCACTATTTTTTGTGGATTTAAATGGTCTTCATTTTTACTGAAAAAAAAATATTTATTTACTATTTTCTATTCCCATGGTGTGTTTAGTTTCTTTCCAATTCTGATTTATGCTGCTTGCGATATAACATTGTCAACTAAGTTTTATGAAAGAAAGATACTAAGAAATTGTTAATAATATTTTTTATTAAAGTAATACATGTAATCATAACAATATTCAGGGTTCCTGCAGGTCATGGAATCCTGGAAAGGTTTTGGAATTTAAAAAATAAATTTCAAAGGCCTTGAAAAGTTATGGATTTTGCCAAAACCTTGCAAAGTTTTGGAAAAGTCATGGAATTTGTGATAGTGGAGTTGATTGCTTAAAATTTCATAGAGCACAGAAAACCGATTAAATAAAATGGTAAAATTACATTCAATAAATGTTTCAATTCATAAAACAAGAGTAAGTTCCCCTAATGGAAGTATCACATGATTTCCAGTGTAGATCACTAAATAAAAGAAAACAACTAGAAAGTATTGTGTTTTGTTAATATTGTAAATAGGAACACATACAAAGACTACATAGGATTGTTTCCTTTTTTCTATTGAATACAAACTACATTGAACATTGGATTATGACATGAATTACTACATAAAGTCAAAATGTGCTAGCCCAGGTAAATTTAAAATGTACATATTAAAAATTTGTTTTTAACTTTTTTGTTATTTTAAATTGAAAGATTTCATTCTTTATGTTCATTTACTTGACAATGCAAGATATCATGGTCCTAGAGTTTTATGAAATGGCCCTGAAAAAGTCATGGAATTTTTTTTGTTAAGTCTGCAGGAACCCTGAATATTGGAAAATGTTTTCTTACAAAGGACATCCTTTACAGTTACAGGATAGTAACTATATAATAATCTTATAATCTTTCCATTATTGTCACAAATTCACAGCATGACAGAAATAATTACAATTAATTGTCATATCATTAAAATTGAGTTTACAAAATTTCAGCTATGAATTCAGTTTTTGATGATATATTTAGTGATTTTGCATGGCTGTTGTATTTTTATTTACAATATAAAAAACCCCACCAGATTTGAATTGCATATTGCATTAGAATCACATTAAATTCAAGTAAAATTCTGTCTTTGTGTCTCAAGATCGATATTGTTGTAAAAAGGCAAGAGGTTTAAAAGTTTTTTAATATAATGAAAATTTAGAAAATAAAGTTTAAACCTTCTTTCACAATAGTGCTATCAGATTTTCACTCACTGACCATCCACTGAGTACACCCCAATGTCAATAAAATATTTGAATATGTACAGCACAGTGAACATACATCATCACAAAACATGCAAGTCTTTTCTAATTGAGGGATATATAGTAGTCATTTATGAATGTTCTGAGAACTAAAGCCATGAGTCTGCAGGGTATATACAATAAAATCATTGGTGTTTAGTGATATTTGTACATTTCTAAACACTTGTCTTTTTTAAATAATAGACCTGTTGCAAAGTGATTAACCAAATATTGATCAAGTCTTTTGAGTCAAAGTAAGAACTTGTGTAACAGTACTGAGGTCTAATTAGGTCTATAACACTGGGTAAACAAAATTGCCCATTGTGGGGCAGCCTGGTCCATTGATGTAGCTCTTCCACGGTTTCTCAGTCCATATTCCATGTCATCCAGCAAGTCTCCCTCCAATCTCTCAGAAATCCTTCTGGCAGCCTCTTGCACTTGGTTCCATTTCTTGTCTGCATACTGCTGGTACATGTGTCTGACTCCCATGGCAACAGATCTCCTTGTCAGGTGGTGACTGTAAGCATGGTTACCATCTAATCTGCTTCTCAAGATTTTTTTGTTCAGATAAGTTATGTACATATCTATAAAATAAATATAAAGATAAATCATAGCTACTGAGTGTCAAATATATATAATTGACATGTAAAAAAGCAGCACTACTGAATTCTTTAACCTGTGGACTCTTCTAATACAACTCTTGCCCTTATCAGCCTTTAGTGCTACATTAATTTTTGGCAATCTTTCATGACTTATGGTAACATAAGAAAGCAGTTTCCATAAACTTGAGTTATTTATATGATCATGGAGATTTGACTCATTTATCAGTTTATTTTTTCCTAATTCATTTTGTGAAAATCTGATGATGAAATTAGGCAAGATGAAGGATAAGACATAAGTTAACCAAATGTCATCATCTACTGCTTACAGGTGTAAAGCCCATATGTAGAAATTATTGTTTGACCAGAGTATAATGTGAACCCAACATCAACAAGCAAGTTTTATTATAGTACTGTCTGTCCTTAACAACTATCATTTACTGTATGTAATCATTTACAAGTTAAATTCATAAGCATAGACCCAGATCTTTTTCATATTTTGCACTGGCTAATCTAAGTTTATGCAGTTTATTAGGAGTAATCAATATAACAATGCTGATATTTGATCTGCTGTGACATTATTCAGCAGCAGATCTGGTTGGGCAGAGTTTGCGGCTGGACCAAACTTCTAAATGAGTATATATGGTAAACATTCTCCTATGGCAATGATTTCACAAAGTTTCATGTGTAGAATAATTACATACACCTTGATATGCCAGTGATTTATACTATTGGGAATCTGAGTGTTTTCATATTTTCCTTTTAGATTTAGGTTATGATTAAAAAGGTTCTTTTTACATTTATTGAGGGTCATACAATAGGAATTCAGTAAAGAAAAGCATATACAGATAATATAGAATTTTATTTTACTTACCTACAGCTTGCACTTGTTTCAGTGCTTTCTTATGTGAAATGAGAAGATCTCTGAGCAAAGCTGCTGACATTAGAACTGCCATTATTAACTACAAATAGTATCCTTCAATAAAGTCCACAAAAAGTGCTAGAAAGCACCACAAAGGTGCTAAAACAGGTTCACAAAACAGGTCCAAATGAGAAGTTCCCAAATAAATTCAAAAAAATCTACAGTGTGTTCTCAGTTGGTGTACATAGAGAAGGTAGTGCTATTTGAAGGAAACTGATTATCAGGTGTGCAGGACATGAAGCACATGCCATCAAAGTTGAAGGTAGAATGAAGGTAGATGTTTAGTGGTCAATATTTATACTCTTTTGGCCTGGACAGGAAATGGTTTAATTTATTTTGAAAATGCTAGTTCCATTTATCCCTACTGTTTGCTACTTGTATTTCTTTGATCATTATTGGTCCAAGTGAGATTTTTTCACCTGTTTTAATCTTATTTCTGGTGAAATTGGAAAGGTCTAATCCTTATTTTCAGTACAAATAATTTTACAATTAAGTTCCATTGTTCTTGTTTTAAGTCCCAGCTTTTGTTAGTGCCAGGGACCACTGAGGGATTAACTATAAATGGCCCTGAAGTAATTGGACACTTATCTGTAGGCCTTTGAGGTAAACTTCTTGCAGTTATCTTCACACTTTGACCTACCTATACAGTTATAAGACCTTGCACCTTGGAGGTAAAATAATTGAATTAGTAGATATTTTATGATTGAATTTATTTATTGATTGGTTGGTTGGTTGGTTTGTTTGTTTATCTGTTTGTCTACTTTCCCATCCTCCTATGTAGGTATGTATATATATGTATGTATGATTTTATATAGCAAACAAATAGAAACCCAGTTGATGAATAAACACAAGTGGCAGTGAGCAATAAACTCATTGCTTAATCTTACTGAGGGGATGTCAAATACAAAGGTTATTTTATTACAAAGCAGGCCAAGGCCAGAAACTGACTTTGGATTAAGTTAAATTTGCCAAGTTTCTCTGTCTTATGAAGTCAACAGACATAAGGAAACCAACTTTAGTTCCTTTGGATTCTTATAAGTGTGCCAATTTCTTTTTTTCTTACCAGGTTGTCTGATATAGGGAATCCAGCATTGTTTCATTTTTGCCTGTATTAATGGGAATTTTGGAAATAAATTTAAGCAATGGAGCAATTTTGAAAGTGATGCAATCTAGCAGATCTTGCACGCATATCAATATATGACAGAACAGTATTTTAGTTTTCAATATTTTCATCTAAATATTCGTTATTCATAGTTTGTAGTGTTTTATTTTTCGATAACAGAAGCATGTGCTTTGTCTTGTTGGGATAAATGTATGTCATTTCCGGTTGGTGTCCTCTACAGGTGGGAAATTATGAATAAGGGAAAGTAACATCATTGTATACTTCTGTTTTGAGTAAATGAATTATTTATTCTTTGCACTTGATAACTTTTTAACTCATTTTGTGAGTATAAGTACTTTTAATCATGTAATGCAAATCTGATGTAAAGATATGAATGTTAGAGTATGTCCGTTGAACTTTAAATATAAATTATGCCATCCTGAGATGATCACCATGGCAATGATCTTTAAAGTCTTATTGCTATTGAACCTAAATAAAATTGTATCATTTATTTTACAAGAGGACTTGTTCAGTCCTGTAAATGTTTTTTGTGGGGGTGTGCTTGTGAATTTCTAATCATTTAGATTTTTTAATGTTATTGAAGAGGTTTGGGTGAATGTTGTCCTTTGTCCATCCATAATCATCTGTTGTCCATCCATTAGCATAAGTGTTCTCTGCTGTTTCTCTTGAACTACTTGGAAGGTTGCCATAAAACTTGACCTCAGAATTATCTTGGCATCTTGTTGGTCCTAAACAAAACTGGTACTGCTTCCACACCCAATATGGCCACCATAGCAGACATCATGTAAATCATTTAGACTTTTTAATGTTATTGAAGGGATTTGGGTGATTGTTGTCCTTTGTAATTTTGTTAAGGGGGTATACACCAGAAGTCTTACGATTTATTGTCGATCTGAATGAAACTTATGTCAGTCTTATGTCTAATATAGCCATTAATGTAGCCATTTTTTTAAATATTGTTAAAACACTCCTAACTGGATATAATGACATGGGGCTTTTAATAAACAACTTGTTATGATGTCTAGTTGGTCCTAATAGTATTCATTATGCCTGCCACAGTGGTCATCTTGAAAACATAATTTCTATTGAATGACTGGACTCCTCAGCATGGTGTTTTCATTGAAAGACTTCTTTTATAGTCTAGTGAACATAAATGAAAATGGTGCTGATCTGACTTATGTGATTGCTATGGGTCTTGTTATCAGCACTTCTATATGGCTAGCCATATAACCAATGTGCTAAATAGAAATGGTACCAGTCTGATCTTGGATGTGGCCACCATGGCATCCATCTTGATACTTTTGTGTTACTTCTACAAAAGTGATATTTACCTATTTTTCTTATATTATAAATATTTTTGTCCTAGTTTGTTTCAAAGTTTGCTTTAATGTTTCAGATAAAATTTAAATTTTTCTATGTTACTTTAGATTCAGGATGTTGTCCCCATTTCAAGCTATGACACAGCAGGATCTTTTCTACTTTTGGGTTGTGAAAATGGATCTATATATTACATTGGTAAGTCACTCATTAATCTTTTTTTTTCTCATTAACACAAAAATATTCAATTCCTTATTTTCTTGTGAGAATGGAATATTTATTCATTTATCACTTCTGTCCATCTGTTTTGCTACTTATTGTTATACAGATATTGACACATGAATGCATGTAAGGCACCTGCATACAAAGGACAATATATTAATGTACTTTTCATAGTTTCATGTGTTTGACCTTCATTCACAGAACACTTGTCTACAAAGGACATAATGTTTTTGTTCCAACAGTGCTATATATAGACATATTTTCTGTGCACTATTTGTCAGCTTAATGTGTCAAGTTCAGGTCTTCTTTATCACTTCCATATGTTATTTTACTATGCGTTTTTCAGACATGCAGAAGTTTCCACTGAGGATGAAAGATAATGATCTACTAGTAACAGAACTATACAGAGATCCAGCTGGTGATAAAGTGACGGCTTTAAGTGTCTACCTCACTCCAAAAACAAGCAAGTATTTTCACATGTGCATGCAAGTTAATGGTGTGCTCTTTTGAACCCTCATTTCTTATGTGTTACACACTTTGCCTATTTATAAGAGCAATATGTTTGAGATACCCATCAGACTCGTTGATACTGTAAATGAGATCATTAAAATGCATCTTTGCCCATTTGAGAGAGCAGTATGCTCTCTCTTGTATCTTACATAAGTCATGTGTAAGATGTATGTCATGTGTAAGATGTTAATCTGACATGAAGTACATTCAGTAATGCTGTAAATTACTTTAGGATGTATCTTTACTTATGTGAAAGAGAAATATGAGAGATGAGTAAAGGCATGAGTAAAGTCATGTGTGTGATATCATTTAGATGTAGCTTTGCCAATGTGAGAGAACAGTGTATGTGAGATGTCTATCTAGCATGAGTATAATCATTCATGAGATATCAATCTGATAAGATTGTGCACAGTGATATGACATTTAGATGTAGCTTTGCCCATGTGAGAGAACAGTATATGTGAGATGTCTATCTAGCATGAGTATAATCATTCATGAGATATCAATCTAATAAGATTGTGCACAGTGATATGACATTTAGATGTAGCTTTGCCAATGTGAGAGAACAGTATATGTGAGATGTCTATCTAGCATGAGTATAATCATTCATGAGATATCAATCTGATAAGATTGTGCACAGTGATATGACATTTAGATGTAGCTTTGCCAATGTGAGAGAACAGTATATGTGAGATGTCTATCTAGCATGAGTATAATCATTCATGAGATATCAATCTGATAAGATTGTGCACAGTGATATGACATTTAGATGTAGCTTTGCCCATGTGAGAGAACAGAATATGTGAGATGCCTATCTAGCATGAGTATAATCATTCATGAGATATCAATCTGATAAGATTGTGCACAGTGATATGACATTTAGATGTAGCTTTGCCCATGTGAGAGAACAGAATGTGTGAGATGCCTATCTAGCATGAGTATAATCATTCATGAGATATCAAACTGACAAGATTGTGTACAGTGATATGACATTTAGATGTAGCTTTGCCCATGTGAGAGTAGAGAATGTGTGAGATGCCCATCAGGCATTAGTGCATTCAATGATTCTGTAAAATGACCTCATCATGATTCAGCTTTGTCCATGTATGAGAGAGCTGTATATGAGATACCTATCCAGCACAAGTGCACTCAATTATTCTCAGAATAACTTCATTACAAGGCCATTTTGCTCATGTGATATAGCAATATGTGAGTTACATACCTGATATGATTGCACTGTGTTACTGTAAATGACCTATTTTGGAAACATCTTTACCTGTGTGAGAGATATGTTTGAGATGCCAGTCCAACAAAAGTGTACTCCATGATTCTCTATTAAGATTTAAGAAGCAGCTTTCCTCTTGTGAAAGAATAATGTGTGAGATGTATGTCCTTTATGAGTGCACTCAGTGATTCTGTACAATTGTACGTCTTTATGCTGCAGCTTTATTCATGTCTGTGAGGTCTATGTGTGAGATACCTATCCAACATTATTGCACTCATTGATGTAGTAAATATCATCTGTAAGTACTGTCATGTGTGAAAGCACATGAAAAAACCTCATGGGTCTTTGCTTTAGTCACATATAATTTGAATTTAAACACAGTACAGTATTGACCACTACATGCTCTGTGCTTTCAATCTGTATATTGTGAATTGTCAGGTGCAGTTTTGACCACAACAGGTTCCATGTTTTGGTCCTTAGATATTGTGAATTTTGGAAAAGTGCAGTATTGACTGTTATAGGTTCCATGTTTTGGTCCTTAGATTTTGTGAATTTTGGCAAAGTGTAGTGTTGTCTGTTACAGGTTCCATGTTTTGGTCCTTAGATATTGTGAATTTTGGAAAAGTGCAGTATTGACTGTTAAGGTTCTATGCTTTGGTCCTAAGATATTGTGAATGCTTTATTTCTGTACAATGTGAATTTAAACAGGTAAAATATTGACCACCTCATGCTGCATGCTTTAGCCCTATGTGAATTTTGGTAAAGTGCAATACAGACCAGGATAGGTTCCATGCTTTGGTCCTTAGATATTGCAAATTTTGGTAAAGTGCAGTTTTGGCTGTTACAGGTTCCATGCTTTGGTCCTTAGATATTATTCAAATTTTGGCAAAGTGCAGGATTGACTGTTACAGGTTCTATGCTTTGGTCCTTAGATATTGCAAATTTTGTCAAGGTGCAGTTTTGGCTGTCACAGGTTCCATGCTTTGGTCCTTAGATATTGCAAATTTTGTCAAGGTGCAGTTTTGGCTGTCACAGGTTCCATGCTTTGGTCCTTAGATATTGTGAATTTTGGCAAAGTGAAGTTTTGGCTGTCACAGGTTCAATGCTTTGGTCCTTAGATATTGTGAATTTTGGCAAAGTGAAGTTTTGGCTGTCACAGGTTCAATGCTTTGGTCCTTAGATATTGTGAATTTTGGCAAAGTGAAGTTTTGGCTGTCACAGGTTCAATGCTTTGGTCCTTAGATATTGTGAATTTTGGCAAAGTGAAGTTTTGGCTGTCACAGGTTCAATGCTTTGGTCCTTAGATATTGTGAATTTTGGCAAAGTGAAGTTTTGGCTGTCACAGGTTCAATGCTTTGGTCCTTAGATATTGTGAATTTTGGCAAAGTGAAGTTTTGGCTGTCACAGGTTCAATGCTTTGGTCCTTAGATATTGTGAATTTTGGCAAAGTGAAGTTTTGGCTGTCACAGGTTCAATGCTTTGGTCCTTAGATATTGTGAATTTTGGCAAAGTGAAGTTTTGGCTGTCACAGGTTCAATGCTTTGTTCCTTAGATATTGTGAATTTTGGCAAAGTGAAGTTTTGGCTGTCACAGGTTCAATGCTTTGGTCCTTAGATATTGTGAATTTTAGAAACGTGCAGTATTGACTGTTAAGGTTCTATGGTTTGTTACTTAATGTGAATTTAGGAAAAGTGAAGTATTGACTGCTACATGTTCCATGCTTTTAGTCCTTAGATATTGTGAATTTTGGCAAAGTGCAGTTTTAGCTGTTACAGGTTCCATGCTTTAGTCCTTAGATATTGTGAATTTTGGCAAAGTGCAGTTTTAGCTGTTACAGGTTCCATGCTTTAGTCCTTAGATATTGTGAGTTTTGGCAAAGTGCAGTTTTAGCTGTTACAGGTTCCATGCTTTAGTCCATAGATATTGTGAGTTTTGGCAAAATGCAGTTTTAGCTGTTACAGGTTCCATGCTTTAGTCCTTAGATATTGTGAATTTTGGCAAAGTGCAGTTTTAGCTGTTACAGGTTCCATGCTTTGGTCCATAGATATTGTGAATTTTGGCAAAATGCAGTTTTAGCTGTTACAGGTTCCATGCTTTGGTCCATAGATATTGTGAATTTTGGCAAAATGCAGTTTTAGCTGTTACAGGTTCCATGCTTTAGTCCTTAGATATTGTGAGTTTTGGCAAAATGCAGTTTTAGCTGTTACAGGTTCCATGCTTTAGTCCTTAGATATTGTGAATTTTGGCAAAATGCAGTTTTAGCTGTTACAGGTTCCATGCTTTGGTCCATAGATATTGTGAATTTTGGCAAAATGCAGTTTTAGCTGTTACAGGTTCCTTGCTTTAGTCCTTAGATATTGTGAATTTTGGCAAAGTGCAGTTATAGCTGTTACAGGTTCCATGCTTTAGTCCTTAGATATTGTGAGTTTTGGCAAAGTGAAGTTTTAGCTGTTACAGGTTCCATGCTTTAGTCCTTAGATATTGTGAATTTTGGCAAAGTGCAGTTTTAGCTGTTACAGGTTCCATGCTTTGGTCCTTAGATATTGTGAATTTTGGCAAAATGCAGTTTTAGCTGTTACAGGTTCCATGCTTTAGTCCTTAGATATTGTGAATTTTGGCAAAGTGCAGTTTTAGCTGTTACAGGTTCCATGCTTTGGTCCTTAGATATTGTGAATTTTGGCAAAGTGCAGTTTTCATTGCTACAGGTTCCATGCTTTGGTCCTTAGATATTGTGAGTTTTGGCAAAGTGCAGTTTTGGTTGCTACAAGTTCCATGCTTTAGTCCTTAGATATTGTGAGTTTTGGCAAAGTGCAGTTTTAGCTGTTACAGGTTCCATGCTTTAGTCCTTAGATATTGTGAGTTTTGGCAAAGTGCAGTTTTAGCTGTTACAGGTTCCATGCTTTGGTCCATAGATATTGTGAATTTTGGCAAAGTGCAGTTTTAGCTGTTACAGGTTCCATGCTTTAGTCCTTAGATATTGTGAGTTTTGGCAAAGTGCAGTTATAGCTGTTACAGGTTCCATGCTTTAGTCCATAGATATTGTGAATTTTGGCAAAGTGCAGTTTTAGCTGTTACAGGTTCCATGCTTTGGTCCTTAGATATTGTGAATTTTGGCAAAGTGCAGTTTTAGCTGTTACAGGTTCCATGATGTTTTAGAGAGCATCTTATTCTTTTATCATATACCTTAGGATATAGCACATACTCATGGAATGTTATCCAAGCACTAAGAAAAATTAAAATATAGTTTTGATATGAGTTGATCATTAAAAGAAAGAATATATTAGAAATATGAATAAAGATCATGTTATGGCCAGGTAGTTAGAATTTTGTTCATTAAAGGACTTATATGTCAGTATTATTTATGAAGAATGTTGAATCTGTGGTCTTCCAGCCACTCAGTCCCATTTTGTCTTCTCTATGCAAACATTTGCTCCTGATGCCTCTTCTGTGTCATTTGGTTTACTCCCAACTTCAGAAATATTTTGCAATTTTACTTTTTACTGTAATTAGATTTGTTTCCATTTTGTCATAAACTTTTTTTGTATTACCTACAAATACATAAAATAATGTATGGAAAAAAAATTGTGATCAGACACTTGCCTCTTGGGTAATGTAGGAATACACTGAGCATAACATTGGGAAGTACAGAAACAATTCAAATTCGATTAGACAATGTACAGCTTGATTTAAGACCATCTATATGAAAAACAAATTGTAATTTTGTGATTTTGGAAAACATTCTGTGATGAAGAAGTGGACTTGGACTGTGACTGAAAGAAAACACTGAAAGAAAACAAGTTCTTTGCAAAAAAAAGCTCATTTTCTGGATCATCTGCAGTTACCAATCATTGTGGATGGTTTGCTCAATTGATATGGAAGAAGCCTTTTGATTTGGGGGTCAAAAGGTCAGTTTTCAAGGTCACTGTAACTGAAAAAAGAAAAATATTGTCTGCACCCAGGACATAGTTGCAGACAAGTACCCCTAAACAAAACTTTCTGGATGGCTTTGTGGTTAAGGAAGACACACATCAGTTGTTTTTGGTCAAAATCTCAAGGACTAAGGTCACTGAGACCAAAAAAAGAAAAAATGTTTTTTGAACAATAATCTTTGCTCCAAGTCACAGACCACAACTACAATTTGTGGAAGGATTATACTTAGGGTAAGGGGAAGTCTTTCACTTTTGGTAATAAAAGGTCAAAGGTCATGGTTACTGTGACTAAGGGAAGTAAAGTGGTCTCTACACAACAATTTAAGTTATCCACATAAAGGAGTATTAAGCATAGTGCAGGCATTTAATATGCTGTTAATAGCATTCTTGTCCTACCTCTGGGTGATGTAATCTCTGATAATTTTTAAGTTTCTTCACAAATTTGCTATTGCTGTGGTAACATGGTCATAAGATATAATTCATTTTCTGATTTTTCGTTTGTTTCAGAGTTAGATTTAGATCTTGGAAACTTGATTAATCTTTTCTTTGTTCCCAAATTTCCTTTCAGTGACTGAATTCACAATATTAGGTAAAATCCAGCTTGATTTACTGAAATCTAGTATCATATTGTAGGTTTAAGTGGCAATTGGATAGAGATTGCTTATGGGACAAGCTCAGGGATGGTAAGAGTTATTGTTCAGCATCCAGAAACAGTGGGACATGGGCCACAACTCTTTCAGACCTTCACAGTCCACAGGAGTCCAGTCACCAAAGTCATGCTTTCAGAGAAGCACCTAGTCTCAGGTAGGATAAGCTAGAAGGTTTCATGGCAATGACATTTTACAGCAATGGATCCAGAAGCATTTGCAGCAGAAATATATACTTTATATAAACAGAAGAATAAATAAAAATGGACAGTCCAGCTGACTGGACTTGAACCTGAAACCCCTTTTCTGGATCCACGGCTACTTTTTTAGCTGTGACATTTCATCTAAAGAAATAGTTTATAAGAATCTCAGTAACTTACTAAATCTAGTTTAGAAAAACCAAAGGAATTCTTGGAACTGTGATATTTCGCTCAATAGGAATATTTGAGGAATTGTCATGTCTGTTCAAATGTTGCACTCACAAACTATTATTCTTGTATAAGACATTAAAACACCAGTGTGAAATATTGTGCAGGTGATCAAATTCATGATCATGTGTTGACTTTTGCAAAACTTTTTTCTCATTTGTACCAATATGATTAGTAAATAGCTCAAACATTGCAAATTCTGTGAAAACAAGCATTTTCTGTATATTTGTATGTAATGTGAAGTTTTACTTTACCATAATTCAGAGAAGACTAATGTAAAATGTAAGAATGTGACCTTGGGCTCAAATGTAGACATATTTTGTGGGGTGGTAATTTGACTGTAGCCAGGAACTAAAAATCAGGCTTATTTAAAATTTATGGTGTGTGATAGTCCAGATAAATCTTAAAAATTATATTGTTTTCTTCTCATTCTGTAATGTAGATAATTATGTTACAGTAAAATCTGTCTTGAGACCACTGCTATGACAGACTACCTGTCTTGACTACCTGAGTTCATGTTCTCCATGTACAGATTTATTGATTATATAGTGTTATGACCTGTCATAAAAGACCACCTGTCTTGAGAGCATTATTTTTTGGCAGAAAGGGTGGTCTTTCAAGACAGGTTCTATTGTATAACATTAGAAGCCTTAAAAACCAAAAGCACATCTTAACCATTTCACTATTAAGCCGCTCGGTTTTCTCTGCTCTTTTTATAATTTCCAAATTATCATTGAGTCTGATAAATTGGTTAGATCTTATTTTAAAATCATTATTTAATCCGCTTTACATACTTTTAGTTTAAGCTACTGGATTTAAATAAATATTTTGACATCTTAAAATATCTGGTGAATATCTGATAGATGCTTGATCTTTGGTTGTTTGTGAAAGGTCAGAATATCCAGAAAAGCAATTTCTGCAACAGTGATAATTGTAGTGTTTTCTGACCAAATGTGATTGTGAGCCAGTTGTTGTAAATTCAGTTTAAAATGTTTGTGTCATTAGTGTTATTATACATTTTTATCCATAATGTCTGTACATATATATTGTTTGTTAGCATGCTTCACAGTGTCTTGTATGCTTGCTAAATTGTCTTATCACTAGATGTCATTTTTTTTCCCAGTGTGCTCTGAATACAACCATGTCAGGACATGGAGCGTAACACGATTCCGTGGAATGATCTCCACACAACCTGGTTCCACACCTCTTGCCTCTTTCAAAGTTATCTCCCTTGAGGAACTTGAGCCACATTTCAGCTACACTGTTGGAAATGACTTTGGTATGTAGAAATTTACATTTAAATTCACTGCTGAAGGATGTTTTCAAATAAAACCCCACTTAGAGCTTTTTAAATGCTGAATAGTAATTTTCCTAAACAAGAATCTGGCCATTGGCTTCATGTTGAACCCACTCTGAGCTTTAGAAAAAAAGGGGCAGTAAAAATGTTGAATGTGTAGGTTGATCTTGGATGTCGATGGACCTAGAGATGATTAGATGCATTGGTGAATGCATACCAAAGTGATCACTATGCCAAGGTTCCTGTAAGACAAGTTTCACAATCATAAAGGTGTAAGAGTCCTCAAAATAATACAAATTCAAATTAAAATGGTTACTAGGGGCTTCTGTCACGCCATGTATACGACAACAATATCTACTTGTTTTCATTAATTGCATTTTTGAGTTGGATGATTGGAAGAAGGTATAGGCCTGCTGCCTAAACTCAACTTAAAAGTTTTAAAAAACAAGTTTTAAATTTTTTTCACTAGCAGACATAGGCTCTTGTTTTCATACCATAAGTAGAATTGTGTATGCACAGAGCTTGCAGAACTGTTGTTTAGTTGTTACTTTGAGTTATAAGTAGATCTGCTTTTTATTATGTTAATTACATTTGTCAAGTGAAGGGAATAAAATAAAAGAAGTTAAAAGGTATGCAAATCGTGGTTGCTAAACATGCCAATCACAGTAATGTGACTAGTCAGCTCATTTCAGTCATGCAATAAAACATAGTTTTGAATATTGTGATGTAACATAATTAAAATATGTCATCAATAGTTTATCCTTTCCATTCTCAATATGATCAAGGATAGCAAGGTATACATAACGAATGAAAAGTTTTGTTTCACAGATATGGTTCATTATGGATAAGTGGGTTTCAAGGTTTGTAGCAGACTTAAAATTCCATAATTACAGTTTTGCAGATATTTCACTTTTACTTGTAATGAAATGACTGCATCATTTTTTTCTTAATAAAACTGCTCCTGTGGCCTAGTGGATAGAGCATCCGTTTCGGATGTGAGAGGTCGTGGGTTCAATCCCCAGATGACTCGTACCAAAGACTTACAAAAATGGTACTAATAGCTGCCTCGCTTAATGCTCAGCATTAAGAGGTTACTTTTAGGACTGGTCAGTCTGGTGTCAAGATAATGTGACTGTGTGGGAAATCAAGCCACATGTCTGAATCATGATGCCCCAGCGCTAGACATTACTATGAACTGCCACACTGCCATCATAGCGATTTATTTTTTCACTTTACTAGTTCAGATTGCGATGGAACAAAAATGACCAGTTTATATTCTATATTCATGGTCACCAATGTCTATTACAGTCACATCTTCAACAAACAATTGAAGTATTTAGGGCAAAACTTGGAATTAACTATAACATTTATATGAGCAGTGAGAAGGTGCTTTAAAAAAAAAAGCAAAAGTGTATTTCAAGTATTAGCTTTTTTCAAATATTTTTTACTAGTTCAGATTGCGATGGAACAAAAATGACTAGTTTATATTCTATATTCATGGTCACCAATGCCTATTACAGTCATGTCTTCAACAAACAATTAAAGTATTTAGGGCAAAACTTGGAATTAACTATAACATATGAATAGCTATCTATTTTTACTTTCATTACTCTCATTGTATCTGAAAATGGAGAAAATTGGATATTGGTGAGTGTTGTTTGAAAATGACTGCCATAATTTGGATGCAGCATCTTTTACTGGACTGTACTGCCAAAGCCCAGAAGTTTTATTTGTATACAGAAACGGATAAAATATATGAGCAAAATCTTAATAGGTAAACTTGTATTTATTAAAATCTTTAGTTTTAAAAAATGTATGCTCAGAAGGCTTTGATCACTGATTAGGCCACCTCTTTCTATTGTATTATTAATTTATGCAAGAAATGTTATAATGGAAATAATCATTTTCATAGATAATCTGTCATAAATAGACAAAAGACACATATTTAAACATTTTATATTGGAAATATATTTGTAAGAAGTCGCTGCCCCAAAATTATTGTTAAATTTTTTTTGTAAGTTTAATATTGCAGCTTTGATATACATCTTCACTCTTAACCACATTATTCATCTATAATGTTGCCACATTATTCATTAATAATGATAACCACATTTTTCATTTATAATGTTGCCACATTATTCATTAATAATAACCACATTATTCATCTATGTTGCCACATTATTCAATAATAATGAAAACCACATTATTCATCTGTAATGTTGCCACATTATTCATTAATAATGATAACCACATTATTCATCTATGTTGCCACATTATTCAATAATAATGAAAACCACATTATTCATCTGTAATGTTGCCACATTATTCATTAATAATGATAACCACATTATTCATCTATGTTGCCACATTATTCATTAATAATGATAACCACATTATTCATCTGTAATGTTGCCACATTATTCATTAATAATGATAACCACATTATTCATCTATGTTGCCACATTATTCAATAATAATGAAAACCACATTATTCATCTATAATGTTGCCAGATTATTCATTAATAATGATAACCACATTATTCATCTATGTTGCCACATTATTCATTAATAATAACCACATTATTCATCTATGTTGCCACATTATTCAATAATAATAACCACATTATTCATCTGTAATGTTCATCTATAGCATTAACCACATTGACAGATTAGATCAAACCCGTGCATTTTATCCCTGCAAAAACATCAAAATGTCTACAATTCTTAACAGATAAAATCAAACCTGTCAATAGTGGTAACCCATTGGAAAAGGCCTTTTTACAATGGTGAATTCTGTACACTGGTCTTCTTTTAAAAATTTTTTTTGAAACAATTACCATACACTGAATAACATCTAAATTATTATTATTATTATTATTATTATTATTATTATTATTATTATTATTATTATTATTATTATTATTATTGTCATTGTTGTTTTTATTTTTTTAATTATTATTATTATTATTATTATTATTGTCATTGTTGTTTTTATTTTTTTAATTTTTATTATTATTATTATTATTATTATTATTATTATTATTATTATTATTATTATTATTATTATTATTGTCATTGTTGTTTTTATTTTTTTAATTTTTATTTTTATTATTATTATTATTGTCATTGTTTTTATTTTTTAATTTTTATTATTATTATTATTATTATTATTATTATTATTATTATTATTATTATTATTATTATTATTATTATTATTAGATTGTTCTGACTGCACTATTAATCAGATTCATAAAATACACATGTATATTGTTCTCTCCCAAATTTTTCTTCCACACAAGATAACTCTATCCTTTTCACTTTAATCCATCCAATAAATAAATCATCAGTGAATTAAAATATCAAATGTTAGATTGTTTTGTGACAAAGCAATAATTTCACAACCTATTGACAACTTCCATATGACTGAAATAGGGGACTGACTTCTTTGATTGTTAACTTGTATGAGATATTTTTAGAAACAGCTGCTTATTCATTGAAAATGTGTTAGCCAGTTGCTGAGTCCGTGAGATCAAAACATCGCTGGCTTATGTGAGATGAATAGGAAAACGATGTGTGTGACTGTTCTGTGACACATCAAAAGAAACATTGCCTGCTTCTGCACAATTTTTAGAAATTAATAACCCTAACCAAAATGAAAAGGGATCTAACATAGAGATCTTATTTCAGAGACAAAATTCTTTCCTCAAAGATAGCTTTAATTCACAGACAAATAGACAAAAATATTGAATTATACCTGTCATGCTAGCATAAAGCTGATTTCCTTTTCTGATGTGATAATACTTTTCTCCACCAACCAGCAGATGAATTGCTTTGGCAGGCTGCTTCAGTGGCCTAGTGGTTAGAGCATCCGCTTCAAATGCAGGAGGTCATGGGTTCGAACCCAGGCTGAGTCATACCAAAGACTTTTAAAAATGGTACTGAAAAACATTGTTATATAAGGTACTAGTCAGTTTTATACTGTAGTAATGATAAGCATTCACTTATCCTTCTAAAATAATTTTAAAAATTTTTTCACTCACTTATATGCTTTTACAATCAGGTCCATTTGGAGAGCAGGATGACCAGCAGGTGTTCATACAGAAAGTGGTTCCAGAGACTGACCAGCTTTTTATACGACTCTCATCCAATGGGAAAAGGTATGTAGATAAGTTGGTTTCCTTCAGAGTTAACCCCCTTGTTGGAATAACATGTACTGTTTATATATACTTGTTTTTAAGTCAAGAATTTTTGTCAAAAATTTTGCTCAGGAAAA
The DNA here is from genome assembly GCA_016746295.1 of Potamilus streckersoni. Taxonomy (NCBI): domain Eukaryota; kingdom Metazoa; phylum Mollusca; class Bivalvia; order Unionida; family Unionidae; genus Potamilus; species Potamilus streckersoni. The sequence goes on along the minus strand of JAEAOA010001547.1, from coordinate 1,263,974 downwards.
TCAACAGTTACTATTTCATCTAAGTCTTCTCATTTCCAACTTTGTGCCTAAAACTTTCAAAAATATACATTGAGTGTGAATTTTTTGTGTGTAAAATCTAATTAATGACCAAGAGCAGATTTTGATGGTGGAGCATTTACTTACTAAATTGCTATAGTTATGCTTGCTTTGATTCCCACTCCCATGTTGAACTGAAAGATTCCTTATTTTCATGCACATGAGTATCGTACATAATCTCGGAGTTCTTACAACCTGATCTTCTTACAACTCAATGCACTGCACAGCTTCTTATTTTTTTTGTGACTGGTTTAGCCCAAGGAGATAATATGGCTGTCAAGAAGGCAATTGATGAAATCACTAAAATAACAAGAAGGCAATTGTTTTGTTGCCTGTTTTCTTCATTTCAGATAATTTATTTTAATCAAGACTTAAACATGTGTAGGAATTTGAATTTTTATAATGAAGATTCATTTTAATATCTTATTTTGTACTTAGTGAAAATTCCCCTGAATACTACACAACATTATCCTATTTTGAGCACCTGTTAATTAATATTAGGTACAGTTGGCTGTTCTCCACTATGGACTTTTTTTCTTTTAAACAGAGTGTGTGTGATCAAGTCTGTAGATGGTACCACCATCAGTGCTTTCTGTGTACATGAATGTGAAGGATCCAGTAGGATGGGCTCAAGACCACGAAGATATCTCTTCACAGGTCATACCAATGGCACAATCCAGGTATGAATATTTCCAGGATGAAGATTACGTACCATATGTTTTTACTTGGAATATACTGAAGGATGCTACATTTCATAAATTTAATTGAGTTTGTTTTTTGTTGTAATTTTAGATCTAGTTTTGATTTACTAAGCAAGATCAGTGTTTATCTAGAATGTACATAGACATATATGTTTCTGCTGACAAAAAATAGTTTAGCTTGTTAGGGATGATTACTGTAGCTTGATGAAAGCCTGTTGCACAACTTGTACAAATTTTGGCAATTTTCTTGTAAGAAAACCTTTCTCAATGGTAAGTCTATTCCTATAGCTGTTTACTACAACAAATTTGCATTGTTTTAATGGCATATTTGACTGAAATATGGGTTATGGTTCAAGGTGTCCATTCTTGTATAAAAAGTGACACCTTGAACAATAACCCATATTTCAGTCAATGGCAAATTTGTTAGAGTGGCCGAGTGGTCTAAAACACTCTCCATTATAGATTACTGCCATCTCACCTCTGTTAGCATGGGTTCAAATCTAGGATTTGGCCAATGTGAGTAGGTGAGAGTTTGCCAGTAGCTTCTCGTGTGTCGGTGGTTCGTTCCAGGGTTTTCTTGGGTTCTTCCTCCACCATTAATGATGGCCGCCATGTATAGCCTATTGTGTGCTGAAAAATGGCATATATGTGGTCTTAACAGAGATGAATCTGTCATTTTATGGAATCAGAAGTTGGGATAGGAGTGGGGACATGCCAGTTAGAGGATACAGCATACACATTACAACAAGGTGTAAAAGATTTTGACAAATCTCTCAATTAAATATAATAATAAAAATTGGGTAATTACTGATGTTTACGCTTATCACACTCATACCTTATTTTTGATAGCAGTGGAGAAGTTGGCAATTGTGAGTGTAAATTTGCAAATTAAAATTAAATGTCAAAATATAAGTGCATTGGCTCTTATTTGACTAGACTGCAAGATTTTCAAGGGAACAAAATTCACATTTAGATGCAGAAAAATCAAAGTCCTAAATTGGTAACTGATACTCATTAAAATTGTTTCTAAGAAAATAGTCATACATAACATTCCACCATCAAAAATACATAATCGCAAGAAAACTGAGTACATTTTTTTTTACTAGATGTAATGAAATATTCACTCTAAAATGGAAATATTTCTTATTGTCATTTTTGATTTTCTCACTCCTGACAATACACTATTTCACTTCACTGGTGAAATATTTCCATATATGTACTAAAGCTATGTAGATATCTTCCATATCATAAGGATTGGAAAGTCAGGCAGCTTTGACTTGAGTAGATGGAGAATAGTAGCAGCAGTGACATTGTGGAAAACTTTGTAATAATAGTTTTAATTGGACACTGCAGAGTTGAATCTATTAGCTTGAAATGATGTTAATTGAGTAACAACTATTTACGGTCACAAAACAGTGGACAACTTCCCATAAGGCTGGTTGATTTTGGTCACTTGCAACTGAAGATGTTTAACATATTAGAAAAGTGTTATTTAATTTTAAATATTGTAAATTTGCTCAATACTTAAGTAAACCATGGTTTAAATTAACCTTTAGACTAAATGTTTAATTGACACAGTTACCTAATTGTTGTTTTCTTTTGTTTCAGATGTGGGATCTTACAACTGCAATGGATCTGATGAACAAGGATGAGGGTAATTTCAATTATTCTTTGTAGTAAATGGAAAGGTCATTTAGCTTAATATGTGTTTATAAAGATGGCAAGATGTATGTCTTTCTAATTTATATTTTAATCCAGGTTCTCCACCTTTTTTCAAACTCCATTAAGTGTAGCAAAGTTTTAATACTTACTGGTTGGTTTAATAAGTTTGCATAACTAATCAAGAAATTTTGAATTTCTTTATACAATTGCTAAAAGATTTAATGAGTTGTTATTGATATCTAACTTTTCCCAAAGATCATCCCATAAACATGGGACCAGTCCATTTCTTAACACAGCCAAGTTTGACCACATAAGATGGACCCATGCAATAACACATGGTCATTAATAATTCAGAGTTCTATACTGAGAGAAGTAAAAATAATCCACATACACAGAGGTAAAATTTGTCAGTACAGATGTAGATTACCCAAAAAATGTAAAAAATAAATTATGAAAAATTCCAAATCTCTGGGCATTGTATGTATGCAATAGCAGTAGGTATGGATGTTTGATGATTTACAAGTCAATGTTGATAAAATTTGATATAACACTTGATATTTCTGGAATAAAATAGTTGTTCCCCTTCTTTGAGATCAATTTTTCTCTGTCAGCGTGAAGATTTGTAATAGTTTTATGATGTAGATTTTGAATGTCTTTTTATACTGGAGCTACATAATTATTGTCTGCAAAAATGCATGTTGAGACTTTGTTTTTAAGTACATGTCGTGAGTTTGGTTGTTCTTGTTGCATACAAGTTACACACACATGAGGAGCTTTGTCATGAAGATCATGTATTGTAGTCTTTATAACAGAAAGCATCTTGAATGGTCATATGGTGTTGAATCATATTACCGTAGGCATCTTGAAAGGTCATATGGTGTTGAATCATATTACCGTAGGCATCTCAAAAGGTCATATGGTGTTGAATCATATTACCGTAGGCATCTTGAAAGGTCATATGGTGTTGAATCATATTACCGTAGGCATCTCAAAAGGTCATATGGTGTTGAATCATATTACCGTAGGCATCTCAAAAGGTCATATGGTGTTGAATCATATTACCATAGGCATCTCAAAAGGTCATATGGTGTTGAATCATATTACCGTAGGCATCTTGAAAGGTCATATGGTGTTGAATCATATTACCGTAGGCATCTTGAAAGGTCATGTGGTGTTGAATCATATTACCGTAGGCATCTTGAAAGGTCATGTGGTTTAGTCTTTAGGCTTCTCAAAAGGTCTTGTGTGGTTTTGAATTACAGTAGGCATCTCAAAAGGTCATGTGGTGTAGTCTTGTATTACAATAGGCATCTCACAAGGTCATGTGGTGTAGTCTTGTATTACAATAGACATCTCAAAAGGTCATGTGGTGTAGTCTTGTATTACAGTAGGCATCTCAAAAAGTCATGTGGTGTAGTCTTGTATTACAGCAGACATCCCAAAAGTTCATGTGGTTTAGTCTTGCATTACAACATCAGTAATTAACATCTCACAATTCTAATTGGTCATTATCACTACAAAGGCAATTATTACTTGTATTCAGTAATTGTATTCCCAAAAACTTTAACTTGCAAGATAAGTTTGCATCAGTATGTTGAGAGCTACATGACGAAATGGTGCTGCTCAGACTTCTAAAATGGTGCTGATCTGATGTCCAATACAGCCATCTTAAAAATCTTGTAATTGCAATGCCTCCTAAATGAAAAGTCATATTGACATTGGGCTTTCACTAGAAGACTAATTATAATATCAAATTTGTCCTAAATGAAAATTGTGCTGCTTGTACTCCACCATGACTGCCATGGAGACTGATTTGAAAACTATTGCACAAGAATATCAGATTTTTAAGCTCAACAGTTGCAAAGAGGAAATGGTCTTTTCTTGATTTCATAGCAATTAATTTTGGACAGTAGAGAATCAGCTCCTTTGATGGACTTTAGTTTTACAAATCGAGCCACTCCATAATAAAATATGGCCACCATTACTACTGTATTGGGGAAGCTATCTTCAAGGTCAAGGACACAGTAAAATATTTTACTTTTCATTACATGTTACATTCCACTCTATAAATTTAAAGCCATTTGAGATTAGGAAATGGAACTTGGTATATTTCTTGTATGCCATAAATAGAAGACATTGCATATCATATTGGGGTTGCTATTATCAAGGTCAAGGTAACAGCTCAATGCTTTCCATTAGAAATTCCTGTCTGCTTTCTAACTTTAAAGATGTTTGAGATCAAAAGATGAAGCTTGGCATACTTATGCTTCATCACTAGAATGTATGGCTTGTAATACATTTGGTGGCCTGTTTTCATGGCGAAGTTCAAAACTATTTTGCATTCATGTCACACTTCTGCATACATGTACATTCTCACTAGAATGTGTATTGCATACCATATTGGTGTACTATCTTGAAACTCAAGGTCATGGCTCAGTTCTTTATATTTCAATCTCACTTTTCATTCTGCTTTAAAACTTTAATCCAGCTGAGATTAAGGTATGAAACTAATGCATGTTATAAATGTAAATCATTTGAAGATGTATAACATTTAGTACTCTTCAAAGTCAAGGCTTGAATATTTTCTACCCCTCTTTCTTTTCTTCTTCTTAACTTTAGATAGAACTGTTTGAAATTAAGCAATGCAACTTGATATATGTATGCCATCATTATAAGGTGTGTTGTATATTGAATTTTCTATTTCACTTAACCATTCCATAATTTTAGAGCCATTTCAGATGAAGCGAGGTGTCTTGCATCTATTTCACTAAGCTGGGGGTCCGATCTTTAATGTCAGGGTCATATCAATAGTTGGACTTTAGTGACATTTGCTTTTTGTTTCTAGCTTAAAAGTTGTGTAATTTAAATGGATGAAGTAGTGGATATGTACTGCTTTGGCAATTTGGAATCCTCTTGGTCACGGTCGCTTTTCAGTATATTTAGTGGGTTTTTTTTGTTTATGCTTTATATCACAAAAGATGTTTGAGCTTCATGAATGAACCATGGTACATATATGCTTCTCGTTTTGATGGCATCTTGTGTATCAAAGTCAAGGTCTTTTCACAGATGTTAAGGTCATTGATCAGTTTTGCTTTTCTGTACTTTTTCTCTAACATTCTTTTATGATTCAGAAATAAAACTTGGTAACTTTTGATAGCTGATGAGTAACTTGCCTGTTCTTTCATAATGGTCAATCGGATTTCATGATTTTATTACCTGACCTTAGCAGGTGGGGGATTTTGATTTAAACTCTCTCATTGAAAACTTTTCTTGGCATCATGCTGCTTGACATAGGGCACTGACAATTAGTAAACATGGTTAATTTGGCCATGTCATTGAAAACACTCTTAGCACATTTACACACAAAATTCATTTGACCAGGGCCAGCATGTTAATGTGGCCATGTCATTGAAAACATTCTTAGCACATTTACACAAAAAAACAATCATTTGACCTAGGCCACTGAAAAATGTGTAAATTTGTTTATATGGCCATATCATTGAAATCTTTTTGCAAAAGTCAGTTGAGCTACACCATTGTAATTATTAGCTATGATTTCATGTGTATGTAGATACCTAAATAGATTTTCAGACTAATGAAGTAATTTATTACTTTTTTGTGGAGCCCACCTCGGTGGAATCTTGGCTTAGCCATTATTTTGACATCCATGACTCCAGGTGATCTGTCCATGCCCTAGATTATGGCCATTGTTTTAGTTGGTAAATTTCAACTTGGAAAGACAGTTTCTTCCCTTTTTTATATTATATCTAGATAAAAGGCTGGCTTGTCATAAGTTTCTTTTCTTTGTGAAACCTTATTGACAATTATACAGAATTTGCTTTAAGAGAAATTAATGAGCTCTGAGCTGGATATATTTTCTAGCATCTTCAGCGACCTTTGAAGTGTTTATCCATTGATTGCACTTTTGAGAATTAGTCTTTTAGTGAACACTTCATAGCACAGTGACAAAAAAATGGAAATGAAATCTGGTAGACTGTGTGAATATGTGGATAAATTGTTAAAATGTGTTCATTTAAATGAATTTTGTAAGTTATGGGGAGAGTTTTGCAGATTTTATAATTTAAGCATTTTAGACTGCTGTAGAACCATAGACTATTAAATGCAAGACAAATTTTATTAGCCTACCTGGCCTTATGGTATGGCCCTGCAACCAATAACAAGTGTTTGGATCTGACTTTGATCAAACTTGGAATGTGAGTTTACATCTTTAGTGTTCTCTAAAAGGTTTGAATATAAGCAACATCCATGTATGTTAATGAGTTGATTGGTTGAACTTTTTACACTGATCCATATTTACTGATAAAGTAAACTTGTATATGATTGGACAAGTTTGTTTTCACTCTGGAGGCTGAATTCATGGTCAGATTTCGATCCGATTGTATAGGCTTATAATTGTAAGATCTTGAACGAGTTTCATAATTAGTGAAATCCAAATGTCTTAATGATTGATTTTGCATGTGATTGGCAGACCTCATCAACATTTTGGTGACTATGTTGGAGCAGTTTTTTAACAGGCAGACCTCATCAACGTTTTGGTGACTATGTTGGAGCAGTTTTTTTAAAAAAGTTGTGATTAGGTTTCTCTCACTTTGATGTTTAAAAAATATGTGCAAGATCTCTGCATATAAATTTGTGATCTTGCTTCTGATTGGCTGACTTTCTTACAAGTTGAGATATATATTATCAAGATTTTGAAAAGGTTTTATTATAAGTGATAGCTGTTCATATTAATGAAGTGCTCTTGCATTGGATAGCAGCAATTTATACCACTGGAGACTGGATAATTGATACAAGTTTTGATCAAGATTTTGGATTAATTCAGCTATGAATAAGATCTTTGAATATAATTGTGGTGATCATTAGAGATGTCAAAATTTTCGGAAATTTGTACTGGATCCCAACCCCCAGTAGAGGTACATGTGTAATTTATTACTAAGTGGTAAAAAGTGTAATCTGAGAATAAAAAGAGCAATCTATAATCACAGGAAACTGGATGAAAAATGTATTTATTTTGTATAATGTACATTTGTTTTTGCGACAAACCTGGATCTGCAGTATATTTTTTTTACAAATCAACTAAATTCATATGGATTAGTAGTTAATACAAGTGTATATACACAAGAAAAATGGATAAATTATTTATGCATAACACTCACTTTAACTAGTCTACATGTCAACAGTAACTTTTCACGAATAATTGTAAAGTCCACAAATGATGACTGTTGTAGTATTCTTGACCTGACCTTAATGACAGTTCATTGCAACCCGTTTTAACAAAATCCCTCTCCTCAAACATTTTTCAGTCATATAACATCCAACAGTCACATCCATACTGCCTGTTTTTTTATGGTATCTGGCACCATTTTTTTTCAGTTTAGACTGGTCCACTACATATGTAGTATCAAAATAGAATGAATTTATGACAAGTAGTTTCACATTCAAGGATCCCATCTGTTTTCTTGGAGCTGTTTCAAGTAAAATTAATGCAAAATTTACTATATTTACACACATGGTCATTTTTATTAGATTTTTGTTCAGTGTTATTAAATAAAAATGATTTCCCTTATATTTTAATATTTCAGTTAAAAATTTCATTCTGTATAGTTGTCCATTTTCATTTTTCCTAACATGATATAAGAAGTGCATGTTATGTTAACCAAGTTTTTGTATTTGCCTTTGCTGTGATAAAAATATGTTGGGGTTTCCCGCTAATAGAGAGTCCAGAAATCATGTGAACAGCAGCCCTGACCTAAACAGCTAATACTTGCTCCTGGGCCACAAACTTTAGGCAAAAATGGCATTATTTAAACTGGACATTTATATTGTGCTTTTTTATTTGAATTATATGTAGATAAATTTTATTTTGTCAAATATTTTTTAATGAGAACTTAGTGACTGTCGAGAAAAGGTATTGATCTAGTTAAGATCAGGATCTATAAACAAGCAGCTTTAAGTCACAAGAAAAATGCCACGTTAACCATGGAGAGGCATGAAGTTGGGACAGTCTAGCTTTAAATGTCAGTGCTGATTCTTAAAAAGGTCACATGAGAAAGAAGAGACGTATCCTCCCTTGTATTGTATGACTAGTATATGTATGCAGCCATACGAGCCCCAGTGATGATGAATAAATGTGTACATGACAGCCTCAAACTGATCATTATTTTGTGTCCTAATCTGAAGTTGGAAAGCTTTTTTTTAATGGGTACCCACTTTTTCATTACATTACTTGAGTTATTATTAACAGTCAGGTACCTGAGTAATTGGGTACCCATTACAATATTCATTGATCATGCATTGGAGAGTTAGTCAGCACTAGTGACTATTTTGATAAGTAGTCTTATAATCAAAATGATGGTCGAGTTAGATTATGGGTTAGGTCTATGGATATTTATGATGTAATCTTGCATCTGATTTTTGCTGATTTGATGACCAGTCTCGAGTTTGAATTTTAATTGGATGTTTCTCCAACTTTGTAATTGAGCTTATATCATTTTGGCCTTTGATAGGTTCTGTATTTAGTGAGATCTGTGCATGTTAATGAGGTGATCATACATCTGCTTTGGTAAGCTTGTTACCTCTGTACAAATTGTTTTTCATCCACTTTTGGAAAAATTTAGTAAGAAGGTTTCCATCATCAAAATCTTAAATGATGATGGTAATGAAGAAAGTCTGTGCTTAACTGTTGTGCCGTCATCTTTGGAAACAATTTTGTATCAAGGTAAATTCAACATGATTATAAAGATTTGGAGATTTTGGATGGGCTTTTGGGTTTAGTTTTTCTTTAGAATAATATATCAGCTTCCTTAATGAAATAGTAAACTTTTAAGTTGTGTAAATCAAGTGAGTCACAACTTGTTACAGACAGTTACTTTGCACTTTTTTAAAATATAGAAAATTGATTAGAGTGTAAAATTTTGTATTACTATTCCAGAGCCAGTAGTTGGTGGTCCAACACCCAAAGAACTTGTAAAGCTTCTGGATCAGTGTGATCTCAGCCAGTCCCAAACCTCCACCCCATGTATAAGCCCCTCCCAATCCATTATGGTTGTGCCCAGTACCAGAATGCATAGATCAGGAGGATGTGGTCTGCTGTCTGGTTCCGTGCCAAATTTGGAATACAGGGAGACAGAGCCACAGGGAGCAGAAGGAGCAGCATCAGAAAACACCCAGGTCACAAGACTTTAATGATTCTCTTTAACAGGTGATATTATGGACTAATTTCAGAGTGAGGCTTTGCATTGGCATTGCTTGTGCATAGTATTTGCTTTGGTAATTGTAATTATTCGGACCCAGTCCTTCATTATCCTTATATCTCATCAAATGACAGTATTTCAAAGTTGAATGGAGTGGAGATCTTTTCAGTTCTTGCTTTTCTTCAGTTTTAGTTAACTTTGTAAAAAATTCCACTTTTTTTAATATTGATCAATTAGTGTTATAGAGGAGTTTATAACACATTCTTATTATTAGCCATTAAATATTATTAAACTTATAACATTTTCATCAATTCGAAATATTTCAAACATTTTTTCCCTCCTATTAAGATGTTTCTTTTTCTTCTGATGTTTGAAAAGGAAATAATTCTCATACCATATCTATTCTTGTAGGTGTAAAGAAGTAGTTGAGGTAAATGTTCTTTCTGCTTGGTGGCAGGTTTTTCCTTGGCTTTAGTAAGCTTTCTGTGCAGGCTTTCACACATATAAAAGTGCACCATATATTATTTTGGCTTGGTTGAATTCCTTTTGGCCTAAAGGCATGCTATTTATTCTTCAGTACTAAGAATGGATTGTTTTCTAATAATATTCTTTTTTCTATATTTAGTTCTGTTTTCGTTATGGCCTTGAAATTGGCTAGCTATATAAAGGGACAAAACTCAAATTAAAATTCATAGAGAACATGATGAGGTTCTGCTTATCTCGCTTGAGATAGTTTTAAAAATTCTCAATAGTACTAAAAAATTTCATCATTTTAATCTAAAGGGTTCATAAAAGGTATTTGCAGAAATATTTTTTCATGTAATATTTTATGATTTTAATTAATTACCATGTGAATCAGGTTAAGTGCAGTCTGTTATGTGCGTCAAGTGGTTTTAGCTCACACGGCCTTAGCTAGTATGTGATTTTTTTTTATTGTTGTTGTGTTGAGCGGAACAGGATGAAAAAGGTGGCAGAGCATGGTGCCTCAGCCAAACATTTTATCGAGACCTACATGATACCTAGATCTGGAGTCATGTCAGTTTAGCCTGGTAAATCTGTGTGGGGTTGGGGTAGCTTGAGCATGTGAGAAGTAGTTTTTAAACTTAATCATATCCATGTATCCTGAACACAAAGTCTAATGGATGTTTTGCAGAGTATGAGCATTAAATACAACCAGATGATTGCAGTTATCTCTGATAACTTTAGGTATTTGTGTATAATGTTGAGTAACTTACTAACATTGGTGTTTTTGTGTCTGTCTCGGGGAAAATATCTTAGCTGGATTTGATTATCTAGCATGAGATCATCGTATATTACAAGATTATTAATACATCCATCAATATACATCACCAATGGCGCATCATTAATGTCAATGATAAAATCAATATCATTACCATCTTAATTCAACGACTTAAAATCTTTAAGTACATCATATCATCACTGATTATCTAAAGATGGTGCTACTAAATACAGCTTATCCCACTGTTATCAAATTAAGCAACAAATACGTCTTACCAGACACAGATGAACCCACGATAATTGCTCTGATAGAATTTGGTAGTGCTGGATGATGCTTGACTGGGTCTTGCTTTTATATCACTGAGAAATCAATGATATCTTTGTTGTAGAAATATAATAAATAATTGAAATTATATTGCGTTAAATGCAGAGCACCCACCTCCACAAGTGGATTAACAACAGTAATAACAAAAAATAGTGTGCTTACAGCCAAGTGTGTGAAATGTGGTACAAGCAAATACAGATCTATCTCTGATGACACAGGCAGTGATATCGCTGTTTCACTGGGAAAATTACCAGGAGCTCCATGGACTAAGTATCCTGGCAAAAACATCCAGCATGGTAAGATCCACAGGTAGAGATGCAATTTACAGTCTAGATTTGACAGCCCTTCAATGTGGATTTTGTATGTGAACAATTACAAGTAATTCCTGAAAATACACAATTTACACTGCCTTCACTCTATGAAAGCAGGACACCAGTGCCCCTACATCGATTACACTCGAGACATGTCCACATCACATTTTTGCTTTTATGGCTGAGACTACAACTAATTCTATCCACAGTAAATTGTCATGGGTCATTAGAAAAATACTGCCACAACATTACTGTGTTACAGCAAGCACAGTGATTATTTATTGTTGTTTCAGTGTCATGATAAATTCAATATTAAGATCGAAGTCACACATACATTTTTGTCAGATCGCTGATAACCAGCTAATTCTTTCCTTACCATATCACCACCATTGCTAGTAGTGGCTTCTTGAGTTATTGTGCAGTCTATGATACCCTCCATAACTGAGACAATCTTCTGACTCTCGACACCGCTAGATAAACGAAATAATAAACTAAATTTGACCATTCAATCCTCTCATCAACAAGCAGATATCTGTATCAGAAATAGTTAAACCTAGTGATGAAAGAATCATTATAGTATACCCTAGAGTCCACAGAGATTTATTCATCATTAATGCACTCTCAACAGCACTCACAGGAACAAAAGCAATATTATTAAGAATGAGTTTTTTTTTCTCCCTTGACTCTGTCAAGGTTCTAGGAATTTCAACTTCAATGCTTTGTTTGCATGTATCTGCTGGTTAATACTATGATGGCATTGGTAAATCTGAAAACTTTTCTTTAGAAATAATTGCTGTTTAAGTGCATCACAAGGTATCTTCCAACTTGCAACTATCAAATCAGCAGGCCTCCAGAAATTCCAAAAATTTCTCATCAGTCTCTGGAATTACTTAACGCATTATCTCACATTGAATCTTATCTGGCTGCAGTCTGAATAACCTTTTAAAGTCATTCAGAGGCTCATCAATAGCTCTATAATCATCAGTTATCTCCTCATAATAATCTACAAACTCTTTCAGCCATTCATGGCAAGATGATCCAACAAAGGGGTTGACCATGATTGCAACATATAATAACAGCAGTATTTCTGGTCAACAACCAATAAAGAAAGATATCATAATACCTCCACAGATGATACTGTGCATATCCCATCCCTTATAACAATCTTAGGAATATATTTCTCACCTATTTGCTCAAGAGTCCATGTACTTCCTTTCCATCTGAAAAAGCTGTGATAAGTATGAGATTTAACTTTGTTTGTTCATGTCTCTGGCAAGCCAGTGAGTTGGAGTTAGTACAACCATATCAAAATTCAAAAAAATTCAATCGCACATTTGTTTTTCCAGAACCTATGTGTCCATTAGGATGAACATTCTTATGTCTGGCCACAGGATCATGTGCGAAAGGAGCCGATGAAAATTCTGACATTTTTTTTTGTAATATGTTTCCTTAGATTCAGCATTGGCAGATTTAGAATAACTAAGAATTTTTTCTCATTTTATTCTCCATATGCCACATGATGCATCAGTGCCAAAATGTGACTTTTACCAATCCTGTATTTCTTTTATTGATATAAAATGAATCCATGGCAACTCTAACCACGGTATTGGGTAATCTGTTTATCATTGATAATAGGTTTATCAAAGCGTATAAAATAGCATCTAAGATCTTAATTGAAAAAACTGTGGTGTAGCTCACATATGTACCTAATTTAGTTCTCTCAGACAAGTTAACATTACATCAATTTATAAATGTGCTTCTCTTTGTTGTATCAGCTGTTATGAAATCAAGTTCAGCATCGTTGATAATTAATCTTGTACAATTTTGTTATGATCATATGATCCTCCTTGTGTACATTTACCAAATATTTTTCTGCAAAGATCCATTGCAAGTTTATTTTTAAGATCAGTATCATTCAGATTTTCATTAGGGGAATATTTCTTCTGTTGTGGTAACCAAACTTGTCTCTGCGGACAACATAATTGCTTCACTTACAACCAACGATATCAATATTTTTACATCAAGCAAATATCATAATAACATTGGAGCCCAATCGCATTTGCTTAAATGTTTTCCAAACCAAACAGCAACAGTTGGATAAAGGTTTTTCGATGCAAACTCGAATGACTCATTATTTGCAAATCCAGTTAAGTCAATCTGGCAAGGGTCCATTTATCACAACTCTGGTCATCTTGTATGTTGGATGTCCAGATCTTTTGAAATACTCTAAACACTCTCCCATTCCAAGAAAACTTCCAGGATAACATCCTTATGATTGAATTTAGTATTCCACAATCCACTGTGTCCATATTCCACACAACTGTGTTTGACAACTTCAAGAAATTCTAAGCTGTGTGAGCAGCAAGTGACAGTACGGTGAAGAAATTACTGAGTAATTGTATGATAACATCAGTATCGTTCATATATTTCATTACATTTTTCATTACATTATAAAGAGATTCTTTACGATAAATATATCCATTAGGCTGTACAAACTGATCATAGTTCACAAATTCTGAACTTGGAAACAATCACACAGATACTGGGTCACTCTTAACTGATATTTCTAATAAAATCAAGCATATCACTGTTTTGAAGTTTAAAAGCTCAATTTCATGGAAGTATTATGTCTGAAGTCGATGTGTGTGCTTTATGATCAATAATCTCTTTCAATGCTCCATTTTTTTATTTCGACAAAAAATAATTTTTTTTTACAAAATCTCTGGTTTGTGTCTGACCCATATTGGAAATTTTAATTTTTTTTTCCAGTTCAGCTACGTTTTTAATAGACACTCCGGTATATTTAACTGTTTCTGCCCACTCATATATTTTTTTATGTCTTAGATCCGTTAAACCATTTCCATGCATAGCATTTGTAAAGGGTTCTGTATGTCACTTAGCAACACAGTTCAAACAAGAAATTTTCATCAGCAGAAGGTCATTAACACTAGGTTTATTATTCAATGGATATATCGCATAAACTGCCATCATAGAATATGCTCGCTCATAAGGTTTGTCAGTACCAGTTGGTATTCCTGGTTTGGAATTTTTATTTAACGCGAGAGTATTAACAGCTTGATGTAATCGAACAAGGTCACGTTTGTCACAAATAATCCAGATGTCATCTACCACTGGTATCTACTGCTACAAAATGTTTTTTTTCAAAAAGTAATTTTCGTTTGAGATTATTATCCTTGCTCACTTATCATTCATTGTAGCATTGATGTCTTGCATAAATCTGAATGTTTAGCACACGTGAGCTGCACTATCATTGCAAAATTCTCTTTAGGCTTCACAGATATAGTTGATTAGTTTTATTCATCAAATCAACCAGAGCTTTCCTTGACAATTCAGGATTTATTCTGTCAAGATTGAATCGGGCTTTGGATGGTTTAATCGCAGATAATCTCGTAAATTACACATTAAAGTTTAATTTAAATATATATTTTCCTTAATTGTAACAATGGAGGAATTTACTAGATTATCTGTAATTAAACCTTCCAAAACCAGATTCCACATTTATCAAGATAAATTTACATGACTCCAGATCTAGGTATTATGTAGGTCTGAATAAAATTTTTGGTGGAGACACCATACTCTGTCACCGTTTCTGATCCCGTTCCACTCAACACAACAATAAAAAAAATCACACTTGCTAAGGCTGCAGGAGTTGCAGCCACTTGACACACATAACTGACTGCACTTAACATGATTCACAGTGTCAGCCAATAGACACTCAGCGTGGGAAAATATATACAGGTGAGGGACAACTTGCAGTAGGTAAATAATAAAATAACCTATTTAGAGAGATCTCTGTCTGTTTGACCTTGTATTTTCATTTTCACAAGAACTCTTATTACAAAAGTAACTTGCTCCATATCTTGTTGGGTTCATTTTCGTAGAGCCTCCGCCTCAAATGCGGGAGGACTATCCCCGGTCGAGTCTTACCAAAGAGTTACAAAAATAGTACTAACTGCTGCCTCGCTTGTTGCTCAGCATTAAGAGGTCAGCCTGGTGTCAGGATAATGTGACTGCAGCATGATACCCCAGTGCTAAGTATCAAAATAAACTGCCACAATGCAGACATCATAGTGACATGACTGAAAAAATGTTAAAGCTACATTGAAAATCACATCACGTCATGGGAGGCCTTATTTTCAAAAATAACTTGCTCCAAAACTTGTAGAGTTCACCTCACCTGCTGCTGGATGCTTGTGTCTTGTGTGCTACGAGATACAATTTTTTATGGACATCTGTGTGTGTGCTATCGTTTGTAAAAGTCAGTTTTCTGTTCCTGCAGAAATAAATCTGTATAAGAATTTGTGATACTAAGAATGATATATTTTGATTTCTTTTTAGGAAATTTCTCGGGTCTTGAATTTAGGTGCAGATTCAAACTTGGGTTTTATTTTTATATTAGTGGTATTTATCAACCACTTCATACTTTGATGCACTTAAATACACATATCTTAAAGAGCCTTTTTGTCATTTTTAATTAGGGCATATCACTTTGTGTATTAGTCTTTGGGCATTTTTAATGAGGTCTTATCACTCTGCGTTACTTCGAGTCCAGGGTAAGTGAGAAAGCATGCCAGTAGCTTCTCATGGGTCGGTGGTTCTTCCGGAGTTTTCCAGGGTTCTTTCTCCACCATTAATACTGGTCACCATGTATAGCCTATCTTGTGTTGAAAAATGGCGTTAAACTCTACAACAAACAACTTATCACTTGGTTAGTGGAGATTGGGGAGCTTTTTGTTCATATTTTGATCATGCACATCTATGAAAACCATTGGTTATTAACCTTTTTGATCATTGAAAGCAATTCTCAGTTTGTAAAAGTCTTAAACATCCCTTCTTTTATCCAGTATTTGCAGTGCTCTTTGTTGTGCTGTGTGTTGAATCTGTGTTGGATCTGTGCTGTGTGTTGGATCTGTGTGACGGATCTGTGCTATGTATTGGATCTGTAACAGTGTGATCTAGAGCATTGACTCTGAAACTAGTTTTCATCCAAGATATATTTTCAAAACCTGGCAGAACTCAGATCCTTTTAAACCCTTACCTTTATTGATATCAGCACTTTTACAGATATATGTATTTTGGGGAAAAAATAACAATGCTATTATTACTTAGTACATCATGACATTTATCACTTTACACAAAATTTATACTTTTAAAAGTATATTCATGAATTTTAGTACTTGTAAATTTGTTTTTGTGGGTGTCATTATTTGTGGTTTTGTACAAAAAAAAGCTATTTTTATTGGTATTTAAATTTATGCATTGGGAAAGGGGTTAACAGAAGTTCTATAATGGTTATATTTTTTTTGTTACACATAAACTCCATCTGCTAATTTATGGTCTCACATGATTATGAATTGGATAATATAATGCTATCAATATCATAACTTTTCTTTGCTGATGAATACATTTTAACATTATCACATAGGGGTTTGTCTAGCTATATTACTTCCACATAAAGGGAAGTGTGAATGCATATCCTATCATTCCATTGTTCATTATGTTGAATAATTTGTCAGTTACATTTGCCACTTGCCAATTTCAATTTCCAACTTGCCATATCATGTTAGAAAATATCCCAAAAGCTGTTACCAGCAGTATCATTGGTTTTGGGGGAGGTATTCCTATGTTGTGCTTGCATGACCCAAAATACCATGCAGAGCTTAATACATGTAACAAGAAAGATGGCACAAATCAAACATTGTCAGTTTGACATGTTTAGCCAAACTGCTGCATTACAGATGTCTTTCTTGGATAACATGCCAGTTATTCATTGTAACAAAACCTTGAATGTAGGACATGCCCAGTGAGTCCAGAACAGTTGGGTTCTTTGGATTGTATTTTGTATATTAACATAATAAATATAGCTTCAAATTGCATTTGCAATACCATCTTTCTCTGAGGTGGCATGCACATCAAATTAAGAAACTCGAGTTCTGTTCATGTACAGACATTTATTATTACTTAGTCATTGTTTGGCTGACTACATCACATTCAATTAGAATGGGAAAAATTAGGAATGAGAACTGTTTATTGTCTGCCTTTTTTCATAATTAAGGCAATAAATCAAGTAGATTCCAAGAAAATTATTGTTCTATGAAATTACCAAGCTTGCTACAATTTGGGTATTGCCTGATATTCAATAGATTATGTTGCCTTTTTTGATAATTGTGGATATGGTTGTGTATATTGAGTTGAAAATTAGTAATAAAAATTTAATTGATTTTGCATAAAATCATACAAATTAAATCATTTTTGTGCAGTGTCCCTATCTTTCAATTTCCGAAAATTATAGATATTCTATTATTACTTTGTATTTAAAGTCAAACAAAGTGATAACATGAAGTACAAAAGTGTACATAATACATGTATATTTTATACATTCTTCTCACCTAACTGAAATTACTTAAACCTCTGGAATTAATCCATTTGGTTGACAGCTGATGTCTGGATGTGCACATATTGACTCTGATTTTCTCTTTGATGAACCAATTTGATATTTCTTTTGTGATCGTGGTCCCTTGTCCAAGTTCATTATTTGAATGATATGCAGGTACCAAAAGAGAGATATTGCTAATTTTAAAGTCATAAGGCCCATAAAATATGATTTCATAATTAAATACTAAGAAATTGGGAAATGGTTACCTGGATATGTTTAATTTTATATGAGTTTTATTAGAGAGAGTACATTAGTTTTACTACATATGTGGGACACTTGTGCAACATGTATGGAACTATTTTGTTACTGTATATGCCAAAGACATGAATCTTGATACATTGTCTGAGTAATGAATGGACAGGAACTGGTTTCTTATTTTATATCAAATGAGACTCTCAAAGAAAGGGGTAAAAAAAATGCAGTAAGATTAATACAAATGTGTGATTGAGTTTTTCCAGCCCCTACAACACCACCACCCCATGCTGGGTTTTATAATTGGCATTATTGCCATGACTTATCCAAATAGAAATTAGCATTTTTATTTTTTCCCCAACAACAATACACAAACAAGAAAGGAATTAATCCCTAATGCTCCTGAATATTCAGTGGTCAGTATAATGAAACAATGTTAAAGTTTGGGTTTACTCACAGAAATTTATGCCACATATACATATTTGGTTCTCAGATTTTATTAACATTATATTTTGGAAATGAATAATGATTTATTATGAATGTCCAGATATACACCAAAGCAATTTCTCTATATAGCAAGTAGTTTAATTTGACAAAACTATGTACTTGAAATAAAATGTGGTCAGAGGGGATCAAATTGCCATCTTTTAAGCAGTGAATATGAAATAAAGCTTTGAAGGAAACACTCCACTTTCAATAATGTTAGATTAAATTAATCAACAGGGAAATCAGTAAACTTTTAGGTATGAAAATTTAAAAAAATATTGTTTATCTGCATCAATATGGATTTCATGCATACAATTTTGTGTATATATTCACATGTATATACATGAACATACACTAATTGTGCATGGTCAGAGTCCAGGGACATTGGGTCTTTTTTCTTAAGGGACTTCTATATGGTTAAAATCAGGAAATTATTCTTATGCTTTTCGTTTAAGTTATGATCTTGTCAGTATTTCCACATGTCCATCCATATTGAGTTAGTGATTAATAGTTCAAAGGTCATGGTCACTATATGACTGCAAGAAGTAAACTAGTTTCTGCACAGAAATGTGAAAAATGCCCACTCCTTTGTAAATACACAATTTAATGGATGGCTTTGCCTTTTGGTTAAAAAAGTATCCTGATTTTTAGGTTCAGAGGTCAAGGTCACTGACTTAAGGAATTAAAATAGTTGACACATAATAACATTACTTTTACATCACAGACCAATGCCAGATTTTGTGGATGGTTTACATTTGGGGTAAGGCAGATGTTAATAAATTTTGGAGTCAGAAGGTCAAGGTCATAGGTGATTGTGACAAAAGACAGGTTGATGCAGCATAGACATTTAAGTTATCTGTATAGAATACTATTAAACATGATGTATGCATATATTGTTCCATTCATGATGCCTTTGTTAAAAAACTAATATATGCAGAATTTTTCTTCAGGATGCTAGCTGCTGATAAACGGTGACAACACAACTCAAGACAACATAATAAATCTATTATTATGTCAGCATTATTTTGTCACTAATGTAGACTAGAACAATGATTGATTTCAGAGAGATTTAACATTTTTATGATAATTATGATTGTGACAATTTTCAATTTAAATGATTAAAAGATAGGATCTAAAGATGTAAGAGAGAACAAGATCATTATAAATATTGGTTCCTTGAAATGATTAGAAATTTATGACCATCTATAAATTGGTTAAATCAAATTTGTTTTGAATTATAGTAACACATAAAATTAGAATAAAAGTCAGAGTGATATAAAAGAAAAGTTCAGTCAATAATATAAACTTGTATTGTTGAGAAAAATACATAATCTTGAATTATGGAAAATTTCAGATTTCAACTGTTTCATAATTAGCTTCTCCTGAGTGGACTATTCTCCAACTGACAGCACTGCATATAAGAGCAGTGTGTGGCAACTGTGTATTTGGAATAGGTGTAGTAATTGTAGCCAAATATAATATCCTGGAGTCAGAGAGAAGTGTGTATAGTATCCTAGAGTCAGAGAGAAGTGTGTATATTATCCTGGAGTCAATATCCTGTAGTCAGAGAGAGGTGTGTATAGTATCCTGGAGTCAGAGAGAAGTGTGTATAGTATCTTGGAGTCAGAAGTGTGTATAGTATCCCTGAGTCAAAGAGAAGTGTGTATAGTATCCTACAGTCAGAGAGAAGTGTGTATAGTATCCTGGAGTCAAAAGTGTGTATAGTATCCTGGAGTCAGAGAAAAGTGTGTATAGTAGAAGTGTGTACAGTAGAAGTGTGTATAGTATCCTGGAGTCAGAGAGAAGTGTGTATAGTATCCTGGAGTCAGAAGTGTATATAGTATCCTGCAGTCAGAGAGAAGTGTGTATAGTATCCTGGAGTCAAAGAGAAGTGTGTATAGTATCCTGCAGTCAGAGAGAAGTGTGTATAGTATCCTGGAGTCAGAAGTGTGTATAGTACCCTGGAGTCGAAGAGAAGTGTGTATAG
This sequence comes from Potamilus streckersoni, assembly GCA_016746295.1. Taxonomy (NCBI): domain Eukaryota; kingdom Metazoa; phylum Mollusca; class Bivalvia; order Unionida; family Unionidae; genus Potamilus; species Potamilus streckersoni. The sequence goes on along the minus strand of JAEAOA010001547.1, from coordinate 1,243,343 downwards.
TACCTTGGAGTCGGAGAGAAGTGTGTATAGTATCCTGGAGTCTGAGAGAAGTGTGTATAGTACCTTGGAGTCGGAGAGAAGTTTGTATAGTATCCTGGAGTCGGAGAGAAGTGTGTATAGTATCCTGGGGTCGGAGAGAAGTGTGTATAGTATCCTGGAGTCGGAGAGAAGTGTGTATAGTATCCTGGAGTCGGAGAGAAGTGTGTATAGTATCCTGGAGTCAGAGAGAAGTGTGTATAGTATCCTGGAGTCAGAGAGAAGTGTGTATAGTATCCTGGAGTTGGAGAGAAGTGTTTATAGTATCCTGGAGTCAGAGAGAAGTGTGTATAGTATCCTGGAGTCGGAAAGAAGTATGTATAGTATCCTGGAGTCGGAGAGAAGTGTGTATAGTATCCTGGAGTCAGAGAGAAGTGTGTATAGTATCCTGGCATCAGAAAGAAGTGTGTATAGTATCCTGGAATCGAAGAGAAGTGTGTAAAGTATCCTAAAGTCGGAGAGAAGTGTGTATAGTATCCTGGAGTCAGAAAGAAGTGTGTATAGTATCCTGGAGTTGGAGAGAAGTGTGTATAGTATCCTGGAGTCGGAGAGAAGTGTGTATAGTATCCTGGAGTCGGAGAGAAGTGTGTATAGTATCCTGGAGTCGGAGAGAAGTGTGTAAAGTATCCTAAAGTCGGAGAGAAGTGTGTATAGTATCCTGGAGTCGGAGAGAAGTGTGTATAGTATCCTGGAGTCAGAAAGAAGTGTGTATAGTATCCTGGAGTTGGAGAGAAGTGTGTATAGTATCCTGGAGTCGGAGAGAAGTGTGTATAGTATCCTGGAGTCGGAGAGAAGTGTGTATAGTATCCTGGAGTCGGAGAGAAGTGTGTATAGTATCCTGGAGTCGGAGAGAAGTGTGTATAGTATCCTGGAGTCGGAGAGAAGTGTGTATAGTAATCTGGAGTCGAGAGAAGTGTGTACTGTCTTGAAATAACTTTCTAAATTGTAGAAGTTTCATGGGATGTACAAAATACTTGTGATGAAGTTATTTTAATGACAGCTAAAATATTGGGCAAAGTTTTTATTTGCAGTAATTCTTGGGAGATTTTTTTTTACAGAGCTACTTGCAATAAAATTCACAGCTACCTACATTTCTTTGTTTTGATTTCAATTTATTCCAAATAATGGTTCTTTTAAGAACATAAATACCATGTTGAGTTTCATTAGCAGTTATTGCTGATAATCTTGTTTTAATGGAGTAAGTTTGGCAAGCAATATTATTTTAATGTTTCAGTGATTCTGTATTAAACACAAACTTCAACCTTGTTTTGCAGGCTAAAACTACAAATATGAATTCCAACAGCAATCGAGATGGATGTCCTCACAGTAAACACAGTCGTAGCAACAGTTACTGGGTGTAAGATGGATTGAAATAAGCTGAATTAGATTCTCTGATAAATCATGATAGACTTGTATTTGTGTCATCTGATTGCAGCAAATTGAATTGTTATCTACATTATTAGGTAGCTGTACATTTCCATAGTGCTTATATCACTTTATTTACCTAACACTTATCCAACTGTAAACAAATACACAAAATTTTGTACATGCTTTGTTCAGAGTTTTTTCCACTCCCCCCCTTTAAAAATAACCTTGAACAAAACATAAATATGATCTTGTTTTTACATGTCCTTGTTTTTATTTTATTATTTTTACATGTATTTAGTGAAAATGAAATTCATTGCAAAATGGAATTTATATAAGTTCTGTTTGGTGAATCACAGAATATTGACAATTGGACATTAATAGAAAGTTAACATAAAGTTATAGTCTGGATGTGTGTTATAGTCTGGATGTGTGTTATAGTCTGGATGTGTGTTATATGATGATACAAATAGAGCATATCTGTTGAATATTCATGTAGGAATAAATGGGTAAGCAGATATGGATCAATCTCAACTACAACCAACATTGTGTACATGATGTATTGGTCCATCATACAAAGCTGCAGATTCAGGTCTGCCACAAGTACAACCAATATTGTAGATGTGATATGTTTGTCCATCATACCATAGCAACAGATCTGGGTCAGTACAACCAAAAGTGTAGATCTGATTTGCCAGTCCAGCATAACATAGCAAATCTGGTTCTTGTCATTTAATGCATGTTATACTATAACATAGCAAATCTGGTTCTCTTCAGCTAATGCATGTTATACTATAACATAGCAAATCTGGTTCTCATTTAATACATGTTATACTATAACATAGCAAATCTGGTTCTCTTCAGCTAATGCATGTTATATCATAACATAGCAAATCTGGTTCTCATCATTTAATGCATGTTATACTATAACATAGCAAATCTGGTTATCTTTGTCTAATGCATGTTATACCATAACATAGCAAATCTGGTTCTCTTCATCTAATGCATGTTATACCAGCAGTGGGGATTGGCCCTTTATTCACCTACTCTCTTAAAACAACTGCATCATGCTCATTATTTATAAAACTTTGATTTCCTGCAACTTTTGTTTGAGTGGAGTTAAGAAAACTTGGCAAGATATTATAACACCAGATATCGGTGATATTGAAGACTATTTAGTGTTTTTTTTATTTTGGCATTTCAGTTCAGTTTTTGTACTCAAATGATTTCATGATTGCAGGAAAAGATCTATTATAAACAAAACCTTCTTGTCTGTGACTTTCATGACTTTAATCTACATCTGACAATACGTCACTGAGACGGTTTCATGACTGCAAGGGCCAAATCTGTCACAGCTTGATTCAGACTATTTCATGACTGCAGGACCAAATCTGTCAATGCTTTAATAAAACTGTTTCATGACTGTTGGGTCAAATCTGCCACTGCTGGATTCAGACTATTTCATGACTGCAAGGCCAAATCTGTCACTGCTTGATTCAGACTATTTCAGGACTGCAAGGGAGCCAGATCTGCAAGGGCCTTACTGTTTCGTGACTGCAGGGCCAAATCTGTCACTGCTTTAATAAGACTGTTTCATGAATGCAGAAGATACAGATCTGCCAAGACTTTACTCCGTATTTGTTCATGACTGCAGGGCCAGATTGCTTTAATGTCTTTAGTGTCTTGACTATGGGGGCAATCAATTCCCCATTTAACTTATGCAAGTTTCAAAACTTTTTGTTTTGCAATTTTTATGATGTTTGAAATAGAAGAGCTATCCAGAGACATCAAGGAGAACATATAATACCTGACTCATTTTCAACAAAATGGGTATATTCAGTGAATACAACATTTTATAAAATGTTGCTAAATAGCAATACATGAAATTATTCATCCATCTACAGCTAGCTTGGGTTATCTTTAACTCGCAACCATTGTGACTGAATGATGTCAGAGATGGACAGACACCATACTAAAAAGTAACAGTATATTACATTCAATACCATATGGAGCTCCTTGGACTGTAAATATTTTTTTAAAAGATGTATTTTCCATTGAATGATAGAGCTGATTAAAAAAACAAGTTATTTACACAGCATCATACCCATTGTTAAGTATGTAGTTTAATTCAAGCATGCCAAACATCTCTTTGGAGCTACAAGATGATCCTCTATATATATTTTATTGCCATAGCAGGGGTCAGCATTTTCTAGTGTGTACCAGTGAACAAGAGATAGCAACAGATCTGTATACATCTGAAGGAAATTGGTAAATAGTTGTGGGTGTTGTACATATCAATTATACATATTTGACACTCAATAGTTATAATTTACCTTTATGTTTACTTTATAGATATCTACATAACTAATCTGAATAAAAGAATCCTGAGAAAATGTTAAATGGGAACTATGGTTATGGTCACCACCTGACCTTGAGAAATTCTGGAGTTCTTGTGCGAGTATGATGCAGTCATCTAGTTGGAAGACACCAGGAAACTCCCAGTAAACTATAAATATTTGATAGGAAACCAAGATCACGTCAGATCATATGCTAAAAATCCTGGACTCTTATCCAAACCTCCTCCTGAATGTGTTTATTAAGATACTATTATTTTATAGAAAATGTTACCTCCTAAAATTGGGACTAAAGTAAATTTATCATTAAACTAAATATGTGGACATAATAATGCCCTTGTCAAGCTACAACTCCATAAAATTCATCATAAAAGGTGAAAGTTCAGCCTGACCTACATTTTAAGGTAAAATCTTTAAAATCCTTTAAAATTCATGGAGTTGTAGTTGTTGTTGTTGGGCTTAACGCCATTTTTCAGCACACGATAGGCTATTCATGGCGGCCAGTATTATGGATGAAATTGGGTAGCACTATAGGTCCCCTTCATATACATGATGGGGGACAGAAATGATTATGATTTTTATGGACTACTTAGAATCTTTTTAGTCTAAAAAATAATTTGTAGAGTACATTTGGTTGTCAGATGATGAAGTTTTAATTGTGAGGGCAAATGGGAGTGTGTGTAAAATGTGACGTCTTTTCAGAATGGTCATACTTGTCAATACCATCCACCCATGGAAAAAGGCCAAACTGGCCTTGTACACACTGACATCTGTATACACTTTCACTTTTTAAAATTAGTTTTTTAAACAAATATCACACATTGATTATTATTATTAATCTCAATTTTTTGTGTGCCACTGAAACTGTTTCATGACTGCAAGGGAGCCAAACCTGCAAGGGGTTTACTCTGTTTCATGACTGCAGGGCCAGATCTGCAAGGGCTTTACTCGGTTTCATGACTGTAGGGCCAAATCTGTCACTGCTTGATTCAGACCGTTTCAGAATATATAGAGTCATTATTTTCAACCATGAGCCTCATGGCAGGGTTGTACAGTAAATTCTTTGGTCAGTTTAATGAAATGTGTACATTTCTAAACAGTTTTTTTAAGTAATGGAACTGTTGTTAAGTGATTAGCCAAATATCCATCAGGTTGTTTGACTCAAAGTAAGAACTTCTTGTATTAGGTTGTTTTTTTTTTGTCATTGAGCTTAACGCCAATTTTCAGCAAACGATAGGCTATTCATGGTGGCCAGTATTATTGGTGGAGGAAGAAACCGGGAAATCACCAGAAAGAACCACCGACCCACGTCAAGCTACTGGCAAGCTTTTTCACATATCCACATTTGCAGAATTCTAGACTTGAACCCACACAGACAGAGGTGAGATGGCAGTGATCCGTAACTGACAGCGCTTTAGACCACTTGGGGTCTTGTATTAGAGAACTGATATCTAATTATGTCTGTAACACTCACTAAACAAGATTGACCATTGTGGGGCAGTCTGGTCCATTGTTTTAACTCTTCCATGGTTCCTCAGTTTAGAGTCCAGTTGAACCAAAATCTGTCCGGTAGTTTCTAACACCTGCCTCCAATTTTTCTCTTCATACTGCTTGTACACATGTCTGATTCCCATGGCAACAGAAGATCTCAAGATCAGGTGGTGACCATAACCATAGTTCCCATTTAACATTTTCTCAGGATTCTTTTATTCAGATCAGTTATGTAGATATCTATAAAGTAAACATAAAGGTAAATTATAACTATTAAGTGTCAAATATGTATAACTGACATGTAAAAAAACCCCAGCACTATTTAGATCACTAATATGTGTACCCTGTTCTGTTAAACTCTTGCCTTATGAACCTTGAGTGCTATATGAGCCTTGAATGCTACATGACTTTTTGGCAATTAAAGGTAACAAAAAAATTCAGTTTTCATGAACTTTGAATCAGATGTCTATACTATCATGTACATTTGGCTTGTTTATCATGTTTTTTTTTTTATAGAAAATATGATAAAATTAGGCAAGATGAAGAATAAGACCTAAGTTAAGCAAATGCCATCATCTGCTGCTTACAGGTATAAAGCCCATATTTAGAAATTATTGTTTGACCAGTGTATAATTTCTATACGATCATGGACATTTGGCTCATTTATCATGTTTTTTTTTCCTGATTCATTTTGAGACAATATGATATGAAATGTACAATTATGCCAATTGAGGTGCATCCTGCATCTGTTTGTATGTTGATGTCTCATAATATCTAGAAGAATGTATGTCTAATTATATTCAGACATAAAGCACATTGTTTGATCATAGTGCGGTCTGTTAACAACTATAATTTACTGTATATACTCATTTATATGTGTAATTCATCTGCATAGACCCAAATTTTTATCATATTTTGCAATGGCTAATCTAAGTTTATGCAGTTTATTAGGAGATAATCAATATAACAATGTTTATCTTTGATCTGCTGTGGCATTGTTCAGCAGCAGATCTGGGTCTGCAGTGTTTGCAGTTTGATCAAACTTTGGCCTCTTTAATGAAATGTGTACATTTCTAAAGTTTTTTTAAGTAATAGAACTGTTGTAAAGTGATTAGCCAAAGTTCATCAGGTCTTTGACTCAAAGTAAGAACTTCTTGTATTAGAGAACTGATATCTAATTATGTTTGTAACACTTGCTAAACAGGATTGACCATTGTGGTGCAGTCTGGTCCATTGTTGTAACTCTTCCATGGTTCCTCAGTTCAGACTCCAGTTCAACCATTGAGTCTCCATCCAAAATCTGTCTGGCAGTCTCTAACACTTGCCTCCATTTTTTTCTCTTCATAATGTTTGTACACATGCCTGATTCCCACGGCAACAGAAGATCTCAAGGTCAGGTGGTGACCATAACAATAGTTCCCATTTAACATGTTCTCAGGATTCTTTTATTCAGATCAGTTATGTAGATATCTATAAAGTAAACCTAAAGGTAAATTATAACTATTGAGTGTCAAATATGTATAATTAACATGTAAAAATACTGCACTACTTTGATCACTAATGTGTGTACAACTTTTACAACTCTTGCCTTATGAGCCTTGAGTGCTATATGAACCTTGAGTGCTCCATGACTTTTTGGCAATTAAAGGTAACATAAAAATTTAGTTTTCATGAACTTTGAATCAGATTTTTATATGATCATGGACATTTGGCTCATTTTTCATGTTTTTTTTCCTAATTCATTTTTCATTTACAATATAAAATACAAACACCAGAAATGAATTGCATATTGCGTTAGAATCACATAAATAACAAGTAAAATGCTGTCTTTGTGGCTCAAGATCAATACTGTTATAATAAGACAAGAGGTTCAAAATTATTTGAATATGAGCAAAATTTACAAAATACATGTAAATATAAGGCCCATTTTTCTCAGTAGCACTAACATTTGTCTCTCACTGACCATTCACTGAGTACACCCCAATGTCAATGAAATATTAGATTATGTACAGCACAGGAAACATACATTGTCACATTGCATGCAAGTCTTTTCCCATTCAGGATATATAGTCATTTTTTTGAGAATTAAAGCCATGAGCCTCATAGCAGTGTCTGTACACTAAAATCTTTGGCCTGTTTAATGAAATGTGTACATTTCTTAACAGTTTTTTTTTAGGTGATGGAACTGTTGAAAAGTGATTAGCCAAATGTTCATCAGCTATGACTCAAAGTAAGAACTTCTTGTATTAGAGAACTGATATCTAATTATGTTTCTAACACTCGTTAAACAAGATTGACCATTGTGTGGCAGTCTGGTCCATTGTTGTAACTCTTCCATGGTTCCTCGGTTCAGACTCCAGTTCAACCATTTAGTCTCCATCCAAAATCTGTCTGGCAGTCTCTAACACTTGCCTCCATTTTTTATCTTCATAATGTTTGTACACATGCATGATTCCCATGGCAACATAAGATCTCAAGGTCAGGGAGTGACCATAACCATAGTTCCCATTTAACATTTTCTCAGGATTCTTTTATTCAGATTAGTTATGTAGATATCTATAAAGTAAATATAAAGGTAAATTATAACTACTGAGTGTCAAATATGTATAACTGACATGTAAAAAAACCAGCACTACTTAGATCACTAATATGTGTACCAATTTCTGTTACAATTCTTGCCTTATCAGCCTTGAATGCTACATGATTTTTTGGCAATTAACGGTAACAAAAAATTCAGTTTTCATGAACTTTGAATCAGATGTCTATAGGATCATGGACATTTGGCTCTTTTATCATGGTTTTTTCCTGATTCATTTTGAGAAAATATGATGATATGAAATGTACAATTATGCCAATTGAGATGGATCCTGCATGTTTGTATGTTGATGTCTCATAATATCTAGAAGAATGTATGTCTAATTATATTCAGATAAAGCACAATGTTTGATCATAGTGCTGTCTGTTAACAACTATCATTTTTCTGTATCTACTCATTTTTAAGTAATTCATCTGAATAGACCCAAATCTTTTATCATATTTTGCACTGGCTAATCTAAGTTTATGCAGTTTATTAGGAGATAATCAATATAACAATGTTTATCTTTGATCTGCTGTGACATTGTTCAGCAGCAGATCTGGGTCTGCAGTGTTTGCAGCTTGATCAAACTTTGGTTTCTTTAATAAAATGTGTACATTTCTAAAGTTTTCTTAAGTAATGGAACTGTTGTAAAGTGATTAGCCAAAGTTCATCAGGTCTTTGACTCGAAGTAAGAACTTCTTGTATTAGAGTACTGATATCTAATTATGTCTGTAACATTCGCTAAACAGGATTGACCATCGTGGGGCAGTCTGGTTCATTGTTGTAACTCTTCCATGGTTCCTCAGTTCAGACTCTACTTCAACCATTGAGTCTCCATCCAAAATCTGTCTGGCAGTCTCTAACACTTGCCTCCATTTTTTTTTCTCTTCATAATGTTTGTACATGTGCCTGATACCCATGGCAACAGAAGATCTCAAGGTCAAGTGGTGACCATAACCATAGTTCCCATTTAACATTTTCCCTGGATTCTTTTATTCAGATCAGTTATGCAGATATCTATAAAGTAAACCTAAAGGTAAATTATAACTATTGAGTGTCAAATATGTATAATTGACATGTAAAAATACTGCACTACTTTGATCACTAATGTGTGTACAACTTTTGCAACTCTTGCCTTATGAGCCTTGAGTGCTATATGAGCCTTGGATGCTACATGACTTTTTGGCAATTAAAGGTAACAAAAAAATTCAGTTTTCATGAACTTTGAATCAGATGTCTATACGATCATTGACATTTGGCTCGTTTATCATGTTTTTGTTTTATTTAGAAAATATGGTAAAATTAGGCAAGATGAAGAATAAGACGTAAGTTAAGCAAATGCCATCATCTGCTGCTTACAGGTATAAAGCTCATATTTAGAAATTATTGTTTGACCAGTGTATAATTTCTATACGATCATGGACATTTGGCTCATTTATCATGGTTGTGTTTTCCTGATTTATTTTGAGAAAATATGATATGAAATGTACAATTATGCCAATTGAGATGGATCCTGCATCTGTTTGTATGTTGATGTCTCATAATATCTAGAAGAATGTATGTCTAATTATATTCAGACAAAGCACAATGTTTGATCATAGTGCTGTCTGTTAACAACTATCATTTTTCTGTATCTACTCATTTATAAGTGTAATTCATCTGAATAGACCCAAATCTTTTATATTTTGCACTGGCTAATCTAAGTTTATGCAGTTTTTTAGGAGATAATCAATATAACAATGTTTATCTTTGATCTGCTGTGACATTGTTCAGCAGCAGATCTGGGTCTGCAGTGTTTGCAGCTTGATCAAACTTGGGCTTCTTTAATAAAATGTGTACATTTCTAAAGTTTTCTTAAGTAATGGAACTGTTGTAAAGTGATTAGCCAAAGTTCATCAGGCCTTTGACTCGAAGTAAGAACTTCTTGTATTAGAGTACTGATATCTAATTATGTCTGTAACATTCGCTAAACAGGATTGACCATCGTGGGGCAGTTTGGTCCATTGTTGTAACTCTTCCATGGTTCCTCAGTTCAAACTCTAGTTCAACCATTGAGTCTCCATCCAAAATCTGTCTGACAGTCTCTAACACTTGCCTCCATTTTTTTCTCTTCATAATGTTTGTACATGTGCCTGATTCCCATGGCAACAAAAGATGTCAAGGTCAGGTGGTGACCATAACCATAGTTCCCATTTAACATTTTCCCTGGATTCTTTTTTTCAGATCAGTTATGTAGATATCTATAAAGTAAACCTAAAGGTAAATTATAACTATTGAGTGTCAAATATGTATAATTGACATGTAAAAATACTGCACTACTTTGATCACTAATGTGTGTACAACTTTTACAACTCTTGCCTTATGAGCCTTGAGTGCTATATGAACCTTGAGTGCTCCATGACTTTTTGGCAATTAAAGGTAACATAAAAATTCAGTTTTCATGAACTTTGAATCAGATTTTTTATATGATCATGGACATTTGTCTCATTTATCATGTTTCTTTTCCTAATTCATTTTTCATTTACAATATAAAATACAAATACCAGAAATGAATTGCATATTGCATTAGAATCAAATAAATAACAAGTAAAATGCTGTCTTTGTGGCTCAAGATCAATACTGTTGTAATAAGACAAGAGGTTCAAAATTATTTGAATATGAGCAAAATTTACAAAATACATGTAAATATAAGGCCCATTTTTCTCAGTAGCACTAACATTTGTCTCTCACTGACCATTCACTGAGTACACCCCAATGTCAATGAAATGTTAGATTATGTACAGCACAGGAAACATACATTGTCACATTGCATGCAAGTTTTTTCCCATTCAGGATATATAGTCATTTTTTTGAGAATTAAAGCCATGAGCCTCATAGCAGTGTCTGTACACTAAAATCTTTGGCCTGTTTAATGAAATGTGTACATTTCTTAATTTTTTTTTAAGTGATGGAACTGTTGTAAAGTGATTAGCCAAATGTTCATCAGCTATGACTCAAAGTAAGAACTTCTTGTATTAGAGAACTGATATCTAATTATGTTTCTAACACTCGTTAAACAAGATTGACCATTGTGTGGCAGTCTGGTCCATTGTTGTAACTCTTCCATGGTTCCTCGGTTCAGACTCCAGTTTAACCATTTAGTCTCCATCCAAAATCTGTCTGGCAGTCTCTAACACTTGCCTCCATTTTTTATCTTCATAATGTTTGTACACATGCATGATTCCCATGGCAACATAAGCTCTCAAGGTCAGGGAGTGACCATAACCATAGTTCCCATTTAACATTTTCTCAGGATTCTTTTATTCAGATTAGTTATGTAGATATCTATAAAGTAAATATAAAGGTAAATTATAACTACTGAGTGTCAAATATGTATAACTGACATGTAAAAAACCCAGCACTACTTAGATCACTAATATGTGTACCAATTTCTGTTACAAATCTTGCCTTATCAGCCTTGAATGCTACATGACTTTTTCGCAATTAAAGGTAACAAAAAATTCAGTTTTTATGAACTTTGAATCAGATGTCTATAGGATCATGGACATTTGGCTCTTTTGTCATGGTTTTTTCCTGATTCATTTTGAGAAAATATGATGATATGAAATGTACAATTATGCCAATTGAGATGAATCCTGCATCTGTTTGTATGTTGATGTCTCATAATATCTAGAAGAATGTATGTCTAATTATATTCAGATAAAGCACAATGTTTGATCATAGTGCTGTCTGTTAACAACTATCATTTTTCTGTATCTACTCATTTATAAGTAATTCATCTGAAAAGACCCAAATCTTTTATCATATTTTGCACTGGCTAATCTAAGTTTATGCAGTTTATTAGGAGATAATCAATATAACAATGTTTATCTTTGATCTGCTGTGACATTGTTCAGCAGCAGATCTGGGTCTGCAGTGTTTGCAGCTTGATCAAACTTTGGTTTCTTTAATAAAATGTGTACATTTCTAAAGTTTTCTTAAGTAATGGAACTGTTGTAAAGTGATTAGCCAAAGTTCATCAGGTCTTTGACTCGAAGTAAGAACTTCTTCTATTAGAGTACTGATATCTGATTATGTCTGTAACATTCGCTAAACAGGATTGACCATCGTGGGGCAGTCTGGTTCATTGTTGTAACTCTTCCATGGTTCCTCAGTTCAGACTCTAGTTCAACCATTGAGTCTCCATCCAAAATCTGTCTGGCAGTCTCTAACACTTGCCTCCATTTTTTTTCTCTTCATAATGTTTGTACATGTGCCTGATTCCCATGGCAACAGAAGATCTCAAGGTCAAGTGGTGACCATAACCATAGTTCCCATTTAACATTTTCCCTGGATTCTTTTATTCAGATCAGTTATGTAGATATCTATAAAGTAAACCTAAAGGTAAATTATAACTATTGAGTGTCAAATATGTATAATTGACATGTAAAAATACTGCACTACTTTGATCACTAATGTGTGTACAACTTTTACAACTCTTGCCTTATGAGCCTTGAGTGCTATATGAGCCTTGGATGCTACATGACTTTTTGGCAATTAAAGGTAACAAAAAAATTCAGTTTTCATGAACTTTGAATCAGATGTCTATATGATCATGGACATTTGGCTCGTTTTGTCATGTTTTTGTTTTATTTAGAAAATATGGTAAAATTAGGCAAGATGAAGAATAAGACCTAAGTTAAGCAAATGCCATCATCTGCTGCTTACAGGTATAAAGCCCATATTTAGAAATTGTTTGACCAGTGTATAATTTCTATATGATCATGGACATTTGGCTCATTTATCATGGTTGTGTTTTCCTGATTTATTTTGAGAAAATATGATATGAAATGTACAATTATGCCAATTGAGATGGATCCTGCATCTGTTTGTATGTTGATGTCTCATAATATCTAGAAGAATGTATGTCTAATTATATTCAGACAAAGCACAATGTTTGATCATAGTGCTGTCTGTTAACAACTATCATTTTTCTGTATCTACTCATTTATAAGTGTAATTTATCTGAATAGACCCAAATCTTTTATCATATTTTGCACTGGCTAATCTAAGTTTATGCAGTTTTTTAGGAGATAATCAATATAACAGTGTTTATCTTTGATCTGCTGTGACATTGTTCAGCAGCAGATCTGGGTCTGCAGTGTTTGCAGCTTGATCAAACTTGGGCTTCTTTAATAAAATGTGTACATTTCTAAAGTTTTTTTAAGTAATAGAACTGTTGTAAAGTGATTAGCCAAAGTTCATCAGGTCTTTGACTTGAAGTAGGAAGTTCTTGTATTAGAGTACTGATATCTAATTATGTCTGTAACATTCGCTAAGCAAGATTGACCAGCGTGGGGCAGTTTGGTCCATTGTTGTAACTCTTCCATGGTTCCTCAGTTCAGACTCTAGTTCAACCATTGAGTCTCCATCCAAAATCTGTCTGGCAGTCTCTAACACTTGCCTCCATTTTTTTCTCTTCATAATGTTTGTACATGTGCCTGATTCCCATGGCAACAAAAGATGTCAAGGTCAGGTGGTGACCATAACCAGTTTCCATTTAACATTTTCCCTGGATTCTTTTATTCAGATCAGTTATGTAGATATCTATAAAGTAAATCTAAAGGTAAATTATAACTATTGAGTGTCAAATATGTATAATTGACATGTAAAAATACTGCACTACTTTGATCACTAATGTGTGTACAACTTTTACAACTCTTGCCTTATGAGCCTTGAGTGCTATATGAGCCTTGAATGCTACATGACTTTTTGGCAATTAAAGGTAACAAAAAAATTCAGTTTTCATGAACTTGAATCAGATGTCTATAGGATCATGGACATATGGCTCATTTATCATGTTTTTTTTTTCCTAATTCATTTTTCATTTACAATATAAAATACAAACACCAGAATTAAATTGCATATTGCATTAAAATCACATAAATAACAAGTAAAATGCTGTCTTTATGGCTCCAAATCAATACTGTTATAAGAAGGCAAAGGGGTTGAAAATTATTTGAATATGAGCAAAATTTACAAAATACATGTAAATATAAGGCCCATTTTTCTCAGTAGCACTAAAATTTGTCTCTCACTGACCATTCACTGAGTACACCCCAATGTCAATGAAATGTTAGATTATGTACAGCACAGGAAACATACATTGTCACATTGCATGCAAGTCTTTTCCCATTCAGGATATATAGTCATTTTTTTTAGAATTAAAGCCATGAGCCTCATAGCAGTGTCTGTACACTAAAATCTTTAGCCTGTTTAATGAAATGTGTACATTTCTAAACAGTTTTTTTTTTTTAAGTAATGGAACTGTTGTAAAGTGATTAGCCAAATATCCATCAGGTCTTTGACTCAAAGTAAGAACTTCTTGTATTAGAGAACTGATATCTATTTATGACTGTAGCACTTGCTAAACAAGATTAACCATTGTGGGGGCAGTCTGGTCCATTGTTGTAACTCTTCTATGGTTCCTAAGTCCAGACACCAGTTCAGGAATTTGAGTCTCCATCCAAAATCTGTCTGGCACCTGCCTCCATTTTTGTACACTTGCCTGATTCCCATGGCAACAGAAGATCTCAAGGTCAGGTGGAGACCATAAACATAGTTCCCATTTAACATTTTCTCATGATTCTTTTATTCAGATCAGTTATGTAGATATCTATAAAGTAAACATAAAGGTAAGTTATAACTATTGAATGTCAAATATGTATAATTGACATGTAAAAAAACCCAGCACTATTTAGATCACTAATATGTGTACCCTGTTCTGTTACAAATCTTGCTTTATGAGCCTTGAGTGCTATATGAGCCTTGAGTGCTCCATGAATTTTTGGCAATTAAAGGTAACATAAAAATTCAACTTTCATGAACTTGAATCAGAGTCTATATGATTAATAACATTTGGCTCCTTTATCATTGTCTTTTTTTTTTCCTGATTTATTTTGAGAAAAAATGATGAAATTAGGTAAGATGAAGAATAAGACACGATTTAACCAAATGTCATCTGCTGCTTACAGGTGTATAACCCATATGTAGAAATTATCGTTTGACCAGTGTATATTGTGAACCCAACATCAGCAAGCATAAATCCAGATTACAGAGATACTTCCAAAACAGAAGCAGAATCTAGAACCAAAAATTGACATAAATTTACAAATAGTTGTTGTTGGGCTTTTGAGTGGGGGATTGGGATATCTCAACTCATAGAGACTGAGCATTTTCCAGATGGGATTTGTGGGGCTCTTGGCTAAATTGCCCAGAAGCTTTGAGTATGTGTAATTGCGTGTGCTGGGTAGGGTGTTTTAGAGCGGCAGGCCGTGGAGCTTGTAAGGCCTCTCTTTCCTTGGCAACTGAAAGTTCTTGAAATCTTTTCTGTTTCGGCTATAGTTGATTCTCTCGTCTTTTGGGCTGTTCTGCTTTCTATTTGTAAATTACGGATCACTGCCATCTCACCTCTGTATTCGTGGGTTCGAGTCTAGGATTCGGCGAATGTGGATTTGTGAGAAAGCTTGCCAGCAGCTTCTTGTGGGTCGGTGGTTCTTTCCGGTGATTTCCTGGTTTCTTTCACCACCATTAATACTGGTCGATGAAGAGAACCCCAATCTCTTTCAGCTACCAACGATAAATCCAGCAAGTATGGCCCTATGACTGATGGCATCCAGCAAGGCACAAGACAAATATTAACGAAAACATATACAGCGAAACACAGATGATAACAGAAGCTTTAATCAAAATAAATACAAGAAGAAGAAGAAATAAAGAAGACTACACAAACAACCTCCAACTACCAGACACCATTCAAATCAAGGGGCAGTACAGATTTCACTGTCAGCCGCCTCATAAAACCCCACCC
Organism: Potamilus streckersoni; assembly: GCA_016746295.1. Lineage (NCBI taxonomy): Eukaryota > Metazoa > Mollusca > Bivalvia > Unionida > Unionidae > Potamilus > Potamilus streckersoni. The sequence continues at coordinate 1,227,670 of JAEAOA010001547.1, read as the reverse complement.
CTGCAGACAGCAAAGAACGCATACATAAAGCCAAGGGGCAGTCTGGGCAACCCAGCCAACTGCCCCAAAACCCTTTCCAGACAACGCACAGTCTTTGGGTTGGGGTGTCGTAAAGCGGAGTGACATCTCAACTCCTTTACTGAAAAGAATTAACTAACAAGAAATTGCCAATCAAATTACTGGCCCATAAAGCCAAACCGGACAATGCAGCCCTTTTGAGAAAAAGGGCCCATCTTAAATCAAGGGACAGCCCATGTGGCTTTGACTACCGTCCCACAAGACACCTCGATGAAGAGGGCTTCCCAGTTCAACACATGTGCTATAACTGCAGGTTATTTGGTTGAAAGACCTTGAGTGGCCCTTACCAAAACACGCCTCAATAGACCCGCTGTCAAAATTTCTAAACTACTTATTCAACTACAGATTGGCAATTAACATGAAAATAACAAGTACACTCTGTACACAAAATTCCAACTCGTATAACACTACTCTATTATAAGGCAATATTACAGAGGTAGCTAACACAGCATTGGCACTAACGAGTCCACTAGCACAACTGGACAGAATTTGACCACACTAGTGGCCTTGTCATTCACGGAGCGTACACTGCGGTTACCGACAATAAAAGACCAGCAAAAGGAGTTGCAGGAAGAATATGTTGAAAAGAGGTGTCTTCAATGTTCTGGTTTGTTTTGAGGTTTTACATGCATGCTGAGGAGCACATTGACAATTTTGACATCTATGAACACTTTCTCTCCCTTAATTTCTATGATTTACCCAACTTGCTTCAAGGGAATCTCACAAAATAGGTCAGGGTTTATGGCATCCATTTTGCAGTGCACAAAAAAATGGCATTTTCCTGCATATAGTATCTGTCCATCCTTCTGTCTGGCACAAATTCTTATCAATGTCACTAGTCCCAGATTTTTTTATGGATACTCTAAATATCCCGGTCATTGCCAGAAGATGCACATAGCAAATAATCACTGTGTTAGTGCAATTTTTATACTTGCATTAGAATGCTGCTGTGTATGACAGTATCTTGTGAATACATTTCAGTTCATCATGACTAAATGTGGTAAATGTTATGATCATCATTTGAAGACAGCTATGATGCTGTTGAAATGTTTAGCTGTACTGGCACAGAGCAAATAATTTTAATGGAGGGCATGTTGTCCATTGTCCAAAATTAAGCACCTGTCATCCATCCATTAGCATAAGTTTATCTGCTACTCATCCTAAACTACTTGGAAGATTGGCATAAAATCATGAGGTCTAGTTGGTCCTAAATGTAATCAGTACTGCTTCCACATCCCAATATGGCTACCACAGCAGCCATATTGAAAATCTTATAATTGCTACTTTTCCTGAATGGAAAGTCATAATGACAAAGTGTTTCCACTAGAATGTTTGTTTTATATGGTGTCTAATTAGTCTTAAGTTAAAATGGTTAGATATCTCATATTGCAAACTCTGTGGCTAACTTGAAAATCTTTTGTTACTACTGCTTTTGGAATGGATGCGTTGATCAACATGGGTCTTCTTGTCTTAAAGATCACAGGCCGTCTATTTTGTACAAATGTGATATTAAAGTCATTAAATAAATGCATTTGTTATATATGTACACCATAAAAAATGTTTAATTACACTTTAAAACCTCTTTTTTATGAAACATACTTCTGCAATCTCCATTATGAATTTGTAGTTTTCATATGCCAAACACGGATGATGCATATTTATCCTTAACTAAGCAGCTTCTAGTATTTAATTTCCCCACATAAATGCCTATGTGATATATCTTATGATCGTGCTTTTGTCCAGCAAATACGGTGCACTATATTGCAACCAGAAGATTGATGATAGGACAAAAGGGTTCATTATTTTTCGGAAAGACCCCATTTACCGCAAAAAGTGGATTGGAAATGTGGGATTGAATAGAGTGAGGAATGAAAAAGACCTTTTACTAAAAGACTTTTTATGTTTGGTTGTCCCAAATGACAGTGGTGCTAGCCATTGTAAACAATTTGTTACAGCTACTCCTTGTGGTTCATATTGACATGGTGATTTCATCAGACTTTTGTGACCATATCAAAATGCCAAAATGCATACATCCAATATGGCTACAATGGCTGCCATCTTGAAAATCTTATTGCTACAATTCCACAATGGAAAGTCATATCAACATAAGGTTTGAGAGATTTCATTAGAGTTATTGACCTTTTTTCCTGCTGCCAAATGCAATGTAAGACATTTTCTTGTGAAGTTAAGAAACTTAAGAAAATTAAGAAAAAAGTCTTCTAGTTTTATGGATCAAAGTGAATCTTGGTACACATTATAGTTGGTTTTCATCTAAAGGTGCATATATTGACTTTTGTGCTCCTGTGATTTTTTGGTTTGCAGATAGATGCAATACATAATTTTCTGAATGCAATTACTGCAGCAGTTTTTACCAGATTGCTTTTAAAATAAGTATATTAATTTCATCATCTGAAGATGTGTCTTGGTTCATCACAGTATCCATACTAATTTCAGAAGAGTTATGCCCCTTGACTTTGGCCACTAGACTCGTGGAGGCAGGGTGTAATGTAAGAGAAATGGGACTGTATTTAGTTCAGAAATTGCTTACCACTCCTCTATTTTGAAGTTTTCTTTATTTTCATGGTCACTATGGGGCTTTATTTATTGAAAGTTTGCTGGTTGCCCTGAGTAAGCTGGGAAAGGTTGGTTTGTAGCATACCATGATTCAAGACTGGCAGGTAGTTCAAGGTTGGTTAGTTGGTTGTTGTGAGTTTAGTACAATTTTTGTACATGGCACACAGTGGTGGATAATGAACCTGGGAAAACCTCAAAAGACTATCAACCAACTGCAACCATTTTTCACATAACTATGATGGTCAAGCCCAAGACTTTTTAATGGTTGTAATGTATTAAAGCACAGAATACACTGGCATATCAAGGTCTGTGAAGTTAGTTTTGTATCAGTGTAGAACAGTATATATACTGTATTACCACTTTTTGTCCAATGATTTGTCTCCGTCTAGTTGGTATATAAGTGGTGATTCTCCACACTGGCTATCATTTGTTTTTGACTGCCCATCATTACCTGTTAAATCAACTTTTTCCTTTCAAATGGATTCTTGGATTTTGACCACATTTAGTTTGTAGCCTTAAATTAAAGTGACCTTCAAATATTTCACTTTCATTCCATCATCATCATTATCTCAGCCCCCACTCCCCACCAATTTGCAATCTCTTGACTTTTATTTCTGCAGTCAGATTGTTGGAATACAGCTTTATAGTGAGGAGACCTTGATTGAGAATTCCACAACATGATTTACAGGAGTTATGTCCCCTGATTGCTATGATTTTTGGTTTTTGCAGGATAACCAAGCCAAGATTTGCTAGATTTTAAAAGAAAAATTGGTAAGGGGCTTTATATTGAATAATTGATGAATGGGTTTGATTTCCAAACTTGAACAATATTAGTTATAGGATTTGTGCTCCCTGATTGCCAGTCTTATTGCCTGATTTTATTTTCTGTAGTTTGACTTTATCAGTTTGTTGGATTTCAGTATGATTTGATATTAGGATATATATTAATAAGGCCTTGAATATATTTGTATTTGAACATGGTACAATGCTGTTTACAGGAGTTATGTCCCATGATTGTCTGTCCTCTTGGTTTTGGTTCTATTATGCCATGAGTTCACAAACATTTTTTCTACCCAAACTTGTATATTTTCAACCAGATTTGATCTTGATTTAGAATTTCAACATGCCATATTATTTACACAATTCAAGCCCCATGATTACCAGCCCACCTGCTTTTTGCATTATGATTGTTTTCTGTTTGCAACTCATTTCCAGACCTAAATCCAATTTTCACTGACATTCTCTTAGGGTTTTTTTCTGTCATCACTGATGTGGTTCTTAAATAATGGTTTGTTCCGTCCCATTCCTCAATGACTCCATGAATAGTCACTCCTTAAGTACATTGTTTAATGGACAATAGTCATAAAATGCATTAAGATTAGTCAATAGTACTTATTTACCCAATGAATATTCATTTATTGGAAATTGATGGAAATAGAAAAAATGAGCATGCTTTTAAACGTGGCATAGTTATGTAAATAGAGATAGAGACATACAAAAATGTTTTGGAAATAGGAATGGCTTGAATGCAAAATCAGTGGGAGTATAGTTTCTCCGTTTTTTATTTAGTGAAAATGAAATTCATTGCAAAACAGAATTTATATAAGTTCTGTTTGGTGAATCACAGAATATTGACATTTGGACAATAATAGTAAGTTAACATAAAGTTAAAGTCTGGATTTGTGTTATACAATAATACAAATAGAGCATATCTGTTGAATATTCATGTAGGAATAAATGGGTAAGCAGATTTGGATCAATCTCAACTACAACCAACATTGTGTATATGACGTATTGGTTCATCTATTGGTTCATCATACAAAGCTGCAGATTCAGGTCTGCCACAAGTAGAACCAATATTGTAGATGTGATGTTTGTCCATCATACCATAGCAACAAATCTAGGTCAGTACAACCAAAAGTGTACACCTGATTTGCCAGTCCAGCATAATATAGCAAATCTGGTTCTCTTCATTTAATGCATGTTATACTATAACATAGCAAATCTGGTTCTCTTCATCTAATCCGTTATACTATAACATAGCAAATCTGGTTATCTTTGTCTAATGCATGTTATACTATAACATAGCAAATCTGGTTATCTTTGTCTAATGCATGTTATACTATAACATAGCAAATCTGGTTCTCTTCATCTAATCCATGTTATACTATAACATAGCAAATCTGGTTCTCTTCAGCTAATGCATGTTATCTATAACATAGCAAATCTGGTTCTCTTCATCTAATCCATGTTAGACTATAACATAGCAAATCTGGTTCTCTTTAGCTAATCCATGTTAGACTATAACATAGCAAATCTGGTTCTCTTTAGCTAATCCATGTTATACTATAACATAGCAAATCTGGTTCTCTTCATTTAATCCATGTTATACTATAACATAGCAAATCTGGTTCTCTTCATCTAATGCATGTTATACCAGCAGTGGGGATTGGCCCTTTATTCACCTACTCTCTTAAAACGACTGCATTCATCCTCATTATTTATAAAACTTTGATTTCCTGTAACTTTTATTTGAATGGAGTTAAGAAAACTTGGCAATATAATATAAGAACACCAGATATCAGTGATATTGAAGACTATTTAGTGTTTTTTTTTATTGTGGCATTTCAGTTCAGTTTTTGTACTCAAATGATTTCATGATTGCAGGACAAGATCTATTATAAACAAAACCTTCTTGTCTGTGACTTTCATGGCTTTAATCCACATCTGACAATACGTCACTGAGACGGTTTCATGACTGCAAGGGAGCCAAACCTGCAAGGGGTTTACTCTGTTTCATGACTGCAGGGCCAGATCTGCAAGGGCTTTACTCGGTTTCATGACTGTAGGGCCAGATCTGTCACAGCTTGATTCAGACTATTTCATGACTGCAGGACCAAATCTGTCAATGCTTTAATAAAACTGTTTCATGACTGTTGGGTCAAATCTGCCACTGCTGGATTCAGACTATTTCATGACTGCAAGGCCAAATCTGTCACTGCTTGATTCAGACTATTTCAGGACTGCAAGGGAGCCAGATCTGCAAGGGCCTTACTGTTTCGTGACTGCAGGGCCAGATCTGTCACTGCTTTAATAAGACTGTTTCATGAATGCAGCGGATACAGATCTGCCAAGACTTTACTCCGTATTTGTTCATGACTGCAGGGCCAGATTGCTTTAATGTCTTTAGTGTCTTGACTATGGGGGCAATCAATTCCCCATTTAACTTATGCAAGTTTCAAAACTATTTGTTTTGCAATTTTTATGATTTTTGAAATAGAAGAGCTATCCAGAGACATCAAGGAGAACATATAATACCTGACTCATTTTCAACAAAATGGGTATATTCAGTGAATACAACATTTTATAAAATGCTGCTAAATAGCAATACATGAAATTATTCATCCATCTACAGCTGGCCTGGATTATCTTTAACTCGCAACCATTGTGACTGAATGATGTCAGAGATGGACAGACACCATACTAAAAAGTAACAGTATATTACATTCAATACCATATGGAGCTCCTTGGACTGTAAATATTTTTTTAAAAGATGTATTTTCCATTGAATGATAGAGCTAATTAAAAAAACAAGTTATTTACACAGCATCATACCCATTGTTAAGCATGTAGTTTAATTCAAGCATGCCAAACATCTCTTTGGAGCTACAAGATGATCCTCTATATATATTTTATTGCCATAGCAGGGGTCAGCCTTTTCTAGTGTGTACCAGTGAACAAGAGATAGCAACAGATCTGTATACAGCTGAAGGAAATTGGTAAATAGTTGTGGGTGTTGTACATATCAATTATACATATTTGACACTCAATAGTTATAATTTACCTTTATGTTTACTTTATAGATATCTACCTAACTAATCTGAATAAAAGAATCCTGAGAAAATGTTAAATGGTAACTATGGTTATGGTCACCACCTGACCTTGAGAAATTCTGGAGTTCTTGTGCGAGTATGATGCAGTCATCTAGTTGGAAGACACCAGAAAACTCCCAGTAAACTATAAATATTTGATAGGAAACCAAGATCACGTCAGATCATATGCTAAAAGTCCTGGACTCTTATCCAAACCTCCTCCTGAATGTGTTTATTAAGATACTATTATTTTATAGAAAATGTTACCTCCTAAAATTGGGACTAAAGTAATTTATCATTAAACTAAATATGTGGACATAATAATGCCCTTATCAATGCTATGAAACCAAAGTTCTAAGTCAAGCTACAACTCCATAAAATTCATCATAAAAGGTGAAAGTTCAGCCTGACCTACATTTTAAGGTAAACTCTTTAAAATCCTTTAAAATTCATGGAGTAAAAACAAAATTCAGGACAGGACTGAACAGAAATGAATGGATGAAATTGGGTAACACTATAGGTCCCCTTCATATACATGATGGGGGACAGAAATGATTATGATTTTTATGGACTACTTAAAATCTTTTTAGCCTAAAAAATAATTTGTAGAGTACATTTGGTTGTCAGATGATGAAGTTTTAATTGTGAGGGCAAATGGGAGTGTGTGTAAAATGTGACGTCTTTTCAGAATGGTCATACTTGTCAATACCATCCACCCATGGAAAAAGGCCAAACTGGCCTTGTACACACTAACATCTGTATACACTTTCACTTTTTAAAATTAGTTTTTTAAACAAATACCACACATTGATTATTATTATTAATCCAATTTTTTGTGTGCTACTTAACATCATAAAAATAAATTTACAGGTTGTTCTCACCCAAGTTGTATACAGCACATTCAACATACCATTTTCCTTTAGCTGTATACAGCACATTCAATGTACGAATTTCCTTTAGCTGTATACAGCACATTCAGTGTACCAGGACTTAACTCCGTATTTGTTCATGACTGCAGGGCCATATCAGTCACTGCTTTAATAAGACTGTTTCATGAATGCAGCGGATACAGATCTGCTAGGACTTTACTCCAAATATGTTCATGACTGCAGGGCCAGAGTGCTTTACTCGGTGTCTTGACTATGGGACGCAATCAATTCCCCATTATGCGAGTTTCAAAATTATTTGTTTTGGAATTATTTCACTTCTTAAACAACAAACTTCTTAAACCACTGAAAACCAAACAGAATTAAGGATAAAAATAGACTTCATTTTGAGATGGAATATGCCTAAAGTTAAAGGCCAAAAGATTCCCTGTTGCAGCAGTTACTGCATGTGATGTCATGAATTTACAAATTGTTAGCAGAGTAGGACCTAAATATTGTCCTGCATATTTGCTACATATTTTCCATTCAAGTGCAAATTGATTTATATATATATATATATATATATATATATATATATATATATATATATATATATATATATATATATATTCTGTGCAACAATATATAGTGCTAATGTAACAAAAAGAAAGGCAAATTCAGGTACTTAAAATCACTGTTGGAGTGTAGGGTTAAAAGAATTCATTCATCAGAACAAAAATGGGACAAATATGCTGAATTTCTGTTATATTTTAAAGTTCGCGATGTAAATTCCAATGAGTTCTGATTAATTCTTACTTAAAAATGTGTTAAGTCTTAAGCTCAAATAAAGAATTTTATTTGGGATTGCAAAACTAAAAAAGGTTACAGTATTGGGCGTTTTTACCATGAACATTGAACATCATGCAGGCAACATATGCAAGAAAGAGAAATTTTGTGAAAACAGCCAAATACCCAACAGACCCAAAAACAAGGGACAATATTTTAGTTTTTGCTTTGGGGCACCTTTTTTTAATATTGTTTTTACAAGCAAATTTAATAAAAAAATAGCAATAGTTGGACAAACGAGCTAGAAAGCTTAAGAAAAAATACCACAATCCAATGTGAACATAATTTTCATCCTCCAGATTTAAAAATTAAATGAATTACAGCTACAAAAAAATTAATAACAAAGCCAATTTAAAATGACAAAAACAGAATGCATCATAAAAATGTCAGAAATTATTTGAGACCAGTTGCCAAACCTTCATATCGCAAAGATGCCATCTCTGATATAGTTAGAAGAGCAAAATATGTGAATAGATAAACTATTTTATCAGTTTAATTTGTCAAATATAATATAAAGTCAATGTAGCACATGATAAGTTTATTGGGAAAAAACTGCAAGTCTTCAAAATGAAATATAAACATTAACTATTTCAACACCAGACCAATCACTCTTGAAATCTTACATTTACATTCCTTTCCTTTGACTTGATAATCTTACAACTCTAGTGAGCATCAAACCTTTACCTTGGATCATACTCCATATAAATCAAAATTGGATTCCAGACACAGGGAGGTTTCTAGACACAAAAGGATATCTAGACAAATGAATGCACTCTGCAAATTTCTACATGGTCAGAGACCATTCAAAGGCATTCCAAGAGTATGGTAAAATATTTTGATTTAGAACTAAAATTTTCATTTCTCAAAAGTTGATATGATAATTGCCTTATTTAACATCTTTGTGCAATGTATCTTTAAATTAACTGCTGAACTGTGACTATAGTCCAAGTCTATTAACCAGTTTTGTTTGTACACCCCTACTAATTTCAATAACAAAAACCTTAAATTTGATAACAAGTGCAAAGAACTTAGTCAATTTATTCATTGATTTATATTTTCTAACCAGACTATGAGTAGAATGGCCATAACACTGTCATCGTCTGCATGTTTCATGCTTAACGAAAGTTTTCAATATTATTGAAGGACATGCTTGAGAGCCATTTCCAGTTCCTGGACATGTCTACTTTCTGCAAAGGGTTGTATGCGCAACTAAAGATGTACATATATGTCATCTGCTTTCGATATTTACAGTGTCAATTTAAATGAAGGAAGAGAATGACAACAAAAATTTGCCTTTCACGTGGATTTAACAAGCGGTTTTATTATTATGTTCATGTGTGCAATGGAATACAATTCCAAACTTAACGTTATGGTTATTTACCGAATTATCTGGTAGGATGAATTATGTCAATATGTTGTTGGATGGAAATAAACTACCCCATAGTGTACGGAATATGGTGCCGTGTTAGTATGAAAAGTCTGTGAAGGTACAAAGGGATGCCACTTTTAGAGCCATTATGGTAACAGTCAGGTTAGAAATTATAAATCAATGATTCAATTGACTTATTTCTGTGCACTTTTTATCAAATTAAACATTTTAGTTATTGAAATCTGTAGAGGGGTACAAACAAATGAGGATGTAGCATCAGACTATTAACTTGAGCATCCTGACAAAATGCTTTGTACATGATTAAAGTCTCTGTTCTGTGATGACTATCTGTCTGTGAAATTGAACATATTGCCATGTTTTCCTGATGCTCCTTGCTGGAACTGCCTCATCATGTTATTCAGTCCAGCCATTCCACCTGAAAACATAAAGCACACAAGCTTAATAACTGATCAAAAGTTTTAAAAGTGAAAGAAAGCTTAAGTTCATGTTGATGGAAAACATATATAAAATCTTTAGTTGATCTCTGACAAGTTCTTTTCAGAAAATTTACCAGGGTTTTCAATGCTTGGTTCACATGGACATGTTGAGTTAATTTGTGGTCATTTCAGTTGGAATGTATTCAGCAAAACATGGGAGTTTTAGAAAGTCTGGTATATATATATATATATATATATATATATATATATATATATATATATATATATATATATATATATATCTGAGAATGAAGATTAAAACTGAGAAATTTAGATGTCTTACCCATTTGCTGCAGCACTCTTGGGTCCATCATCTTCGCCATCTGTTGATTCAGCTTGGCCATCTGAGTAGGGTTCACATTCTTATTCATGTCTCCGCTTGCTGTAACACACAGTTTCAACAAACAATCGTTAATTCCCACAAAAATATTTAATGAAAAAATGGAGACAAGGAAAGAAGTTATTTCTTAATGACAAAGAGATGGGTAGTACATTGGGCCTAACAGCTTCAAGACTTAGTTTTAGATATAAATTTTGTAGAATTAAAGTTAAAATCAAATCTTTTAAAATAAACAATATTATTTACACATGTTAAGAATGCATAATGGCTTTGATACTGCAGTGAATTGCACTTTAATACACATTTTGTAATTTTTACAATTTTAATGCAAAATTTTGAAATTGTTACCAATATTGCTGATAGAAAAATGAGATTGACATTCTTCTACCTGTAAAGTCTGGCAACTGAAGAATGGACAGATTGGGATGAAAAGGTAGAAATGATTTTTTATTTATGTATTTCAAAAGAAAGTGATCTTTCATTTATGTATTTCAAAAGAAATATAAGTTCTTAAATCTGTATAAAACTTAAAAGAAATAATTTCCTTTGAAAAAACCTTATATATTTAGATAGTTTGCACATGATTTGGACTATTATTTTCACTAAAAGATATTGAAAATCAAAATCCTATGTCAGAGGTGTTCAAGCAAACATAGTACCCAGGGAAGAGAGTTTTTAAAAAAATATATATGCCACCATACTTGGATTTCAGAGAGTTCATACCAAAAGATAAGAAAATTATAAATTCTATGTATGGGTGAGTACCCCACATTCCCTGGGTCCCATGTATGTTTTACTTGAACATTCTTCAGTAATGTTTGTTAGTGAGTCCACAAGTTATAAATATAAAAGAACAAATATTAATCATTGGTGTTAAAACCTGTATATTTACCTATGTCTTTGAAAACTCATTTTACCTTTGAACAATCCTTTCATGCCTCCCATCTTCTTCACCATCTGGGCAAACTTTTTATACTGTGCTAGAAGCTCATTCACCTCTCTGATGGACACACCTGCACCACGGGCGACACGGGCAACTCTCCCAGGCTGACGGAAGAAAAGTTTCTCTCCATCCAAATTATCCAATTCTGAAAAGTATGAGAATATTTCACGTGTCTAGACTGGATAAATGTTAACTGGCATAAATTTTCTCCCAATTTATGTCTCTATTATAATGTTATAGCATCTTTTAAAGTCCAAGTTGTGAACAATACATGTATCTTTTAGGCTAAACTTATAAATAATAACTTCCTCAAATCCTATTTTGCAATCATGAACAGAACTATGACTACAATAATATCATTTACTGTGATGACTTTATCAATCCAGTAGCAGTGGATCTGTAGAAATTAAACTTCCTTTTTCCTCTCACTTATTAACAAGAACAATGCATTTCAATCCCTTGGACCATATGGTAATTTAACTTTAAATATCTTCTTTTAAGTTAATAACATGTTCTATAAAACATTGAAATTGTCAATGCTATTAAATTTATTGAAAAATCAAAACAATTTACTTAAGTGCACATATTACTATTAAACATGCACTTCTGTGGGTAATTAACAGCTGCAAACAAAAATTTTCACTGTTTTTCCAAAAGATTAATATAATGGGTGGGACATCATGCCACATGTCTGCAGCATGATGCCCCAATGCTAGACATCACTATAAACTGTCACACATCATAGTGATATGACTGAAAAATTGTTAAATCTATGTTAAAAATCTAAATCACACTCACCAAAAGATTAAAAATCACCTCTGCAATGACTTGCTCTAAAAGGATGCACTGTTCACTTTTAATCTCACTTTTTATTCTTTTAATTTTTTATTTTTGACCTGTCCTATTTTTTAATCTCAACTCTATATGTCTTTGACACATTTTAATTGACAATTTCTCCTTTAACTTCATTTTTTTCTTTACCTTCACCTTTCATTTACTTCTTTGCTGTTTATTTTCCAGCTTTATATATCCTGGCTAAATGCTGATCTTCATTTTGACAATAAAATTTTTAAAAAATTTTGTCATTAAAACTTTATATATTTATATTTATATTAACAATATTTTTACCATAAAAAGAAAAGAGCATCATAAGCCATTGACTTTCATTTGACTTTCTATATTGTACCTCTTTTAATCTCCTATTACAAATTTATGAAATAAATTCTGTCTAAACTAATCCAGTATACTCCTGAACTAGAACTGACCTTGGTCATTCATGCTGTCCATGATAGTCATCAATTTCTGTAGTCTTTTCATGGATTCCTCCTCCCCACCCTTTGTCAAGAAATCAGAGCTGAACCCTGGAATCATACCCTGTAATAAAGAAATTGGGGTGAAAAGTTTATGTTCATCTGTTTCCACTGTGCTCTATTTTTTCTGACAACTTCATGACATAAATATTACAACTCTCATACCAATTAATTAACACAGACCTTAATTAAAACAACATATTTTATTGATACTACTTTAGCATACATAAATTGGAACTCTAATCTGGAAAGGAAATATATTCAATACAAAACCATTCAAAATGAAGGAAGTTTATCAGAAGGTGTACTGGGGCTTTGAGGAAAAATGTAACAATAATAGAAGATTACATTATCAGTTACAGACAACTAAGCCTACAAAAACTAAGTGAAAACCATAATTGACTAGAATCTTTATTTACTTAAAGTTCAGGCAAAATGAACTGTCTAAACATGCTGGTCCATCAGATGAAGTGTTATCTGCCATTTTTTATTTCAAGCTAAGACTACTGGTGTTTATGTACCAAGCATTAAACAAATAAACATATTTTTAATACAGCCTAGCATATTATGAAAAAGTTTTTGTTGTTGTTGTTCTGGGGCTTAATGACATTTTCAGCACATGATAGGCTATACATGGCGACTAGTATTAGGTGGAGGAAGAAACTGGGAAATCCGCGGAGAGAACCACCGACCCACTAGAAACTACTGGCAAGTTTTCTCACATATCCACATTCGCCAAATCATAGACCCGAACTTTTGCAGACAGATGAGTTGAAAGTGATCCGTATTTTGAAAAAGTATTAAAACATTTTTTCATCAATTAAGAGGTTTTGTAAAATTTCATTTTGGAGCGCCATATTTAATATATTCACATATAATTTCATCAAATTAATAATCCTGCATTTAGTAGTTGAGTGCTTTCTTGTCATTTCTTAGCAACATGATTTTTATCAAGCATTAATCTCCCTCAATAAATTTCTGCTTAAACAAAATGTTAGATCCTCCAACTTAATGTTTTCATTTTAATGTTTACCTTAAGCATAAGAAGTTCTTTAAGAAAATATCTTTGGAATAACCTATCTTGAATGCATTATACATGCTGCAAAAACATTTTTACAAAACCTATTATCAACATTTCTCCTGTGATTGGTACCAAATTATGTTGTTATAAAATAATAAAATAATGCAGCACTGTGCGTCTTCTCAAGTATTCTTCAGACATTTAGAGAGAATGTACATCTATTTTTATTTTAATGAAAAACTTTGAGCCAAACCTCTTCACAAGTTTAGATTATTACTGTTCTTTTTACCTATCTAATGATTCATTTTATAAAAAACAGTGATTTAACTTATTAAGGAACAATTGTTAAGGATTTGGGAAACTAACATAACAACAAATGATTTTATTTTTCATAAAATAAAAACTTTATCATAATTATTTTAAACAAGAATTTTCTTAACTGCTAAATTAGTAATTTCTTTAATATCGGGAATTTACTATCATAAATTAAATTTATCATCTGATTTGAATCAGTAGAAAAAAATAATCCTTACATGAAACAAAAATTGTTCACCCCTTTAGGACAGAAACATAGGCTTTTAATCTAAATAGTTTCAATTCACTTCACATCTGTTTTTTCAATATGTACATTAAGGCTAGAGAGTTTATCAAAACATTTTATTATATTCGCTATTTTTATGAGCATTTTTTTTACATCCATCTGGACTTTATGTAGTTCCATTAACATAATCTGATATTAAAAATTCATTTACATTTATAGCATTATTACCTCTATTCTTTTTAGTCATTATTGATAATACCACTAAATAGAATAAGAACAAAGTGGAAGGCATAGTGGAGGTTATCTTTGTATACTCAATATATGGGTGTGCAAATATTCCATGGCAAAAATATGCACAATTGTTCAAATATATAAAATATTTACATTTTCAATAACAAACTATTTCCAGTACTAAACATTACAGGAAAATAGGTTGGTTTTTATGTGTTGATCAATTTTCCTTATTTCCTGAAAAGTCACATTTTCACATGTGTTTTAATTTCTGGATTGTGGAAGAACATCCAATTGTTTCCACAAAAGAATTATTGTTCATTGGAGTTTCAAATTTGTAGCTTTAAGTGCCTGTAAATCCAAAAAATCCTACAAAACATTATGAATTCACGGTAGTTATCACAATATGTAAATTTTAAAGTCATGCCCAATGATGTAAATAAGCATATAAAACCAGCTCAACTTAGATCGCCATAGTTTGTACATGCCTGTGTTAAGTTGTGATGTGAATGACAATTTAATAAACATTAGTAACTAATGTTTATGCGCTCAAAAAACCTTACCTGTGCTTTATAATGATAGCCCAGAGTTTATGTATGTCTTCTGATAAAAGAACATTTAATCCTGTGAATCATCCGATTAGAGGTATGACAAGATATCCCAAACAAAGGAACAACAACTTCAGATACTTTTTATGTAGCCATAATAACAGTGTCCTTCAGGAATTGACACTCTAAATATTCGTAAAGAATTTCGAGGAATTCTGGAAAAGTCTTTTTCTTCTAGTTCACTGCTGAGCACCAATATTCCTGAAAAACTCTAATTATCACATTTGGTAATGAAACTTTTTTACTGTGTGGGTCAATGTGTAAAATACCTTTCTGACTGGCACCATTTTGATTTAGGACTAACAGAAGATCTTTTAGTGAATACCAAAAGTCACAATAAATATCTATTTTGGAGAAATGCCTATAACAAGACATGGCATTATTGGGACTTACCTCATTATAATGGTAGCTCAAATATAACATGGGTCGCTTTCAGGGCTCCCATATACAGCATTATTAAAAAAAAACATTGCACCAATGTTCTTGCCATGCATGTTTGCATGCTGACATTCTGTGCCATATTACTGTTGACAAATTTTTTAATCTTCATAAAGTAACTTTTCAATTATTTAACTTCAACACATATACAGTAGTCCCCCTCTTGAATGCCCCCCCCTCACCAGCGGCCACCCGCTCCTTACGGCCAGAATCTGAAGGCACAGACGAATTTGTGTTCAAAATTACCCCTCACGAAAGGCCACCCGGCTAATGCGACCAGCGGCGAGCATATTTTTGCAAAAACATAAAATTTACCTCTCACAAGCGGCCACATTTTATTTTGTAATATGTATCTAGAACAATTTATTTCTAATTGTGTTAAGTAATCCGATTTCTGTTTCCGATGTCAGGTTTTCGTTCTTCAAAAAAGTGTTCTACATGTACCACTAAGGTTAATATTATATCCTTTACAGCCACATTTATTCCATAAAGCCGAGAAAGACTCAAATTTTAATTTATATATAAAGGTAATCCGTATATCCTTATTGCGTGTTATCATAAGATGTCTGGTTTATCCACTGATAATTGTTAAGATTACACTTATTAATAGTAGTAACATCGGAGAAGTGGCAATATTGATGTACAATACAAAAGTCTGCGCGGAAAATGGTTTGATAGCCTTTATGGCTTCCCTTTGAAAAATGTTGAACTTACATAATTAATGGCTATTACACAACAATTGTAAAGATTTTAAATCCTAAAGGCCGCGATTTGATATTGTTCAGATCAAATCGGCGTACATCTCCAAGCCGTTTTTTGCACTTAGAGTAAAATATATATATATATATATATATATATATATATATATATATATATATATATATATATATATATATATATATAAAAACAATATGGTACCAGACTGCGACTGATGAATCACTTGACAATCGCTGCCTTTAAAAATATACTGCATCTTGTTTAAATGCAGAAAAAAATTGTTTTATCAGTCTTGTAGTTGCAACATTGATGATTATAACTGGACGTAATGTCAAGATTACACACTCAGCATTGGCTAAAAATAGAAACAGGGTACTAGACAAAGACCGAAAATTCATGTGACAACACAACTTGTCGCTTTTTCCGAAGAAAGCATTTTATCCGCTCAACAAATGTGTCGTCTGCATAATTAAATCGCATACAGTTAGCAACATCGGAATAACTCATTACCAAACATTAACATGTCATCACGTAAACGAAGATGATTATTTTAGAAAACGCCAGTTATTATAGTCTATGATATTGGGTGAGGTGGGAAGGGGGACTGGTCAAACAAATTTAGGTAGAAAAGACTCGAATAAAACAATTTTATGTTGAAAAGACTCGAATAAATAACATCGTAACCGATAAGTTATTTAGCAGCAGTGGGAAAATGGAGCAAATGGAAAGAGAATTGCGTATGTACCAAGATTCAAATGACGTTTTTGAATGATTCTGCAATGTGCATGACAACACCTGCTCGCATATCACGTTTACGCCAAGAATAAGAACCATTAATGCATATTCAGTTGAAATAATTCAACTATTATAGCACAAGAACCGTTCAATATTTAATGTTGCTTTTAAACGAAGATATTAAATGCTTTGAAAAATGAAGCTTTCTTACTACAAACATATACTTCTCACAAAATATTTAATCCCCCTCTGGAAAGGCCACCTGCCTTATAAGAGGGGGACTACTGTACACTAGAATGCAACATATACAGTGCAAATCTTACCATGGTAACACGTACAGTGCAAATCTTACCATGATAACATGTACAGTACAAATCTTACCATGATAACATGTACAGTGCAAATCTTACCATGATAACATGTACAGTGCACATCTCACCTTGATAACATGTACAGTGCAAACCTTACCATACCATGTACAGTGCAAACTTTACCAAGATAACATGTACAGTACAAATTTTACCATAACATGTACAGTGCAAATCTTACCATGATAACATGTACGGTACAAATTTTACCATGAAAACATGTTCAGTGCAAATCTTACCATGATAACATGTACAGTGCAAATCTTACCATGATAACATGTACAGTGCAAATCTTACCATGATTTGTCCGAATGGTCCCATCTTCATAATGTTCTGGAATTGCTCATACATGTCTCTGAGAGTGAACTGACCTGAAATATAGTAAAATATATACATTGCATTTTATCACTGTATACAATTATCATTAATTTGAGAAACACATCTGATCCAAATGACTGACTATTAAAAAATCTAAGACATTATATTATATATATATATATATATATATATAAAAGATAAAACAAAATATACATAAACTTGTACTCAATTTTTTTTTAAACTATGATCACCTATTTAAGCAAGCTGGATATGGCATTCATTATGCACCAAATGCAAAATTAATGGTCCAATAACTAATTTGTATTAATGATCTGGAAATTACCAAGTTCAGCACATATTTCTTTTTTATTTAGACTCTGCCAGATCTATTGGGTTCAATGGCTACATAAGAGAGGAACATCCTAGCCGGAATAATGATAAAACAATCATTTAATTTATATAAATGTAGAAATCACCTCTTCTGCCAATAAAAAGTGGTCTTTTTAGAAAGATAGTTACGCATAACAAGTCTCTGAAGAAGGACCCGTTTTCAATTTTGAAATAAAAATGTCTAAGAAGAACTATCGCCCATAATTATTGTACATATTTTATTTTTCATACTTCTTGTTAAAACTCTTTAAAAATGTGTGTGTGTGTGTGTGTGTGAGTGTGTATATATATATATATATATATATATATATATATATATATATATATATATATATATATATATATATATTTCACAACAAAACTTAACCAGTTACAAACAGAATCAACTTCATTTCAATGTTTAGATGAAGTGTGTTCATAACCTGTAAACGAAATTATTATAACACCAAGTCACCCAACCCAAGATATATATAAAAAATGGATCAACTTGGTATGTGAAAAAGTATAACAGTGCCTCCCTTTACTCTCATTGTGCATCAGATACTCCCCACCAAAAAAATTCTGAACCTAAGCCATGAGATCAAGGATTGTATTTTACTCATTCTGACCCCCAATCTGACGCCTGAGGAAATTTTTACTCTAAGTCTTGCATTCCTACAGGAAACACTGGTTTATAGCCAACACAGAATCTGAACACATGATGAGATCTCTGACTGCTGCACTTAAGGCATTGCTTTTAAAAGTGAACAAAGAATTTGAATCTTTACAATAATTATTGAATTAACTCATCCCAAAAATCTCAGTGACTTATTTAAAGAGAAAAAGACAATGACCTCATTTCACCCCAGTTATTATGTATTGTAATTCTACAGTCAAATGAATTACTGCACTACCCATCATGCTACAATAAAAGCAAGGTGACAAAATTTCTCATCATGACATTAGTGGCATAGTCCAATCTTCACAATAGATAAACACTATGAAGTTCTGAACTGACTATGCACTCATGATTACTAAGTCTTTCAAGACGGACATGTTAATCATAATAGGGTTCTAGAAGATAATGACACTACACTGGCAAACATGTACTTCAGTCAAGATTATGGTACAAAGTACAAAACTATACCATATCAATTTAGGGAAACCAATAATCAGACTAAACTTCATCCTTTCCCTTTCTGTGTAACTTGCTTCAAAACAACATCCATCCACCTTCAGAATCTATCTGGCATTTGTGGTTACAATTGATAATAACAATGACTTATAGAATTTATACCTGTTTTTTGCCACATGGTCATTCACAGCCATGTTGAAACATGCATTCTACCAAGAAAAGCAATCACTAGTCATATTAACATTTGCATAACAGTGTATTTGCATAGTAATGTCTGCATGGTAATTTTCATCATAAATGAATGGTACATGCTAAAAGCAGTGGACACTAAAATGAAGTTTAACTGTATAAAATCGAGGTAAAATGGAATGTCATTGAATTTTGTTCTTCATCCTGTTAAAGGAAAAGATATTTAACAGGATTTTAGCTCAAAAACTCACCATGTTTAATTTTCTTCATCAATTCCTCATTATCGTCTAATTTCAGCTCATTGACCTTGTCTATCAGTCCTTCTATATCACCCATACCTGACAAGAGAATTAAAAAACAAACTGTAAACAGCAGTATCTTATCAGTAATTATATTAAAAAGAATTTGATCTGTGTTTTGTAAAATATGCATAAAACATGTATGCAAACAAATGAATAAAAGTCCATATAGTTTGAAAGGGTGATAAACCTTGCAACAAAAAAATTTGAATGATACAAAATTTTTACTGGTGATGTACACATGTACATCAACATATACATGGAATATCATTTCCCAAGGTCAAGTAGTTTCTATATAACTGTGCTGCATGTGTAGTATACATACACACATAACTTCAATTGCCAAGTGTGAGTGAATCTTGTTAGGTGGCACTCACCAGTTATGTACTTTTGAGAGAGTGACATATGTAAGGTGAAGTTGTGTTTGCATTTAAAACATGCACAGTGGAGAGAATGTTGGCATACCTCTATGCTACTTTGATGTAATGTGACTGACATTTCTTTGGACATTATTCTTTTGGAAACTGTAAATGATCTTAGCACACTGCTAACTTAAATGACTGCTCCTATGTGCTCCAAAAATCAGCCTGAATTTGTTTAAAGTACATTATCCTTGGCAGCTATTAAAATAGGGAAAATTATTTTTTCAAGAATAGCTAATACCAGCTTCTGAAAGTGCAATGAATTGATGTGATTATGATTTCTAATGTAGCTTTAACAATTTTAGTCATATTGCTACGATGTCTGCAGTGTAGCCAGTATAGCAGTTTATAGTGATGTCTAACACTGGGGCATTATGCCGCATACATGTAGTATGATGTCCCACCCAGTCACATTATCCTGACACCAAGCCGACCAGTCCTAACACTAACCTCTTAATGCTGAGCGTCAAGTGAGGCAGCTGTTAGTAACATTTTTGTAAGTCTTTGGTATGACTCGACTGGGGATTGAACCCACAACCTCCCGCATCCAAGGTGGACGCTCTAACAACTAAGCCACCGGAGCTGTTAAAGTGCAATGAATGAATTACCAAATATATAAAATGTAAAACAAGTTATTGACTTCTTTTTTTTTAACAATTTACCTCTGGTGTTCAAAAAGTGAAAATGAACAAATGGAGCTAGCACTTTTTGAAATGTGCACATCTGGAGTGAGGCCAAACTGTATACTCTATAACCCAAATTACACCCATCAATCATACACAAAATAAAGGGAATTAAAGGTTCTTTGAACAATACCTAAGATATACAAAGTCTTTTTTAAATAGCCAGTAAACCTGGGAAAATTCTTTTTCTTTAAATTTCTAACCCTATGCTAAATGTGAAACTGTAGAGCATGACCTTAAAACAAATATAAAAATGTATGCAATTATTTTTCTAATTTTCATATTATTATGCATGATGTTCTGAATAAAATGGTACATTAACATTGATTTTATTCACGAAAATAAGCTAATTATGCTTTTTTTGCTCTATCTTACATAATTTGCCATGAGGTATGTTTGTGTGAGTAGTGGCCTTAATTATGGGTAAATTAGAAGTCTTTGAATATAGGAATAAAGTCAACTTATATTGAAAACTGTTACATTAAGTAAAAGAAATATATAGTGAAAATGTTTATTTTCATTTATTTGCGATTTCCATATTAAACAATAAGTTAATATTGTACCCTTTGACCTTTGTAAACCTCACCTGTTTCATCCCTTTTTAAACTGTAAAATTTATTGTTGACATCTCAGGAATAAATATGGCTAGTTTTATGTTCCTGTTTTTCAGTATAATACTGGTTGCTATGTTGACAAAATGGAATGCGCATTTTTAAATTAACTCACTTTTATGGGAGAGGCTAAACCTATTTAAGATTTTGACTAATAAATACCGTTTTGAGGAGGGAAACACAGGACAATTATTCAAAATGATTGTTTTGATGCTTGCGACTTAAATGTTTCAGCCATACAATCAAAATTAAATCATACAATAATAATACCTATGCAATCTTTAAAGTGGTGCTCACCAGTTATGTACTTTTGAGAGAGTGATGTATGTAAGGTGAAGTTGTTTGCATTGAAAACATGCACAGTGGAGAGAATGTTGGTATACCTCTATGCTACTTTAATGTAATGTGGCTGATATTTCTTTGGATATTGTACATTTGGAAATTTTAAATGATCTTAGCACACTGCTAACTTAATTAAATGACTGCTGCCTTGTGCTCCAAAAATCAACCTGAAATTTGTTTAAAGTACACTATCTTTGGCAGCTATTAAAATAATGAAAATGAATTTTGCCAGACTAGACAATAACAGCTTCTGAAAGTGCAATGAATGAATTACCAAATATATAAAATGTATACAATTTACCTCTGAAGTTCAGGAAGTGAAAATGAGCAAGTGGAGCTAGCACTTTTTTGAAAGGTGCATATCTGGAGTAAGGCTAAGTTGTATACTCTATAACCCATATTACACCCAACATTCATACTCCAAAATAAAGGGAATTAAATGTTCTTTGAACAATACCTAAGATATACAAAGTCTTTTGTAAATAGCCAGTATAACTAGTGAGGAAACCAGGGGAAATTCTTTTTCTTTAAAATTCTAACCCTATGCTAAATGCGAAATAGTAGAGCGCCACCTTACAAGTACATATACATATAAATGAAGCTTCATTTTTCAAGAGTAAGTGGTTCCTGTATAATTATGCTACATGTGTGTGTGTGTGTGTGTGTGTGTGTGTGTGTGTGTGTGTGTGTGTGTGTGTGTAAACATACACATTGAACATCATTTCCCTAGGATGAGTAGTTCCTTTATAACTGAGCTATGCATAGTTAACTATAAACATGTAACATCAACTGACAAGGGTAAATGGTTCCTGTGTAATTGTGCTGTATGTACATATAAACATATACATGGAACTTTGTTTGCCAAGGGCAAGTAGTTCTTATATAATTGTGATTTGTGTAAATAAACGTACACATGGCACTTCATTTCCCATGAGAATGTGGTTCCTTTATAATTGTGCTCACAAGATTTTCCTTAAAATATAAAATTTAAAATCTTGTTTCCAAGTATGGAAAAACTGCTTTACTTGCTTAAAAATCTATTCAAGACATTTACAAATACATTTTAGATATCCCTACTATGGTTAATTCATTAAAATCAAGTGCTTTTTTATATTTTTCAGATTCATTTTTATTGTTTCTTTTACAAAATGGAAATGAGATTAGATCAAGTTATCAAGAATTAGATTGCTCTCCATTACATTTAGCATGTGTACCAAATAACAACATGAATTGTAACTATTATAATAATAACCATAAAAATGCCAAATGCATGTAGTTGAGAGAGACAGACAAATAGAGAATGTGTTTTGAAGTGTTTTTGGTGTCACATGTCATGGTGCTAACAAAGTTTTCACCAACAAAAGTCAAAGGCCACAAGATCTCTAAAATTTTAAAAGTACTAGAAAAAATTGCTTTAATAGGAAGAAAATTTATTCAGGTCATCAAAATAAGCATAGAAACAATCCTACTACATTTCACTTTTTTATGTCGAGTGGGTTTGCTTTAGTAACTGTATTAACAAATTTCTCATAACAGGCACATGGAAGGCATATTGATATAAGCTGTCTCTGCTGAACCATGTACAGGCATAAATAGCATGATAGTTCATTTTGACATTTTTTTTATAAGCGTCCTGCTGCCCTTGGTGTTATGCAAATTTTATTTTACAGTTTAACTGATCTTTATCAGACAATACTCTTAATATGATAAATAAGTTTTTATTAGTTTTGGCATTTATGGATAGAGAACATACCCTGAATCACTATAATTAGTACAGATGTATCGGTATATTAATTCTACAACCTCTATAATGGGTACGGATATATTGGCATATTAATTCTACAACCTCTATCATGGGTACAGAGATATTTGTGTATCAACTACAGAGATGTCTGTATATTGAATATACAACATTTATAATGGGTTGAGAGATATGTGTAATAAGTCTACAACCTCTATAATGGGTATAAAGATATCTGTATTTAGTCTACAACCTCTATAATGGGTAAAGAGATGTCTGTGTATTAAGTTTACAACCTCTATAATGGGTACAGAGATATCTGTGTTCAGTCTACAACCTCTCTAATGGGTACAGATACATTTCTGCATTAAGTCCACAAACTCCTATCCAAAACAATTTTAAACTAAAAACGAATGCAATAATCTGTGTGCTCTGGGAACTTTCAAGTATCATTACAAATCTGTACCTAAAAGCTTGCTGACAAATGGCTGAACTTTAAATGACTCAAAGTCATCTATGTGTTCTCCAGTTCCTATGAATATCACGGGACTTTTTGTGGCTGCCACCCTGAAATGAGATCAATATTAATAAAATTCTGGTGGCATCAATAAAGATGTGACCTACATAATGTAATATTTTATTAATTCAGTTTCTCTTTCTTTCCTTTCTGACATTATGCAGCTATAAATGTGATTTTGCAACTTAAAACTATTTCTTTTTTAACATATGTTATTATAAACAAATGGATGCAAATACCAATACTTAAAAATTTGTTCAGCATTTAGAAAATCGATTATTTAGCATGTGTTGCATTAATTTTAGCTGTCACTGTTTGACACTTCAAATGTAAACAAGTAAAACTTGTCCTTGGATAATCATACTATGGTCTGATATCTCAAGCTCAGAGACTTGTCTTAAACTGGCAACCTATGAAAATCGCATAAAACAGGAGTCACTCTGTAAAGTACCATCATACCCCTGCCACTCCCATCTATTATGATTATTTCTATATCGATTCAGTATCAAAGTTACATTTACTTGTGATTAGCATCAAACTATGAAATAAAGGATTCATACAGTACAATATGTTTGCTGCAAACTACAGGCAAAATCAGTTATAACATGATTCTGCTTATAAAGTGATGACAGCAGGGCTCCCATTTTTAATCTCACCCCATGTGCCGTTTCTGCCATTTTGGGATGTATGCAATTCAAAACTGAAGTATATTTGATGACTGATGAAATCCAAAAACAAAACAAATGATATATGATCAAGAGGTTAGTTACGACAATGAAATTTCAATGCACATTTTCTATGGGGAAGTTTTTTAAAAATTTGTTAATGCAATCCTGCTTATATTGTGATGTTATTCTTTGGACCCCAAGCATCCCATTTTAGCAGGTTTTACATACATACATACTCTAATGAACAGTCCATGTAAGTGACCTTCAAAAATGTTAACACAAAATCAAAACCTGATAATGGCACTATCACCACCAAAAAAAGTCACATCTACATCCCAATATGTGATAAATGCAAGTTCAACAATTAAGGCTCCATATAACACTATATCTTGCCCTATAATCACCATGTGATACAAATGATTTTAGAAAAACCTAGATTTATGTTTATAAAACAAGTATTCCTCCACTCCTGACCAAAACAACTTAAAACATTTAGAAAAATTTAAACCACTGCTATGATACTGTCATAGAAATGTAATCATGTCATCTAAATAAGCATACAAACATGCATGGCAAATTTCATTTGTTTAAATCAAGTAGTTTTTGTTTACTCATGTTAACATGGTTTTGTCAACAAAAAAAGTGCAAGTCCAAAACATTGTAAAATGTGTACATAAACATACAAGCTCTGTATGCCTTTTGTCATGTTTGCATCCACATTATCTTCACAATATGCACTTTATCTAACTTTCAAACAGTTTAACACAAAACAACCACACTGTCAAGGTCTATGCCACCATCAGAAAAATATCCCACCATGCTTATGCAGGTGATGCAAAAAATTAATGTAATGATCTGAAAAGTTGACATTGAATATAGGAATATCAAATTTCATTTGTCTGCTTCAAGTGGGTTTTTGCTTGATTGTGCTAACATGGTTTGTGTCTAAAAGAAAAAAAGCCAAAAGTTAAACAAATTTAAAAACTGAAAACTTTAAATAGTGGCCTGAAAATTTCCCCACTTACTGCAATAAGCAAAACAGTTAATTTAGTTTTACACTAATACAGATTCAAGACAAGCACACTACTGATGTAAGAATAGACAGCTGCATAACAATATGCCCACTGCTGCTATTGTGGGGGTATTAAAAAAAACACAATCCTCAATACAAAATCCTAAAACTGTTGTCAGTACTGTTACAACACCTAGTAGAAAAAGTGACTATAAGGACTTACCAAGGTCTCAATACACTATGTATTAATTCAAGCAATACAATAAATATATACCAAGGTGTCACTACACTATGTATTAAATCAAACAAGACAATAAGAACATACCAAGGTCTCACTACACTAAGTATTAATTCAGGCAAGACAATAAATATATACCAAGGTCTCACTACAAGACAATAAGAACATACAAGGAATGATTACTTACGCACTAAGAGCACCACCTCCCTTAGCATGGCTGTCTAACTTAGTAATGATCACAGAGGCTACATCCACTTTCTCCTTGAAAGCTCTGGCCTGAAAGCAATTTGACAAGACAAAGTCACAACTAGACTTAGATATCCCAAAATATATTAAAGGGATTTTCCAGAATTTTATGATCTGCCTGCTCAACTTCTTTGGGAACATTAAACATAATGGCAATTACTAGAGAGGTAGGTCAGCATGACTTACTTTTTAAGGCATAAAAAATCTTTGAAAATGAATATAAGTTCCTCAAACGGATTAATGTTCTTCTGACTGACAAGAATTTCCAAGAATTCAAAACCACTGAAACCATGTGTAATATTTCTGACCAAAAAAAAATTTTTTCAAATTAGCCACTGTAGTAGCCATAATGGATTTAAGATTGGCACCATTTTCAAGGATCAGCCCAACATCATTGGAAATCTTGTAATGAAATCATGGATGAATATCACCACTGACTGGATGTAATATGACTATTGACTGGATGTCAGCTCAGCATTTTTTTCATTTAGAACCCTATGAACATCATGGAAATTTTTTATGAAAAAAACATGCTGATATGATCATCCATCTAAGAGTAACAATAGTAAGATTTTCAAAATGGCCTCCATGGTCCCCATACTAAAGGTCATATTGGTACCATTTTAATTTTAATTCAAAACCAAGTAGATATCACAATGAGTTTTCTGGTAAAGACTACATGTCAATATGATTTTTCACTGAGGTGAAGTGCATTAAGATTTTCAAGATGGCTGCTGTGTTAGCGACATCAGCAACATTTTTAGCATGACCCAACCAGTCATCACATATACTCTTCTGGAGAAAAACCAATGCATATATGATTTTACATTCTAGAAAAAAGGCGTCAACAAGATTTTTGAAGATGGTTGCCATGGTTGCCATATTGGACATTACATCATTGTATATTTAGGACAGGCACCTCTTCAAACAATGTCTTTCTTTGATAACCCCCTGTTGATAGGACTATCCATTCTGGAAAGGATGCATAACAAGATTTTCAAGATTGCTGCAACAGAGATCATACAGGAATTCATATCACCACCACCATAATAAGTCTTCTGGTGAAAACCCATGTTGACATGACCTTTAATACAGGAGAGGCAGTAACATTTTTATAATGGCTGTCTTGGTGGCTATAGAGGTTGTCACATCAGCACCATTTTCATTTTGGAAAAACTCAACATCATAAGAAGTTCAAGAGTGAAACCCCATGTCAATATTACCTTCCATTCAGGAGTAGAGACAACAGTAATTTCATGATGATTATCATGCCTGCCATGAAGTTCAGATCAATGCCAATTTTAAGACTAACTAGTGTTATGCATATCTTTATTTTCTGTACCTCATGGTACATGATTTTATTTTAAAAAAATTAAAATGTACATTCATGGTTGTATATTGTACAGAATATGTTCAGTTATTTTTTGCCTACATGACAAGAGTCTGTTAAAAGCATAAAAATTACAAAGGATCTATAAATAGATGCTGACATATATGTTGATAATAACTTTGTGCCATCTTTGGCTAAATTATCATTAGTTGATGGGGTTTAGACAATTCTAGAAGTATTCAGTACCTTTCCATTGCTTCGGCTAGGTCACATGGATAGGCAAGTTAGAAGCAAAGAAGTGACTAGTGATAAGTCACATGGAGTATATTGTGAAATATAGTCACATTATAGGTGAATAAAAAGTAAGCACCGATCAATCAGATTCATTCTGATTTTGGAGCCATCCTCATTTCTTGTTTATTTGTTGTAAGTTTGCAGCCATGTTTTATGTTGTACTTAGATATTATTTGAGAGGTAAAACATTTGACAGGATTGTTCAGTGAAAATAGAAAGTAATATTATTCTGGAACTTTTGTGAATTGTTTGCAGGATTTCTGGATGATGCCATCTTGACAACACCATGACTTGGTGGACCAATACATTTCCTGTTTTGAAATTTATATGGAAGCTTTATTTAGGTCTTTATAATACTTTATCAGGATTAATCTGGATTCACTTAATAATAATGTAAGTTACTCTTACATTTAACATTTATAACTTTGATAATTAAATTTTTTGTTAAGTTTGACAAAACTTACTGGTTTTGCTTCTTTCAGTTACTAGGGTTATAACCACAGAATCGTAACACTAGACATCATAAGAAATCTTCTCGCATGCCAGTTCAGGAATAGTCATAAAAAGAGTTTCAAGATAGTCATTATAGCAACCGTATTTGATATCTAAGTACCACAATTTTCATTTAGAACCAACAAACCCTTGTTATGAATGTATGCCAAACTGAATGGTAACCCTCATGGCAATTTTGGATTAGCAACAAAAAACTTGCACTAACAGATGATGGACAACAGACTATCCCATATTCTTTTTGGTCTATGACTACTAAAGCTAAAATAAAACTTTCTGAGACACGAAAACACAAAACTAATATTAAAAATTTACAAAAAGTTATTACAAATTGAACCAATTCATCCAAATATATTTTGTTTCACAGCAATGATATTTTCATGTTGCATTATCAATATCAGAATACTGAAATAACAGCTTGGTATTTGAGGATGTGATGATATTAGTGGTGGTTTTCCTGTTGCAAACTGAGTTGAGTGCCACTGCATCAGTAAGATGGTCAAACAAATACCTGTGACAGTAAGATGCTAATAACATTTTCAAATCCTCAAACACATGCCTGTTATAATTTGGTCCTAAAAATAAGGTTTGCTTGGAGCTTTAAGGCACAACAACACAAGTAGGTTATTTAGTGCCAACACAATTGCTATAAAGTGTCCTGCCCAAGGACACACAATGTTAGTTAACCCAGGCCAGTCCAATTATAGGACTTTAGCAACCCTTTGCTTCCTAGTCCAGCATGTTACTCACTGAGCCACTGCAGCTCCCTTGGTTTAAAATGAGTCAACAATTCTCTATGCACTATATCAAATGAAGCAACATGATGTTACAAGGGCAACAAAACAATCGGACAAAAAAGTATGGACTTACTGCTATAAAAATTCTGACATTTGGGAAATTAGAATGCATGTTATGCTAGATTTATTTTGATATGCTACATTTTGGTAATCTTAACAAGGGTTTAACAATTTCTTTGAATTTACTCCTAAATAGAGTTCTTTAACTCATTCAGTTTACATGTACTTCCAGTATTTCCAATATCCTAACACAAAATGTCTTCCATTACAGCACTACCATGCTGTAAAGCATTTTATTATAACACTGTATTGGTACAATAGGCAAGCATGGTTGAGAATTTAATTTCATCTACAGTAGTGAAATTTTGTTTCATGTACTTCTTAATAATATGCTGTATTCTACATTGTTATAAGAGGCAGACATACCTGGGCTTCACAAGCCTGTCCAATGGAGGCATCCATCACAAAGACTATATTATCTGGATCCTGATCAAAAGAAATATCACAACTAATTACAATCCAGGATTTTATGGTAAAGAAAAAAAGAGTAAAGCATATTTATAATGAATAGACAAGGGGATAAGTGATTCCGTATCTAATAAACAAGCATCTCTTATCTTATAACTGATATAATATATTGATAATGATAAATAGCAAAATAAAAATATGTCATTTTGGGCTACTGTCTCTCATAAAGTGCTACGGTCTCATAGAGTGCTATTGTTTGTCATGAGCTATTGTCGCATCAAGAGTTATTGTCACTAATAAAGTGCTATTGTCTGTCATAAAGGTTTACATTTTGTCATAAAGGGCTAATTGTCTCTCAATATGCTATTGTCTCTCATAAAGGACTATCATCAGTTATAAAGTGCTATCTGTTAGGATAATCGTTTAATATCATTTAATAGATCTCGACATATACTAGCCATTATCTTAAAGATGATGTCATCAGTTTATAAAACAAAAATTCTTTTCTATTTCTGACCCATATATAACCATTTTTATCCATCTAGTAATTTAATTTAATCTTTGAAGACAAGTTCATGAAAATAAAGTGTGCTTCAAAATAACTTTGTAATAAAATAATACTTTTTAAAATCTATTTCTGAATACAGATTTCAGTTTTAAAAAATATCAGAATGATTATCTCTGTTAATTCTTACCAGAGAATTTAAATTTTGAATACAACTCTTCAATGCATTTTCTATCATTTTCTAACATTTAGAGGAAATTTTCATTAAGTGCAAATTACACTGCTAAATATCTCTGGATGACTGCACTTACAACTGCATTGGAGACTTCCAACATTTCCTCAAAAAGGGAATCTTCCTGTTTGTGACGTCCACTGGTGTCTACAATGATGATCTCAAAATTTTCCAGCCTAAATTTCTCCACACCTTCTCTAGCAATTATGACGGGGTCAATCTCGGTGTAGCTAAAACAAACGAAAACAATTTGCTATACACAGCATGCTTCTAACTATGAACAGTAAAGACAAAAATCTACCATTGCATCATGAGCCAACAGATCAAAGTCTCTGTGGTTTGCTTGAAACTATAAGGACATTATACATGTACATGGGGATTGAGGTGGGAACTCACCCCTTCATTTGAAAAAAATGAAAAATGGGGCTAAGTTTTCAGAATATAGAAGAAGAGCAAAAGAGGAAATAAAAGCTAGGCTTGAAAATATGAATCACAGTTTATGCACATTTATAATTTTTGAGGGGAAATAAGCATAAATAAAGTAAATGTGGACTGTAGACCCAGACTACAAATAAAGAAATTAAGAAGTCATTTAAACTGATACTTAGTCCATATCTGGTTAACAAACAAGAAGAAAATTACCACTTAAACCTATTAAGCTACAATTATAATCTTTACCTCTCAGTTTCAAACATTATATTTGGAATTTATAATTTTCCACCAACACCCTACTAGCTATGTCTGAAGATGATCCTCTGTTAAAATGATCTGCTAGAAGTTATTCTAGATGGACAGTAATCATAATGAGGACAAATGACTGTCCGACTTTTCTGCCTGACCTATAACTGTAATACACAGCCAAGGGTTAACAAATTCTGAATGTGGCCCTGAAAAACAATTTTAAGATGACTATTCATGTTAATAAAAAAAAAAACTATTTTGTGACTGAAACCTGAAAGGGGTTTCCTGTGCTTTGTCTGTGGATTTCTAGCCTGTAGTTTCTGATATCTGCGACATACAATTTCTCACAAATAAAACTTATCAAAAAAGAACTGTTTAAACTGCATAATTCAGTGATAAATCAATGCTTGTATTAGTCTTGAAAGTTGTTTTAAAAAGCCAGTAAATAGGAATTTTGGTAAAACAACAATAGCTATTAATGGTAATGACTAAAGTTTATTAGAAGCCAGCTTAGGACTGGAAAATTTCATAGTACTGATCTTTTCTGGTATGCTAAATAATAGAAAATGTCAATAAATTTCATATATGGGAAAATCTAGTGCCAACCTAGCTAACAATCACAGTAGATGAAGAGTTAAGATTTATAGAGCTTATGAACAATGTAAACTTGCACAAACACTGAGTAAAACAATATCTAAGATGACAACACTAAGGCCTACTTAAAAAAAATGCATTAAGGGAGTTAGTGGTGGTGGTGGTTGGGTCAAGATTAAGATTGAGATGCATCCTTTGCTAGGTGTGTGATTTAGATTTTTAATGTAGCTTTAACAATTTTAGTCATATCAATACGATTTCTGCAGTTTAGAGTGATGTCTAGCACTGAGGCATCATGCTGCTAACATGTAACATCATGTCCCCCCACCCAGTCACATTATCTTGACACCAGACGGAGCAGTTCTAACACTAGCCTCTTAATGCTGAGGGCCAAGAAAGATAGCTGCTGGTACCACTTTATAAGTATTTGTTAACACTTAGCCACCGTTCAAACCCATGACCTCCTGCATCGGAAACAGACATTCCAACCTCTTGGGACACTGTTTTGCTAGGTTTCAAATCTAGAGTAATCAGTAATGGGCTTGCATGAACATTATGAACATTAAGTAACAGCCAAACTGCTACTTATCACTAAATTTGCCTGTGCACAAATATAATTTACAGCCATGCATGCCAACAAGAAATATTATATCCATTCACTCCCTAATGAACAGAAAATGGTAAATCTAGAGCATTATATTTTTATAGTTTCTGGAAAGCAAAATAAAAATACACCAGTATGGAGCAAAATGATTAGTTAAGTAGAAAAACACAGATCAAAGTCATCAAATCAGAACCTTTACATCAAATCAGAATCTTCACATTTTGAAGGTCAAAAATTCTATTTCATCTTTCATTTTGTGCAATGGTGAATTGTCATCTCTCTCTGGTCAATGACTTTTCTATGAATTCTGCAGTCACACCCACCCACCCCAACTTCCTTGACTAAGATTTATTATCATTACCTATGCATTCACTTTTGGTATTATACAAACTGTCAGATCTTGTTGAACAATACATGACAACAATACAATGAATGCTATACAATACAGTGAGTGACTAAGTTAACATACCTTCCATAAAATGGAATTCTGGCTTTTGTTGCATTCTGTTTCAACTGATCAAAGGCTCCAGCTCTAAAAGTGTCAGCACAAATCAAGCATGTCTTCCAGCCTTTCTTTTGGTAGTAAAAAGCCAGCTACAACAGTCCCAAGTTAAAATTCATTTTTTAAACTCTTAATGAGATAATTACCATATATACTCACTTATATGTCAAATCACACAGCATACAATAAAGATCCTGATCTGCTATAACATAATGCACATGCAGATCAGGGTCTATTTTGTCTGTTCTACTGATTGCTTACTATTAACAAATTGCACTTACCCAGATCTTCCAGTGCATTATGCAACAATAGATCTGAGCTTGTGCTGTTTGCAGTTGGACTCATAAGCATGTAAATATGGTAGCATGATAGGTTATCTGTCTTCAAGAGAAATGGAGAAAAATATTATTCATCAGCCAATAAAGTTGAATAAAACAAAGAAAAAGATCGAATCCATGGTAAATTATGCAATAAAGTAAATAAGTGATCATTTTAATCGGCAATAAAGCTAAACAAGTTCCAGTATTTAAAACTGCTGATGTTCATGTGAAACGAAATGATAAGTTAAAAAAAGTTTTTGAAGTCAAATGAAGAAAACGGAAAGCTATATATAATGCCATCTTTTTTGGTTTCAATGCATATGCCATTTATGTTAATCATCCTGATTGTCATAAAAATCTTCAAGACCTCTCGCTTATTACCGACAGTTTATGCAAAACTTACCAACATATGATCCATGCTAATTAGGTACAGTGAATGTTACGTATGAGTGACTGTTATATAAGAGTGAATGTTACAAGCTAATTTTTCATACCAGTGAAAGGTATGCATGAGAGAACATTACATAAAAGTGAACATTACATGTGAGTGAAATATTACATATAAATAAATGTTACATACAAGTGACTGTTACATATAAATAAATGTTACATACAAGTGACTGTTACATATAAATGTTACATGCAAGTGACTGTTACATATAAATAAATGTTACATACAAGTGACTGTTACATATAAATAAATGTTACATACAAGTGACTGTTACATATAAATAAATGTTACATACAAGTGACTGTTACATATAAATAAATGTTACATACAAGTGACTGTTACATATAAATAAATGTTACATACAAGTGACTGTTACATAAAAATAAATGTTACATACAAGTGACTGTTACATATAAATGTTACATACAAGTGACTTACATATAAATGTTACATACAAGTGACTGTTACATATAAATAAATGTTACATACAAGTGACTGTTACATATAAATAAATGTTACATACAAGTGACTGTTACATATAAATAAATGTTACATACAAGTGACTGTTACATATAAATGTTACATACAAGTGACTGTTACATATAAATGTTACATACAAGTGTCTTACATATAAATAAATGTTACATACAAGTGACTGTTACATATAAATAAATGTTACATACAAGTGACTGTTACATATAAATAAATGTTACATACAAGTGAATGTTAAAAGTTAATGTTTCATACAAGTGAATGTTACATACAAATGAATGTTACATATGAGTGAATCTTAAATACAAGCAAATGTTAGATATAAGTGAAATATACATAAGAGCAACTTAGTTAAAATTCAAGCATTCCTTACCTTGGAACATGTGGTTGTCTTGCCACTGCCTTGAAGACCAACAAACATGATGACATTGCTCTTTCCTTTTGTTGGCTGCCATGCCTTCACACCAGGGTCAATCAGCTGAATTACAAAATAATTGTGCTGCAGCTTGAATGTATATTAACTACAAATGTGTTCTAAAATACAAATCCCCATTACTATCTTTATCAATACAATGTGAAGTATTGGTGGAGAGGTGCGAAAAATGCTTCTTTCACAAAGACTTAAAGTTAATGGGTGTAGCTCTGACTTCTGTTATTTTACAAGTGGAATATCTTTCATGGCAACTTTAAAGATATGGCTTTAAGCAACCATGAAATTCAGGAAAACTGATACATGACACACTAAGATGACAACATACAC
Source organism: Potamilus streckersoni (assembly GCA_016746295.1). Taxonomy (NCBI): domain Eukaryota; kingdom Metazoa; phylum Mollusca; class Bivalvia; order Unionida; family Unionidae; genus Potamilus; species Potamilus streckersoni. The sequence goes on along the minus strand of JAEAOA010001547.1, from coordinate 1,192,986 downwards.
AGCATATCTGAAACTATACTTACTCCCATTTTATGAGTTTGATTCCAGTCTGGATTTCTATCCTGCCTGCTTATATTGGTGTCATTGTATTTCAATTTCTTTCACATAATCAAGTAGCCAAACATGCAATGTGGAATACAAATCTTGCTCCCATTGGGTGGGACACAATTTGTGATCCCATTTAACTTTAGTGTCCAATCATTACTACCAGTATTTATTATAATAAATATCAGTGTTCTTTAACCACTTTCATTTTAATATTCCCAAATCATTAAATTAAAATTTTATATCTGCATAAATTAAGTATTCTTTTGACATTAATTCAACCTCAAAATAAATTTCCTTGCTGTAGGTGTGACTGCAACCTCCAAAAGTATTCTACACAAGCAACCATAAAGACTTTACATCTTGGCCAACTACCACAAATCTTGAATTTTTTTATTACCATATACATTGCTTGAACATGGATATTCATTGACTTTATTGTTCCTCCATTCACTGGTCATGGGCTTCAGTCTATAACACAAAGCTTTTAGTAAAGTTAAGCAGACAATCTTCATTATGTGGAGGGATCTCCTAATAGTGCCCTGTCAGAAAGGTGAACAACAATAAACTACCAGTGTCTTGTGAAAAATTTAAAAAAAAAGGTCACATTTCACAGCTTGTTCCTGTCTTTCATTACAAACAGTTGCATATGAACAGATCAGGAAAATAAGACTGTGAAATGCAATGGATTTTTAGAAGACAGAAGCATCTGATGAATAACTCTCAAAATGGAACAAGATTGCAACTTCTTACCAGATCTTAGGCCATGGAGAGCAGAGAAAGACAGAAGCATCTGATGAATAACTCTCAAAATGGAACAAGATTGCAACTTCTTACCAGATCTTAGGCCATGGAGAGCAGAGAAAGACAGAAGCATCTGATGAATAACTCTCAAAATGGAACAAGATTGCAACTTCTTACCAGATTTTAGGCCATGGAGAGCAGAGAAAGACAGAAATCATTTCAAGAACTGAATGTTTAAGCTGACAGGTTTACAAGTAGACTTAAGATCTGTATGCTACAAAAAGTAAAAGTGTAATTTGAGATTTTTATGAAAAAATTCAAGATCTCTTGCAATAGTCATCTCATCCTTTTTAAATTTTGTGTGTTCTCTTAATTGGGATCAGAGGGAAACTTTGTCTTCTGCCCAAAGAATGCTAGTGCTCTACATTGTAACACTACATGAGAATTGAATCTTGTTTGTCCATACAAAATGAACAAAACCTCAGGGCTCTTGTCAGAATATATACAATGTACCCATCACAAGGCTCTTGTTGGGACATACAATGCACAGACCTCAGGAGTCTTGTCAGAACTTACAAAATGCAACCATCTCAAGTCTCTTGTTAGAACATATAAAATGTACCTACCTCTCAAAATTAACATTTTTCAGTACTAGCATTTTAATATTTATACTCTTTTCAACCAGCAAGCTCTGGCTATTTTCAACATCCACTAGCATATTTCATATTTTGAAAAAAAGATTTAAACAGGTTTCCAAAATGCTTTTATGTTTTATATAAAGTTATTGTTACTGGAGCATGCCTAATGTCAAATAAAGTAATTTACATTGAATACAATTGAAATCTGAATACAAAAAAAAAACACATGCAAGTATTTTCAATTTCAGTTTTATCAGTATGCAATTTACTGGCATACTAGATTCAGATCTAATTAATTTTAAGCCTTTCAACAAATTCATCACTAGTAACATTTTGGGAGTCAGTGTACTGCAAACTAATAACTTTTATATAGATGGCTAGAGTATTGTTTATATACAGGATAACCTTGATCTGATTAAAAAATGGGTCACTATCAGGCTGTTATGCACTCGTGGAGTAACAGTTTTCAACAGCATAGCTAAATCTGACCATATCAATGAACACTAAGATCAGCATAAAAGTATGTCTTGTCTTAATAATTACGATTCATTAAATCTTGTTTGCACATGGCACCACAGGAACTAATGTCTTACCATGTATATGCTTTAAAATATTCCAGTGTATTGTCATTATTTGCCCACACCAAAGGTCAGCATCAAAATATGACCTATGCACTCCTTTTATAATGCCCCTGGTAACTCTGCCTGCTATAATCAGTTCTTCATTAACTTACCTTGACCAGCTCCTTAAAGACAGCTGACTGGATCATCCTCCTCTTGTTCAGACCCCCTGCCATCTCGTCAAAGTCAATCACTGACCTGAAAGATTAAATTTGACATTCAGCAGAATTTCGTCAGATTAAACAGGAATCTCAATTCTATCATAATTTATCCAATCTCTTTTGCACATTAAAATATAATCACTTTTTGTGTTGTCGGGATAATATGTGTGCAAATTAATACTATCAATTTTCCCTAATACCTTATCATAATATTTATATCTCTGCTGTCTACTGTTGTGCTAAGCATGTCCAATGCTAGCCAGAAGTGGGCCGAGTTAAACTAGGTTACATTAAATTCTTTCTCGCAAATACTTACATGATAATGTTTTAATGTGTTTTCTTTAACAAATAAAGAACACTGATAACAGTTTGGGGAGAGGGAGGATTTTTTATTTTGCTCATGTAGATTTGCTGCCATTGAAGATAAGTATGCACAAAAGTCTTTGTTGAACTTAAATTTCTAACAGACTTATTGTTTTTGGTAAGAGTGACTTCCCCTTTAGCAGCAATCAAGATAAGAGTGATGATAAACTGAACTGATGGATATCAGTTCAGAAAATTAAATTGCCCTTATGTAGGAAAGGAGGTAGTATTTGACTGTTAAATTAGTATTTATTTAATATATATTTTTTGGCCCTATTTGCATACAAACTTACAATGAGAACTTGCTTACATATGATAACAGAAATACAAAAATATGGAAATCCATCAGAAAAAAAAACATGAACAATCGCATGAATTAGGGTAATCAAAATGTATCAAGGTCAGATGGTTATCTCTTGAATCACCGGATATTTTTGGGAAGGGAAAAAAATTCCTTACATTTTGTTGCTGTTGTTCTTGGGCTTAACGCCATTTTTCAGCACATGATAGGCTATACTTGGCGGCCAGTATTAATGGTGGAGGAAGAAACCGGGAAATCTGCAGAAAGAACCACCTACCCAAGAGAAGATACTGGCAAGCTTTCTCACATATCCACATTCACCGAATCTTAGACTTGAATCCACATCGGCAGAGGTGAGATGGCAGTGATCCATAACGGAGAGTACTTTAGACCACTCTGCCACTCAGGGCTTCTTTGTACCAAACAGATCTTTATTACCTGTTTGCTGAAAATTCAGACTTAACATCCATTTATTTACTATTATTTACTATATACATTTACTGCCCTTATTGAGAGGAAATGGAAAAATCTGTTCACCCCAAGCAAAATTTTTTTCCCACAAGGCTTGTTGAAGGTTACCAATTCTGTGTATCTCCATCAAACAAGGGCAATAAACTGTTCATTAAATGGAATCAAACAAGACAAAGAAAAATGGCTGCTTATGGAAAATAATTACAGGAGGAAGACACTGTTTGGTTCCATAGCATGTGATATTGTATGTACCAATACAACTTTTATAAGGTATAATAATATACTGTATTTCTCTGATGACAAATCTATGCTTGATGATAAGCACTTACCCAACTTTTACATCATCATGGGGGGCCCTAAGTGGCCTAAAGCGCTGTCCGTTACGGATCACTGCCATCTCACCTCTGTCTAGGTGGGTTCGAGTCAAGGATTCAGTGAATGTGGATATGTGAGAAAGCTTGCCTGTAGCTTCTCGTGGGTCGGTGGTTCTTTCCAGTGATTTCCCGGTTTCTTCCTCCACCATTAATACTGGCCGCCATGAATAGCCTATTGTGTGCTGAAAAATGGCGTTAAGCACAACAACATCATCAAGGAAACTATTTATCTAACAAAATCTTCTTTAATGACAAACACTCCACTTTCTTTTATTGACAATGACAAGAAAGCCCCCATCCCTCTAAAAGCTACTTGAAAGTCATACGTACCTCACATTTTCTCTAAGCTGTTTTACCAATTTGATGTTCACATCTGCTTGAATTAATGCAGTGCATATTTCTTTCAGCATTTCATTTAACACCTGTGAAAAACAATTCAGAGATTAACAGAAATGTGTATGATCAATAAATTTATTAAATTTTGCAAGCTTTTTTCTTAACAATTAAAATTACAAAACAACTCAAAAATTTCATTTGCATCATATTCTCATGTAATTTGATCTGCAAAATTTGTCAAATAGTTAAGAATAAATAATATTGTGAACCAATGCAAATATTTGAAGTCTAAGAAATAGTCTTTATTTTCAAATTCCATTATCTAAAAGTAATAAATCTCTCCTTGAGAATAATATTTTGATTTATATAATAGACCTTTTAATTGCCACATATTTCACACTTACAGTACACAAACATGTATAAAAATCCACCTATTGTCCGTGGACTTGCATATCCCAACTATAATCAAAAGATTATTTGTAGCAGTTATAATCAAGTAATGAAAAAGAATATGGTAGGCATAAAAAAATGTATTTGTATAAAAGCTAACCAGCAGGTTACAGAGAGACAAAACAAAATTAATAGTTTACAAACCAATGTTGTGTTTGGATCCTACATGTATGCCTTTCATTTCATGATACAGTACTAAAATGGTCTGTACAACTGTAGATCTCTTTATAAAGTCTATTTCTCACAAATTTCCCACATTAGCTTTGAGTACAGCACTCCCTCACAATAAGAACCTTCATTATAACAAATTTCTTATGATCCAGGTATGGATATTGAGTCCATTTTATCATTATAAGACAGTCTCTCTATAAGGCTGTATAAACCATAGCTTCCATGAACAGGATGACAATGAGTATCATTTGGATTTTTAACTTAGCTTTAACAATTTTTCTGTCATATCGGTACGATGTCTGCAGTGTGGCAGTTTATAGTGATGTATAACTGTGGGGCATCATGCTGAAGACCAGTCACATTATCTTGACACCAAGCTGACCAGTCCTAACACTAATCTCTTAATACTGAGAACCATGCAAGGCAGCTGTGAGTGCCATTTTTATAAAATGTTTCAGCATACAAGGAACATAGACATTATGCAAAAATTACGTTGATGAAAAATGAATAAATGAAACATCTGCAAACAATTCAAATCAGTGATTCATTAGTTATAATGAACAATCATTGCTCTTTAAATTTCAACTGATTATCAATAACAAAAACTATCATGCGAGAACAAAATGTAAAAGTCAATAAAATAAGTAAAAAAAAGAGTGACCTGTCAATTAATTGAACAACTGTTTCCAGTTTAAAAGTGTAACTGAATTTACAATATTTACTCACTTATAAGCTGAGTCCAACTGTAAATTGCACAATTACAGATATGATGTTGCATAATGCACCAGCAGATTTGGGTTTATACAGTTTGTCAGGAGTATCAAACAGCATAGACCCTAATCTGAAGTTGCATTATGCTTTGCAAGATAAAGAATTTTGTTGTTTGCTGTTGGACATGACAGGTAAGTGAGTATATACAATAAAATTACATCACATATAATGCATATCATGAGTCATGAACAGTGATGTGGCATCTTGTATTATTGAAAGTATATTTATATTACCAATAAGAATCGTTGCACTGTTACAACCTTTGCCTATGAGGAGACTAGCATCTGAGGGACTGGGATATAATTTGTTCTAAACATGTAGTAATGGTAATCTGCATCAGCTGACCAGGAATTGACAAAGTATGATATAGACCATATCTGGTGATACAGATAAAAACAATTTCTGTTAAAACATTTTGCTTAAATTAATAGTTTAGATATGACCTTGATCACACCCTGTTCAACACATTGTATTTTTGTTAAAGTTTAGCTACCTTCTCAGAAGTTGTTTTCTTGCAGATTTTTCTATGACAGATTCATGGTCATTTTTAAACATCTCCTTGCATGTACTTATTTGAGTAATTACATCTAATTACTTGATTGATGATTTAAAAGTATGACAAGAAACTCAATTAGGCCCATGTAACCTAATTTGTAGTTTTCATTAATACAGCGCTAAACATGCACAAAATGTTAAACAAAACACTGCACAATTATGTCATTTATATAACAATGCCTCAAAATGCTCAAACTGAAGATATACAGGTCTACTATCTGAACCCATATGTGTATGGTCCACATAATGCTATGGACAGTAACAAAAAACTATAGTAAAAGTCACACAGGTCATATAGGCATTCAACACAGACTATTTCAGTAATGGGTGTCATTTTTTAGAATTTGATTCTACATACCATTAAGTGCCAAATATTCACTTCATTTGGAATTTTTTACATCTGCATTCCTTTGGAAGTTTATTATTTTGACACACAGAATTATATATGGCAAAATCAATGTGAATTAGCGTAGATATTTTTGGATATAATAAAATGAACCTAAAGGTGTAATCAAATACAACCCAGATTGAATATTGCACTTGGATGTCACAAAGAAAGCTAGGGATATTGATAAACAAATTCGTACTACCCTGTACTGTGACGATTCCACTAGACCCGCTCGTTTCTTTACCAAAGTTTACTTTATGGCCACCATTGCGAGTCGATAATTTTCGTCTCAAAGTTCCCTGATGACATTTAACATTTAATAATCAGGACTGAACTGACTTTTGTTAAAGAAAATTAGTTAAACTTTAAAAGAACAATATATACTTATTTTAAATAAGTAAATGCCCATACTCGACCAGTGTTAACAAAGCCAAATAAAAATAATTTAAACAACACAGAAAGAGATGGATACCTCTTCATTGATGATAGTTGCATTGCTCAGCAACTTCAAGGCTGAGGTAATTTTTCTGCCTAGGTCTGCAAGCACCATCTTGATTTAATATGATGTTCCACTGAAAAGTGAAAGGATGAAGTGTTCAAAAAGTCCTTGTGCTATTAAACACAGCCTTTTTAACTTATACTGGACAGCTGTTCTGCTTCCAGCTGGGAAAATATCAAACCAAAATCGTTCTTTGTATGTAAAAAAAACCAAACAATAAACCTGGTAAATTGTATTAACATAAACAATTAAAACTAGTTATTTCAAGTATTTCGACGCATAGTTTAAGTAGACGATCAGTTCAAATATAGATCTGTCGAAATTCATGTCTTTCATTTTGTAATACACGTATTATAACCGGTGTACTATTAAAATATATCTGTTCTAAAAAAAGAATTTTACATCCGGTAAGAGCGACTCCGTATGACCACATGAGTCTGCAGTTTTATCAATAAAGCACGACGAAATTTCTGACTACATGAAATCACATTAACGGTATTATAAAATAATTTTATGATATCGTTAATGTGATTTCATGTAGTCAGAAATTTTGTCGTGCTTTATTGATAAAACTGCAGACTCCAGTGATTTGAACCAATCTAACCCCATCTTTGCGGACGTCATTTATGGATGATCAATAAGAGTTATTTAATTTAGGATATAAATGATAATATCCAATACTATGATATGCTGATCTGTTGTTCTCAAATAATTTTACAAAGTCCTTCTTTTAGGAATTCAACATTGATTTTGCAGGAACTAATCCATCCGTTACTAAGCTAAAGATCTAAAATTCATGTTGTGATATAATAAAATGGAGTTTATGATAACTTAAGGTATGTTTAATTTATATTATATATTTATGTAACTGTTTTGTTCTTCTCAAATAAAACTTCTCAAATCAAACTTGCCCAAAACCTTAAAATCTGTATAAAGTAGTTTATGTATGCGCATAACCACAGGAATCTGCAGTTTTATCAATAAAGAACGACGAAATTTCTGACAACATGAAATCACATTAACGGTATTATTTTACAACATGAAATCACCTTAACGGTATTATAAAAATTATTAGAAATTTGGTCGTGCTTTATTGATAATACTGCATACTCATGTGGTATAACTAGAAGGTAAGCATGGGATCTATTATCATTTAACGACAATTTGTCTTGACACTTGTTTTAAGCCAAACATGCATCCCAAAAATGTAAAGACTAAATTGTTAGAAATTAATGTTTACAAAGTTGGGTTAAAATGATTATGTTATTAAAAAGAATAGTATACAAAATATGTTGTTTTTTTTTTAAATTGATATAATTAGCCTAGTTAGGATTTCGTAGTGAATCCGTAAGGCGGCTGCTATCATCCATAATCGTACAGTGCCTCATCAATTCATAGTATTCCATTCGCTGAACCGTTGTTGTGCACATGTATAATTTAACATGGACAAAGATTTCTCTCCAGTTGAAATCAAAAGTGAATTTTCTATATTTATTTCAACTCTAAATTGTTCTTTTTGTTTAGTACCTGTTTTCACAGAAAATGGTCTATAGACAAGGTTGGGTTGCTTGATTTCGGGAGCCATTATACATGGAGCGTGTTTTCGCAATGTGCTCCAATTATGTTTAATGATTTTACCATGATGCTCTTTCATAAAATCACAAAACTCAAAGTATTTCCTGGTCATGTCTTAACACTGAAATTTTTTATTTTTATTTTCTGATAACATGTTGAGTGATTGAACACGATGCGAAATGGCTAAAGCAAACTTGGGAACACGCTAGGCTAATTGGTATGGTCACGTCTCAAGATCATCTGGATTGTCAAAAACAATCTTTCAAGGCACAGTGCGAGGGTGCAGAAGAAGAGACAGACAGAAAAAGAGATGGGAACGATAGAGAGAATTGGTTGTAAAGTCATCTGTGGTGCCCCATTGACTTCTTGGGTTAAGGGATTGATGATAATGTAAAATAGTTTTTATGTTATTGTTATTGTTTGCATACATTTAGTATTTTGGTGTTATATATTTGGGACAGTGATGTCCAATGTCCATATACATGTTATTTTGTCGTAGGCATGCTGAGAGTAGTATGTGAGTTGCTTTCACATGCCTAATATGCACCTGCCAATTTCTATTTACAAGTTCCCTATTTCATTGTTCACTCTTCCAATGACTCTCCAAGAGCCTACTTCAACATTTCTAAGTGAAATAAGTTACTCAATACATTGTAAATGGTATCGAAGAAAATAACTATTGTACACTAGAATACTACACAGCACTTGTAAGATTCTGGAAATTGCATTGTAACAGTATTATGATAATTCCATTCCTGGTCATTTTGTGAGTTGTCCATGTGTGATAGATTGGTCTACTGTTAATTATAGATATCTCATAGAGGTATTATACATATCTTAGTAGATTTCCTCATAATAGTGCTCAGACCACCAATTATAAATTAATCAGGGTACCAGTCTTGAAGATAATTATAAATTGACCAGGGTATCTGTCTTGAATTGAGGAAACTCTTGATATCATTCTTAATTCTTTGAGAGTGGAACACATTTTTGTTATTGTGGTGGCACTCATCAGTTATTATGTACTTTTGAGAGACTGATGTATGTAAGGTGAAGTTGTTTGCATTTTAAACATGCACAGTGGAGAGAATGTTGGCATACCTATATACTACTTTCATGTAATGTGGATGAAATTTCTTTGGATATTGTACTTTTGGAAATTTTAAATGATCTTAGGACACTGCTAACTAAAATGACTGCTCCATTGTGCTCCAAAAATCAACCTAAATTTGTCTAAAGTACACTATTCTTGGCAGCTATTAAAATATGGAAAATGAATTTTGCCAAACTAGATAATACCAGCTTCTAAAAGTGCAATGACTGAATTACCAAATACATAAAATGTAAAAAAATTATCGGCTCTTTTTTTTACAATTTACCTCTGAAGTTCAAAAGATGCATATCTGGAGTAAGATGCATATCTGGAGTAAGGCCAAGCTGTATATTCTCAAACCCATATTACACCCATCAATCATACATCAAAATAAAGGGAATTAAAGGTTCTTTGAACAATACCTAAGATATACAAAGTCTCTTTTAAATAACCAGTATAATTAGTGAGGAAACCCGGGGAAACTCTTTTTCTTTAAAATTTTAACCCTATGCTAAATACGAAACTGTAGAGCGCCACCTGTAGTGCTTAGAGCCATTTTCAGGACATAATAGGTTATATATAGTAGCCAGTATTGATGGTGGAGGAATAAACCAGGAAAACCCCCAAAAGAATCACCGACCCACAATAAGCTAATGGCAAGCTTTCTCACATCCAAGACTCGAACCCACGCAGACACAGGTGAGATGGCAGTGATCCATAACAATGAGCGCTTTAGACCAACTCAGCTCCTCTTGGCCCTGAAACACATGTAATGTCAGCATGGAATTTACCTTCTGTAATTTTCCATGATTTATCTGTGGCTTCAACTCCTACATAGATTCTTTCTTTTTCGATTTTTTTTTTTACATTAAACAAAGGCTATTCACTGCCTTCCCAGTGTGAAACTAATGATTGAGGTTACTTTTACTTGTATCCAGCTTTGGAAACATTTATCTCAATCAAAAAAATTAAATGAAACATCCAGTTTTTAACGTTTGGGTTGACTTCAATGATCATATCAATTTTTGGGCTGGGCAGTATGCATTAATTTTAAAAAGGCACATTACATTCATTTAATGGACATATTAACTTCATCATAAAGAATACCATACATTACAATGCTATATAGTTACTTTTATACTCTTTAAAGGGAACTTTAACTGCCAGTTCAGCTCTAGAGTGTTCTGAACAATAAAATTTACAAAGACTAAATTTGTCAAATATCTCTGAGAACTACCTGTTTTTTCAAATGTCCCACATACAGCCTAGGAAGAATATATTTCTCATTTACTATATATGATGTGGTATGTATAAAAAATGATATTGGATAATTTCAATGTAACCTGGTTGTTTCATATATGATTTTAAAAAACCCGGGTCCTTGCAAGACTGAGACATGGCTGAAGAAATTTATTTACTGGTAAATATAAATTACGAAATTGCTTAGAATGCTAAATTTTGATCAGTATTTTCAGATATAATCTCTTTGATTGAATAATGACTTTTGGGAAGTTTTCTTACCATAAAAATAAGGAAAACAAGAAAATTGTTAAAATGAAATTCAAGTTACCGAATAGCACATTTTTCTGCAACTAGTAACTATCCTCCAATAAGATCCACTGAAGTAACTTTTAGTTGTCTTAAGAACTTGACACCTCAGATTTATTCTTCATTAACTCAAACTTACTCTTCCTTTAATCATGGAATATGTGCTTTCATGCCTCAGATTTACTCTTCCTTTACTCATGGAATATATGCTTTCATGCCTCAGATTTACTCTTCCTTTACTCATGGATTATATGCTTTCATACCTCAATCTTACTCTTCCTTTACTCATGGATTATATGCTTTCATACCTCAAACTTACTCTTCCTTTACTCATGGAATATGCTTTCATGCTTCGGATTTACTCTTCCTTTACTCATGGAATATATGCTTTCATGCCTCGGATTTACTCTTCCTTTACTCATGGAACATGTGCTTTCATACCTTGGATTTACTCTTACTTATGGAATAAATACTTTCATACCAGGGATTTACTCTTCCTTTACTCTTGGAATAAATGCTTTCATATTTCTGATTTACTCTTCCTTTACTCCTGGAATATATGCTTTCATACCTCTGATTTGCTCTTCCTTTACTCATGGAATGTTTGCTTTCATAAATCTGATTTACTCTTCCTTATCTCATGGAATAAATGCTTTCATACCTCTGATTTGCTCTTCCTTTACTCATGGAATGTTTGCTTTCATAAATCTGATTTACTCTTCCTTATCTCATGGAAAAAATGCTTTCATACCTCTGATTTGCTCTTCCTTTACTCATGGAATGTTTGCTTTCATAAATCTGATTTACTCTTCCTTATCTCATGGAAAAAATGCTTTCATACCTCTGATTTGCTCTTCCTTTACTCATGGAATGTTTGCTTTCATAAATCTGATTTACTCTTCCTTATCTCATGGAATAAATGCTTTCATACCTCTGATTTGCTCTTCCATTTCTCATGGGATGAATGCTTTCATAAATCTGATTTGCTCTTCCTTGACTCATAGGATAAATTCTTTCATACCTCTGATTTACTCTTCCATTTTTCATGGAATATATGCCTTTTAATTCTCATATTTACTCTTCCTTGACTCCTGAAATAGATGCTTTTCAATTGCAAATAAAATCAACCTTAGTTTTAAATAAAATTCTTATAGTCATTAAATGCTGAAGATTTCAGATAAATAAGGCATCTGAAACTAAATGGAGGTCATAACTTTAATTGATGTTAAATGTTTTACAGGATCTCCTGTTGCATTAGGAAAAAATATGAACTTGACAGGAAGTCCTCGAAAAGTGAAAGACACAGCAGCAGATGTTTTTAACACTTTGCACAAATGGACAGAACTAAACAAAGATGGCCGGAATGCTATTAATGAGATAGCTAATATCAAACTGGATATCATGTGAGTATTTGTATTTATTAATTATGATGTGCTTGAAAGTATAGCACTTCCTCACAGTAAGGCCCTTCATTATTGCTTGGTTGTAAAGCATGGTTATTGATAAAATTTAAGTGCCAGTCAAATCATATGTATCATGTACTTCATTATATGACATATTCAGATTAAAAGTCGTATACTCTGTAGCTCACATTGCCAGCACTATGAAGAGGGTGTACTGTACTAAGCATGAATAGCATCCATAAAGTACAGTATGGAATATATATATATATATATATATATATATATATATATATATATATATATATATATATATATCCACTGCATATGATCTAGTGTTGCATGATAATTGTTCCAAGACAGCACATAGTACAGAATAAAATTTTTATTTTTCTTATTTCAGATTGAGTAAGGAAGCAGCCATTGAAGAAAATGTCTCACACAGGAACAGTTTTCCTACATCTTTGGAACCTCTATGTCAACAGTTAGCTGAGATTTACAAGAAAATGGTACAAAATCTATTAAAGATGTTCACTTCTAAGATATTTACATTTTCAAGATAAATTAAAGTTGTGTAATCAATACATAATTGTGTCAGCAATATAATGTACCATATTTACTTTATATGCTGGGATACTATTTGTTAGGACACCATAAATTAATTTGTAAAGTAATTTTGTATGCACTGTGTGTTCTGGGATAACATAGTTAAAATTAATTTAAATGGGCATTGATGTCAGCACATAAAGATTATACACAGCAATAACTTGCTTTACTTATTGTAAACCATGTTAGCAATAAGATTGTCAGTGGATTATTTCCCTCTGATTTGTGATTTTGTTGGATCCAGTTTTCAGTTGGATAACATATTCAAACCTTTATAACCAAGCATCATTTGTTTCCCAGTTTTCACGTTAATGAACAGTGTGTCATGTATTCTCAGACAAATGCAATACACTCTACAGTACAGTATGGAAGCCTACGTTATATATAATGAGTTTGTGGATAAATTTTATTCCTTACTGCTCATGATTAAAAAAATGAATGAATGATAACAATTCAAGGTTCTTTCATTTTATTATCAGGTAAGAATTTTGTTTATCTATTTTATTGCAACATGCAAGGGTGGTGCAATTCAACACAAAATTTATTTTGTTTCTTAAGTCTTGGGACATATGACCAAGGTGAAAAAACTTTCACCATAAGTTCTTGGACAGGAACAAAAACAATTATTTTTATTGTGTCTCAGTGTATACATTAAATACGGTAATTCAGTTTAGATAGTGTAGCAAAAAGAAGCATGAAGGAGCCTTACCATCACTATGATGTAATTCATTAATCTAATGTAGCACAAGGAACTATGGAGGATTCTTATGGTCATAATAATGTAATTCATTAAGCTAATGTAGCACATGGAACTATGGAGGACTTCCATGGTCATTATAATGTAATTGTTATAATAGTTCATTTAATGTAATCTTGCACAAGAATTTATGAAGTATTCTCACAGTCATAATGATTTATTTCATCAAGCTAGTGTTTAACAAGAACCTATGAAGGATCTCGTAGTCATTATAATGTAATGTAGCACAAGGAACTATGGAGGATTCTTATGGTCATTATAATGTAATGTAGCACAAGGAACTATGGAGGATTCTTATGGTCATTATAATGTAATGTAGCACAAGGAACTCTGGAGGATTCTCATGGTCATTATAATGTAATGTAGCACAAGGGTTTATGGAGGATTCTTATAGTCATTATAATGTAATTCATTAGGCTAATGTATCACATGGAACTATGGAGGATTCTCATGGTCATTTTAATGTAATTCATTAAGCTAATGTAGCACATGGAACTATGAAGGATTCTCATGGTCATTTTAATGTAATTCAGTTATAATGTAGTTCATTTAATCTAATGCTGCACAAGAAATTATGGAGTATTCTCAAATATTGATATATTTCATTAAGCTAGTGTAGACAAGGAACTATGGAGAATCTCCTAGTCATTATAAAGTAATGTAGCATAATGAACTCTGGAGGATTCTCATGGTCATTACAATCTAATGTAGTACAAGGAACTATGGAGGATTCCCATGGTCATTATAATGTAATTCATTAAGCTATTGTATCACATGGAACTATGGAGGATTCCCATGGTCATTATAATGTAATGTAGTACAAGGAACTATGGAGGATTCTCATGGTCATTATAATGTAATTCATTAAGCTAATGTATCACATGGAACTATGGAGGATTCCCATGGTCATTATAATGTAATTCATTAAGCTAGCGTAGCATAATGAACTCTGGAGGACTCTCTTGGTCATTACAATGTAATGTAGCACAAGGAACTATTGATGATTCTCAAAGTCATTATGATGTAATAAGGTCATCATACCAATATAAATTAATGAATTGGATATGGCATGAATACTGATATTCCATTAACCCAAATTAAACATATACAAGATCATATACACTTTGGCCTGTCATAATCAGGTCTAATATCTTCATGCATAACATTACAGTCATGGTTTTAATAAAATGTAATTTTGTGGTAATGTTCACTTTGAAACCAATAGCTTTCTTGATGTATAAACTGAGAGAAATATATGATATTCAGTGACTGAAAAATTGTTGGATTTATAAACACTTGTATAAAAATTTCTTTGGGAATATGTGGTAACATAAAAGTCTTTCTATGCAGTTAGAATCTATACTGACTTATAAGTCAAATTCAGCTGTAAACTGTACAGACTCAGATCTGCTATAGTGTGATGTGCTGATAGATCTGGGTCTGTGCAGTTTGTTAGAAGTAATCAGTAGAACATAAATCCTGATCTGCTGGTGCATCATGTAATGGCATATCAGAGTCTATGTTGTTTGCAATTAAACTTTACTTTTAAGTGAGTGCAGATGGTATTCTTATATTGGAACATGCGTTTTTCAGATTTGAGAGCAATAAAATGTAAAGCAACCAATGGAATTCTTATGGTTTTAGTTTTTTGTGTGACAATTTTGAATTAAAAGACACTTTATACACATTAAAGGTAAATGCTCTGACATTTCACCAGGGATTATCCTTGATTCAGAAAAAGTTTTTAATTTTGTATCATATAACCATAATCTGGTAATTTGGATGCATTTTGGCTTTATTTTGAAGTAAACATACTGGTATTTACTCACCAATAAAGCATTCTTTTTTTAAAAAAAATTTTTAAATTTTATTTTATATATGTGTATGTTTGCATGTAAATATCTAAATTTATGTGCCTGTTTGAGAGAGATGGGGAAAAGAGACCAACTGGCACACCAGTAGATAGACAAATAGAAATATGCAGAGTTTTTGAACATTCAGACATTGTTCAGATGGAGATTCAGGATGGATTGAACAGTGTGACCTATTTTTTGTTTTTGTTTCATCCATCAAGGAAAAATGTGTAAATAAGCTGGAGGGGTTTGCACAGATTATGGAAGGTCTGCATCAGCTAGAATCGTATAGGAGCAGCAAATCAGAGGAAACACTCAGTCCCATGTTTCATACATGGCACATGACACATTTTGGTAAGTTAATATTTATGATAAATAATGAGGCATAATTTCATTTTTAAACAGTGACAGTTTCCTTGTAAAGTAAATTATTATCTCCTTTGCTCAGAACGGATTATTTTTGCAGCTTCAGCTCTTTAGGATAGTTAAACCATCTTATGGTCATTTTATGTCCACGTTGTAGATATACGCCACTCCCTTGATAACTCGCAAACCTACTTATAATGCGAGATCATGCGTGGATCCCATTTCTTAAACCAGAAAATACCCCAAAACTGATCTTTATTTGTTGAACTTGAAGAAAATCACTATCAAAATTAGTAATGAAAACTTTGTTATATATTGCTCGTTTTATCATTAAAAATGGTACATAGGACTGGAAATTTTAATAAATGCTATGAAATATCAACTCTAAAAAGAAGTCATAAAATTTACCACATATTCTTTCTCAATGACATTCTTATTACACCGTAATTAACGATATTCAAGGAAATTTTGATCAATGAAAATGTCACGCCTAAAAGAGGCAGTACTTTAGGCAATAGACATAAATAATTTTTTTATCAATTGAAATTTGTGTTATAGTAATATCTTTTATTTTAGACACCAATTAAATAATTTTTTTAGCAATTGAAATTTGTGTTTTATCTTTTAGTTCAGTTTAAGTATAATCATAAAATGCAATGTGTTATTAAATGTAAAATGTGTCAGTCTACCATAACGGCTATGTCTGCGATCATTTATTTGAGAACCTAACTATGTGCCGACCGTGTTTTGATAACCGGACTAACTGAAGCATTTGTTGTATTGTTGCAATAAATAAAAAGCAGGCTTCCTTTTCTATTATCACATTAATTACGTCTTTTGAATCAAATAAATGAAGTGTTATAAGCATAAAATTTAAAAGGCATACAGATCCTACATGCTTAAAAACCATCGGCCCCAGTCGTTTGTTGGATAACTCATTTCAGTTGATCAATCGAACACTGTTATAAATGTTATTGTCCAATGTCAGTTTACTTGGGAGATAAAAGTGGTCATCCATTATATGTTTTTGTCCTACCTAGTGTTGGAATACTCAAGTGATACTACATATGCAAATCTATATCCTGTGTGTACAATGTCAGTTTACTTCAGAGATTAAACTGGTTATCCAATATATGCTTTTGTCTTAGTGTTAGAATACTCCAGTAATACTGTGTATACATATCTGACTCAATGGGTAGGCAACAGCATACTTAGATAGGTCATCCAATATATGCTTTTGTCTTAGTGTTAGAATACTCCAGTAATACTGTGTATACATATCTGACTCAATGGGTAGGCAACAGCATACTTAGATAGGTCATCCAATATATGCTTTTGTCTTAGTGTTAGAATACTCCAGTAATACTGTGTATACATATCTGACTCAATGGGTAGACAACAGCATACTTAGATAGGTCATCCAATATATGCTTTTGTCTTATGGTAGTGTTAAAACACTTGTATCATACCATGTATACATGTTAGATTGAGATATGTGTCAGTTTACTTGGATACACCCATATTGTTATACTTCATTCCAATGCATGACTGATATAAAGTAAAATCTCCATTGCTCTAATATCCAAGGGATGACATGAATTAATGAGTTCAGAAGAATGTTAGTTGAAGTCTACAAGGTGAAATATAACTATAAACATATTGTTAGAATTTTTATAACCAGGTAAAGTCACACAAATATATTATGCGCAGTACACAATTTTTATATAACTGATACCGTACATTTTAGATTGCGACAAAATTTGCTTTGCCAGCAGAGGTCTCATTGAACTTTTTTTCAGGTGAACAACTAAACACATCTGGGTACTTCACCTAAATATCAGTGGTTGTTAAATTAAATTTGATTGACACATTGTGCCCAGGAACAAGCATTTTAAAAAAATGAACCCTGTATTCATCAAGAAAGTTAAATATGCTTGTTAAAAGATGGATTTCCTAGAAAACCCCAAATGACTGACTCTTAAAATTGTTCATCTTCAGTTGATGATTTCATTTAGCAATTACTATCTGATAATATTGATGATGACAGTGTTTGTAAAATTTTGAAATATATCAGATGTTTGGAGTTGGGAAATTGTTTTTAGAAATACCACTGTTTAATTTTGAACAAGAAAATCATGCTGATGCCTGATGTACCTGCTGAATATACAAAACAGAAAGCATGGCAATGAACTCCTAATCGGTCGTATTTCAAAATTAAATGTAGAAAAAGTAGAATACCATGCCTAATTAAAATACTGAAAATATAAAAGTTTAGTGCAATTTCAATTTCTTTCTCAAATACTTCATCACTGTTTGATCTTGTGCTGCAAAAGTATGTAGCACTCCAATGGGTTAATATAAGTTGAATAAACTAGAATTTCAAAAGAAATTAATAAGTAAGGATATGTTTATCACTAAAATACCTCTAAACAAGCAATCTCTGGCATAGTAGTAATTACGGCACTGATTCAAGAAAGTGAAACTTTGGCAGAACTTATGTTAATGATATATCTTGTTTGGAGCAGAAGTATCAAAGACAGTAGCTGTTAAATGTGGAGAATTATACGTAACAACCATAAAGAATAGTTTTTCAGCTCGTTCAAGCTGGCTAAGCTAAATGTAGCTATGGGTATGCCCCTTAAGACAGCAGACTATGAAGGGGTGTTCTCAGCACAGGACTGTGGGAAGAGATTAATCTCAAAAACAACAGATTAATATTTATTCAACTAGAAGATTTAGTTTAGCAGGATGAAAGAGAGAGGGATTTTTAAGTGTTGGGTAAATATTGAACTATGACAATTTCCTTTTTCCCTACCACTTTTTTTCTTGACCTACACCTCTTAGTTTGGTTACAAGGTGTGAGCGTCTTCCATTAGGTAAAATCCTGGCAGCATCTCTGATGTTTCATTGATCCTGTGTGTTTGAACCACCGTTTTTGAGGCATTATTGGTGTTTGAGAAAGTATGTTTGAGTGATCCTATGTGTTTTAGCCAGCTTGTTTGAGGAATCCTGGGTGTACAAATAAGTATATTGGTGAGATCTGAGTGTTTGAATCAGCTTGTTTGAGGAAACCTGGGTGTACAAATTAATGTGTTTGTGAGAGCCTGAGTGTTTGAATTAGCTGTTGGAGGAAATATGGGTGTACAAATCAGTGTATTGGTGAGATCTGAGTGATTGAATCAGCTTGTTTGAGGAATCCTTGGTGTACAAATCAATGTGCTTGTGATAGCCTGAGTGTTTGAATTAGCTGTTTGAGGAATTCTGGGTGTACAAATCAATGTATTGGTGAGATCTGAGTGTTTGAATCCGCTTGTTTGAGGAATCCTGGGTGTACAAATCAATGTGTTGTGAGAGCCTGAGTGTTTGAATTAGCTGTTTGAGGAAATATGGGTGTACAAATCAATGTATTGGTGAGATCTGAGTGATTGAATCAGCTTGTTTGAGGAATCCTGGGTGTACAAATCAATGTGTTTGTGAGACCTTAGTGTTTGAATTAACTGTTTGAGGAAATATGGGTGTACAAATCGATGTATTGGTGAGATCTGAGTGTTTGAATCAGCTTGTTTGAGGAATCCTGGGTGTACAAATCAATGTATTGGTGAGAGCCTGAGTGTTTGAATCAGCTTGTTTTAGGATTGAGGAATCGTGAGTGAACAAATCAATATGTTTGTGAGATCTGAGTATGTGAATAAGCTTTGTTTGAGGAACCCTGGGTGTACAAATCAATGTATTTTTGAAATCTGAGTGTTTAAATCAGCTTGTTTGAGAAATCCTGGGTGTACAAATCCATGGATTGGTGAGAGCATGAGTGTGAATCAGCTTGTTTGAGGAACCCTTGGTGTACAAATCAATGTGTTTGTGACAGCCTGAGTGTTTGAATAGGCTTGTTTGAGGAATACTGGGTGTACAAATCAATATATTGGTGAGATCTGAGTGTTTGAATCAACTTGTTTGAGGAATCTTGGATGTACAAATCAATGTGTTTGTGAGAGCCAAAGTGTTTGTGTCAGCATGGGTAAGGGATCTTGTGTGTACAAATCAGTGTGTTTGTGAGAGTGTGAGTGTTTGTATCTGCATGGTTTAGGGATCTTGTGTGTACAAATCAGTGTGTTTGTGAGAGTGTGAGTGTTTGAGAGACAGCATGGTTAAGGCATTCTATGTATTTTATCCAGCATATTTGAGGGATATTGGATGTTTGAACCAGCAAGGTTAATGGATTGTGATTATATTGTATGCAATGATAGCCGATTATAATTTACCATTTATATGAACATTTTCATGTAAGTAGTTTTTAACAGAATTTTTGTTTAGAATAATTTATTTTCATTTGGCAATGTAAAATCATTTTATTTGCAGTTTTCATTTAAAATATATATTGGAAACCAAATTCATACTAATGTTGAAATTTTAAAACTTATAGCCATGAATACAAGTTACTTAAATCGACAGTGTTACAACATTATGCTAGCAGATTCATTCTTTAAGTTATGATAATATTTCATTGTATGTGTGCAGGTTTATTACTCAGTTATGACAGTGTTACGATGTTTTCCTAGCAGATTCATTACTTAAGTTATGACACTGTTACATTATTTAGCTGTGATAGTTTTAACAATGTTTTCAGATTCATTATTAAGAAAATATTGTAGGCAAAAAACTAAAAAATTGTTCTATACATGCATTATGATAGCTTCACATTTCTTGTATTTACTCTGCCATGAATGCAAGTGAATGTGTTTTACTTAAATTCAATTTTAATATGTAGTTCAAACTCTCATTATGGCATTTGAAGCACAACAACAGTTCTTTTTGTTTGTTCCAGTTGAAATATAACATTTATTATTATTTGTTCCAGTTGAAGCAACACAAGAAGTTTTCAAGAGCTACAAGAAGGAGTTGTCACTGAAGAAGATGATAATTGAGAATGTATGCCATGTTACTGATAGAAACACCATGATGTTCTACATTGCTGCTTGGCTACACCAGCCTTACATCACTGATGATGCAACACTGCTTGTAGAGAGCATGTTGACAGAGACAGGGCATAGAGGATGCTAACACCAAAACTATAGTTAATTCCATGTTTTATGGCATTGCCATCTTGGTATCGGATACTATCTTCCAAAATGACATAAGTTTGTGAAGATAGGCCGCACAGTGATGTATCCATGAAACCATGAACTAGACTGAACATCCATCAAAAAGAAGACAGTATATTAAGCACAGTGGTTTTGCCCTTTTTAAAAATTGTGCAGCTTGGTTTGTGGTAAGAGGAAAAGACATGTGACCATCACATCACAAAGCAAGGAGGTCTAATGTTTGCTCCTTTACCAATCACTACCAGTTCACCTTGGTCCATGTGGGTTTGAGGGTTAGGTTCAGTCAATGTGGGTATGTGAGAAAGCTTGCAAGTAGCTTCCCATGGGTTGGTGGTTCTTATAAAGGTTTTCCCAGGTTTTTCCTCTTAACAGGGCTGCTATGTACAGTTAATCATGTGCTGAAAAATGGCATCAAACCCAAATCAACAACATGTACAATGGTTTTGATAAAACGTTTTCAGCTGGTAGTTGTTAAAAATTCAAAAACAAAAGTATTTAAAACTTTCAGATTTTGGTAAGTGGTCCCATATAGGTTGCCATGTTAAATCCAGATCTGCATTGTTATAACAGGGGACGGCTGTACTGAGGCACTTTATAATAAGGGACTACTGTATATGGATGTATATGGTTATAGGCAAGAAGAAAATGGATCCAAATGTTATCTGGAACCAAGCAAAGCTTCTTAAGTCTTTAACTCCAAACCCCATTCCATTAAGAAGTAGCGACAATGAGATTTTATAAAATGGATATCATCGTGGTCATGATAGATGTCACATTGGCACCATTTTCATTTGATCCCAACTAGACATCATAAGAAGTCTTCAAAAAAAACCAAACTCCAATCTTATTTACTGTATAAACATCCATGCAGAATCAGTAGTGATAACAAGACTGTTGTGATGGACACAATGGTGGTCAGTACAGTTTCACTTAGGACTAACTATATGTCATAAATGGTGTTGTAATAAAAACTCCATGCCAATATGAACATTAATTCAGGAAGAACAGTGTAACAAGATTTTTAGATTGCCACTGTTGTTGGATGTCAGTCTGGCAAAATTTTTGTTAAGGACGACCTTGACACAATAAAAATAGTTTACTTAGGAATAAACATTTCTTACAACTTCTAAATGAACTGGCCAGAAAGGGCCTTTCGAATATCTGACCTATGTTACTGAAGCAAAAACTACAAGTCACTGTGACCTTCGGTCATATGGGTATATGCCAATGATCAAGTGCCATCATTCAAATATTAACAGTGCCCAATATATGAACAATAACTTTCAATCATATCACCTCTTATTGCAAAACAGGTAAAGAACTCATCAAGATACACCCTTCACCAAGTGTTATGATTCAAGGTAGCATAGTAAGCAAGCTGGATGCCAAAATTCAACACAGAATAAACTAAATGCAAAAACTAACTGAAGCCAGTAAAAGATGAAACCTAAGTCATACTGAGTTTTTATGTTGTAAAGATGTTGTACTAATATAACAAAGACGCATATTTTCATAAATTTGATGATTCAATCATGAACTGTGCCTGCAAAATGAACATCAAACACAAAACTAACGAAATCAATGAAAAAATTTGTCCCTTAATGACCTACTATTGAGATGTGGGAGCAGCACTCATTATGATTAGTCACCTCACCAAGTATCATTATCCTACACAGGATCGTTTGTACGCATATATGTACAGTAGCTCTCCTCTAATTCTTTGAGGTAAGCTAAAACTGACCAAATAAATCCTGCACTCAATTTTCATCCAAGTGCAGATGTGAAACTGGCTGGAATCAGACCATATGTGTGTGAATAGGAGATCATCAGAGATTAAATTATAGTGCAGATAAAGGAGGGTACATTCAGAGAGGATGGTATATATATGTCAGGGACAAACCTTGCAGAGCCCCTGGTACAAATATTCCTCCCCACAAATTAGATTTCCTCATCCTGTCAACATATTTTGTTACTGTTCTTTTCTTAGCCCATCACAATCATTATCTTTTGGCAGATATGTTGCCATTACCTGTGTATACAGAATATTTTGATCCTAACAAACTGTACAGACCCAGATTTGTTGATGCATACTATGCTGGAAGGTATGTGTCTACATACTTTGCAGTTGGACTTGACTTATAAGCAAATATATACATTGTATGAAAATTTGTGTCATATCTGAGTGTTACAAAATGTGCAATGAAGACAAAAAATATTAACGATATCAAAGTTGGTTACATATTAACATATTTATTCCTAAGGTGTACTCATTTAGAAAGTATCTACTGGCAGCCCAATGAAAAATAGACTAACTTGTCGACAACTGTCTGGCTCTGGCAGGCAAGAAAATGTATTCATCAAATCTGTGATAAAATGAGGAGGACTTGCATATAAATTAACTGCTTTATTTTCTGTAATGATATATAAATCATGTCTTAAAACGTTTGCATGTCAGTTACATATAACTGCAAAATGTGCCATAAAAAAGCAATACCTAACCAACACATGCTGTCAAAGCAAATAAAATGTATTATCAAAACAAGTTGTAAGAGCAAATAAAATTAATTATCAAATAAAAGTTAGCAGCAGAGAGGCTTAACCCTACAAAATTTTGCTAGAATCATTAACGAAAAATAAAGGTTCCTACAGAGGCTGAAAACAAAGGTCAACAACGCTAAACCAAAGTCTCTAACTTTTCTATTTCCAAATGGTTAAGTATTAAAATGTATAATAAAATCGTTTAGGTTAGCTTATTTTTGTTATACTATTGTTGACTTATTTTTTTCTGAGATTGTCAGGTGATTTTGTTTGCTCGTAAAGCAACTCAATTGTTGTCCTTGACTCTCTCTGCTGCTATAAATTAAACAGCCAGTATAAATATTATCAATAATGAGTATTGGAGAACCATACTCAGCTAAATTAGCTCGAGAGGGACTAGAGGCAAATTAAAAAATATCTACCTGTTTGTGATTCTGCAATCGCGTCAGGAATCTCAAGTTGAATTTGTTGTTGTGGGGCTTAACGCCATTTTTCAGCACACGATAGGCTATACATGGCGGCCAGTATTAATGGTGGAGGAAGAAACCTGGAAATCACCGGAAAGAACCACCGACCCACAAGAAGCTACTGGCAAGCTTTCTCACATATCCACATTCGCCGAATCTTAGACTCGAACCCATGCAGACAGCGGTGAGATGGCAGTGATCCGTAACTGACAGCGCTTTAGACCACTCAGCCACTCGGGGCCCCAGTTGAGTTTGAGGAGGATATAAAACAATTATTTAAACCTATCACTTAGACCACTAAAGGTATTCAACCTGTGTTGGAGAAAACTGCTGAAGCAACTGAAAAAATAGCAAAAAGAACTAAGAAAACAAAAAAAAAATTCTCAAAAAACTTCCAGAAGAATTAACTGCTGCGATGCCAATCCCGGAATCATCCGAGGATATTGACCAGGCAGAAGAAGGTGCTGTAGCACTAACTTCTAAACCAGCAGTTAAATTGATAGATAAATTTGAAGAATTAACTATTAAGGCAATTAAGAAACTTAACCCACAAGAATTAGCTGAATTTGCTGTGGATGGTTTTAGTCGAAGAGATAAATTAATGAAACCTGAATACAATAAAGATATTAAAACCCGTAATAAACTCTCAATTACCGGTATACAAAGCAACTTACGGAGATGGACTAGGTGATATTGTTCAAGGTCTGTTTAGAAGAATGCCCCCAAAAGCAATACTGATTGCAAAGCAGTTAGGAATGAAAGCTATTGATGTTGTTCGTGAAAAAAGTGTAAGCGCTGTTGGTAACCTTGCTAGCAAAGCATTCTCAGCGATCAAAGATAGACTAACACGATTAATACACAGACCACAACTCGTCCGACCTTAACCAGTGAAATTGCCCAGCACTGAAATGATGTCCGCAAATGTAAGTAAAATAATAAATAAAGCCGCTAATCAGAAACTAGTGGAGTTAGCTGAAGTCCCAATGTCGGAAAAGGAAAAAAATATAACCGCTAGTCTGATAGCAGGAAGTGTTCTTCGTGTTATACGAAGATGGTAATAATAAAGATGTTCAAGCGCATATCTGACCCCGCATTTGACATGGACGCACCAGTTCTCAAAGATGAGTGCGCGATTATCAGTATTATTCTTATGACGCCCGAATTCCAGATCGGCGTGGACGAATCGAATTACAGGTTAAGGATACAAGTAGATATTTTCTACCCGCTGAAGCATTTATTGAGGTCGAAGGTGAAGTTTTAAATAACGCTAATCCTGCAGCACTAGCAGCATATGCAGCCAATGATAGTGTTGGTTTTGTTAATAATGGTATTATGGCGTTGTTTGATAGCGCTACGTACATGATTAACGGAAAAAATATTGAATCAATTCAAAAAGATGTTGACGTCGCCACTACTTGGTCTTGCAAGATACAGTGACGATTATTCAAGATCTGCTGGTCTATCAATGATGTTTGTAAAAGACACCTTTAATTCTCCAGAATACCAACAATATGAAATAGGACGACCACAGAACTTTGCCAGAAACGCCGCAGCAGATGTAGAGAGAATGATTATTAATATAGATCCAGATTTCAACTTAGGATTTAGATCACGTCGAGCGATGTTAAAAGGTGATAGAAGAACATTTTCAGGTACAATTCCACTGTCACATATCTTTGGATTCTGCAGACATGTACGAAAGGTTATTTTCGGAGCTAAACATAAAGTTGTTCTCGTGTGAAAAAGTACCGATGATGATACAATATGGCACACTGAAGGAGCTGATGATGCTGAAACTAGGGCACTTCATGGTAAAGTTATACTAACCGAACTTTCGCTCTGGATGCTAGTAATGACTCCAACGATATCTGAAGAAGATCGGTTACTATCTTTTATGAGTCAAGGCGGTAAATCAACATTATCATAGTTAACAATGACTACGGATGCTTTTCAAAGTAATATCAATGGCTTATTCACTTGGCAAATAGCTTCTCAGCAAGGTGTTTCTGCACCGCGACATATATTTATTGCGCTTCAAAATACTGCACGAGTAAATAATCAGACACAAAGTATCATGATATTTGATAATCTCTGTGTTTCTGAGGTTTCATTAAGAATAAATGGACATCAAGAACCATCCGAGGATATTTTGTTAAATTTTTATCAAAATCATGTAGCACATGCGTATCATCGTCTTATGTCGTTTATGGAACGTGATCAAAACATTGATACTGGTTTACAAATATTACAACTAGATTTCACAACGCTGTATCCGATATATTACTTTTCACTGGAACATTTACATTTAACTAGAGAATCAGTAGTTGATATACATTTTCGAGCCCGTGTGAATCTAGGAGTTATTGCAAATTACAGAGCAATCGCAGTTATACTCGGCAATAAATCAATGTTACTGGAAGGTGCTGGCGGACGAATGAGAGTCATTGATGCTCCAGTAGAGAACATGTAATTAGATCGCTTATAATATTAATAATGTCATATCACGTTAGTGTGAGTCTGACTCCTGGTCAGATTAAAAAGCTACAATTATCATCAAAAACTAATTGTGGGTTAAAAATATCACTAAAGCGAGAACAAATCAAAGGTAGTCCGAATAAGCTATCGTTGACCGATCGTCAGTATAATCACTTCAGTGAAGCCAAGCGATCAAAGACTGGAGTACGACTTAATCTTTCTTCAGCGGTTATTAAAGACATCGCTAAATCGGGTGGTATATTTCCATTTCTCGCAGCTATACCAGCATTAATAACCGCTGCAGCCCCAGCTGTTGCAAAAGCTGCTGCGTTAGGCGCTGTTGGAACCGCTGCTGGAATGGCGTTAAAGAAAGCAACTGGACAAGGAATCAAAAAAAGGGGAAAAAGTCTAAGACTTCCGGGAACACCGCCTTCGTGGTACGGAAAAGGTTTAAGACTAGGAACAGTTCGATGATAGTTCCACTTTCAAATTTTGATTTACTCGATGCAGCTAAGCGACTAAATATAAAAAATTTCAGAGGCGTTTTTATGCGCGTTCAATTGCCAAAACATTCTAACAGTACTGAAACTGGTATTATTAATCTTGATAAAAACTCTGGACTTGGCACGCATTGGGTAGCGTATGCAATTGATCCACGTGGAAATATCTATTTTGATTCATATGGATTAACGCCACCAAAAGAATTTCTTCATTATGTCAGTAATAATACTGCTTCAATCTGGTATTTAACGCTACCAACACAAACATTAACTGATCCACCAATATGTGGTCGTGAAGTACTTAATGTGTTTGATGCTGTATCCATGGCACCGCCGGGAAAGCCACGTCATAAAATCATGCATGAATATACCACATTGTCGCATTTGAACAGACATCAGTAAATATAATGATAGATATTTACGGAAGATCTGCTCGTAGTAAAGCTTAGCAGCAAGGTGATTTATCTAAATATGCAACCCTCCATGAACTCAGAAATGAGATTGATGATTTATTAAATATCACGAGTGTGGATCAAAATGAAGTTTTTCAGGACAAACAAGGACGATTAAAGACAAGCAATAAACAACTACCAGACGTACTTATACGAATTCCTACTGCAGTTGCCAATAATATCGTTACTTTTACTGATCAGGGTAAAATACCAGATTCAGGTAAGTCAGTTAACGGTTATGTCAAAATAACTGGCAGTGCATTTAGTGGAGACGTTATTATGAACAAAAATAAAATTACAGATATTGGATATCCAACCACAGATAGTGGTGCTAAAACAAAAAAAAAAAAATATGTTGACGATCAGGAATCTAAGTACGTATTAACCAACGGTGGTATAATGCGTGCATTTCTCAATATGAACCATAATGGTATTAGTAATTTAAAAACACCAGAATCTGAGTTTGATGCTGCTACAAAAAAAATGCGTCGATGATAAAGAGATTCCAATAAGTAATGAAATAGTCACCCTCAAAACTGATTTTACCGATCACGTGAATACGTTTTTGAGTTTTCGCAGAAACATAAACAGAATTAATAACGAATTTTTTAGAAGTCCACCAAATGTAGATATAAAACTTACTGATATTAACACAAAACTCAACGATATTATCGGTAGAATTCCGGATATTGTTCAGAAAACGAGCCTGATTAAAATTCCTCACAAACAGATCATCAACATCGTGTACGTCGTCGAATCAGGCTCAGCAACATGGACACAACGAAATAAAACCATCAAACACACCGTGGAGGTCGCTGGTATATATATATATATATATATATATATATATATATATATATATATATATATATATATATATATATATATAGGTTATCTGTGTTTAGCGTTGTACAATTTAACATACTTACCACATCTCCATTAGCTAATAAATTGTCTAAAACTGTCATGTTGGATAAAGATTCTGAAGAAACGTTCACGTTGGAATAATCGGATAGAAGTTTGTCTTCCGCTAATTACTGGTGGTGTCTGGAATTTGTAACTAAAGCTCCCATTTTAATTACTTAATTTAATAACGTCATTATGTATAATGAATCAAATGACAGTCACTAATTGACGTTCAACGTCACAGATATAATCAGGCGTGTAAGTGTCAGTCTGAACTAAAAAATATCATTGACGAATACACATTGAAAGTAAAAAAATATCGCAGACGCATGGTTGTTATCGAGGTACAGTACTGACCTTACAAAAACAATTTTCAATGAAAAGTCTGGACCAGAAACTTTCACATATGCAGCAACAAGAAAAGATTGAACTAAAATAGCTATTACTTGAATATGAATGATTATTTGCAGATGTTCCTACATGAACAAATACCATTTACCTTGTCTTTGAAATTGTAGATTTCACACTTGTGAAACAACATTCATACAGGATGAACCCTCTCAAACAGGAATGTGTGAAAAAAAGAAATTCATTTTGACGAATTTATTCTTTCCCACTATTCAGTTGATTTTCCTCAAAAAATATAGATTTCTCATAAATTATAAGATTCATGGACAAAGACATTCACTTGTATTTATAGTCAATTCAAACCTGGAATTATATTCCTGTTTCTCAGCAACACTCTTCGCACAATACCACTATACAGGTCACCACAGACACATCAACACTTTCAGCATTGGATTTAATTTAGATTTCCACTGAAGTTTACTCAACTTTTGTTATTAACACCTGTGTCTGTAATTCATTGAATATTTTTGGGATTTAATTCGCAAAACCATAAGTTCTTTTTTAGATTTTAACTTTGTATTCTAGGAATTATTTGTTGAATTGGACGAAGCTTGTTGCTGTTCACTCTTTTCTGTTACTTATTTTAAGAGCATAAACTACTAACTAACCACACACACACACACACACACATATATATATATATATATATATATATATATATATATATATATATATATATATATATATATATATATATATATATATAAGACGCTGTGATTCATATTATTGGGTAAAACTTGTAAAACAGAAACAGTGGCTCAATGCTGGGTTTGAGCTACTTTTGCGGATATTAAACATGATGAACAGTTTATCAACATTATACAAATAGTTCCAAAAATATAATTAAGCCTTTTCAAGTTTTTTTTTTAGATTTAAATTCTAAGCGGACATATTTGATCAATATGATCAAGTTCTTCATAAAGACCAGTATGGCTTTCACGACCAATTTTGTTCATAATGTCTCTCCAAGAAACGCCTGCTTTTCGCAGCCTGTTCGATTTTTTTAACGTACACTTTTAAACCGTAGACAGTCGTCTTCCTTTACATTACTACTTATCTATCGACCTTTAGAATTAGAGTTGGGCCTTAGAATCGTCATTCATTTGAAAAATGCACGAAAACTAGATCTTAATATTCCTCCAGACTGAACGGAAGTGTTTTGATTCCCCCAGACACTTCCTGCAATGCCAGTCTCATTATTAAATATATTTTACGCTATCCCAAAAGTATACGTTTGATTTTCATTATGGTCAATAAAAAAAATCCAATGAAATAAGTACCGAGTCCAAGTCTCTATTGTTCTTTCTTTACAGTCCTGTGACACCGAGGAAATGTTACAAAATGTCTAAAGCTGTGTAGACAGTTCATACGAAGTAGACCCTTTCTAGGCAGATCTAGTCAAACTAATATAGTCAAGATATGCAGGTTCTCTTGAATAAAATGTATTGGTTCACAGTCCAAATAAATGCGCAAGTCGGTTTTTATTCGATGCCTATCAGAAAGAAATTATAAATGATTATGTGACCGTAACAAGCAGTGCCACTCTACCATAGTCTTAACAAAAATAAGCATAAGAGCAGTCTATACTCTCTTATAAGACGACCCCAACTGCAAACTACACAGTATCAGTTCTGCCTTGCATAATGGGCCGGCAGATATGGGTCTGTATAGTTTTGTTTGGGTTTAATCTATAGAACAGATAACACAGACCCCACTTTGCAAGAGCTTTATGCTACGGCTGATAAGGATCTTTGTTGTCTGGAGCTTGACTTTTCTTAAAGTGAATACTTATTTTTTAAAAGGGGGTGGGGTGGCACGAGGAACGACCTCTTGCGCACGAGCAAATTTTGGGGAAAGTAAATTGGATAGTGCAGTAATACGCATTACCGGATTAACCCCTTGTAGGCCCCTAGGCCGTCGAAATCTGGCCGCTGCCCTTCTCCCCCCTCGCAAATTATCTACTAAAACGTCAAGATAAAATCAAAATTATTTTGATCCGTTGTTTCGGGGCACATAAAAGGCTTGGTACCCATAGGCCGGTGCCCTCTCTGCCTATTGGGTAATCCGGCACTGTACACAAGTAGTTCTAGGCGTTTAATGAGAGTTTCTGTTAGTTAAATATTTTTCTGCTTTTTAATATGCATCATATTCTAAATTTGAATTCAAGTACAGTATGTTACAAATCTTTGGTTTGTTGCAATGATTTAAAATTAATTAAAAAGGCCTATAAATTACAAGTAACATAACACTAAGAGGAAATAATGTTAGCAGTTTAGGTCCCTGATTCTTCATTATTGCATATATATTTTTATTTAAATTCAGGTAATTGGAGCATGATTTCACCTGTTCTCATATTTTCATTCCATTGTATTGGTTGCATGGAATCATAACACAGTGTGCATATAGTGTTGACCAAATTAAACCAAACTTTTCCAAGCCACTCAGTCTGCGACAGCGTCTTTAGCTTTTACAAGCAGAAACTATATGCGTATATTTATTTTCAATAACAATATATTATTACATCTTGTGACTAGAAAAGGAGAAAGAAATTGTATTCTACTGAGTATTAAAAATTCAAGGTAGTATTAATTCATGAATGGAATAAGATTTCATGTTACATGGTTATCAAATAAGTCACGCGCCCATTTATTACAGCATGTGCATTTTGTTCTGTCAAAAATTTCTGTTGAGTCTAGGAAAAGTTAATAATTCCAAAAAAACATAAGAATGAAAAATATATGTCAATGCTAGTGTCAGTGTTCTTCGGGATTTTTAATGTCATTCTTCCGTTTAAAGGAACGAATCTACTAATATGGGATTCCAGTGAATTTGGGATTATACTAGTTTTAGTAAGGATGATACATAAATGCACAAACTGTTTCCTTGAAAACACCTTTTCAAAAGCCAAAGACAAAATTTTAAACCTAATAAAATTTCTTAGCGTTTGTTTATGCTTATTTGGCCACAACACTCACTAGCCATTAACTACCTCGATAAAACTTATATCCGATAATGTAATCATCAAAATACTATTCATTTTCAAGATTTTTTCATACAAATTATTTATTGTATATAGTTTGCTGTGCCCAACAAATTTTTATAATTCATTAGTAAGAAAGTAGTTGAGCCTTCTTGTTGTCATTTTCATCTTTTTGGTATGAACCTCCTATTTCTGTAAGATTCATTTTACGATGTTCTTTTCATATAAAAAGGTTGCAGGCAAGCATGGTATTTGCTCCATACAAGTGAATCTCCTGACGAATTTTATCGATTGCTGTCTCCGACCACATAATTTTATTTTGTTTTGTTTCTATGGCACATCATAATGATGCAAAATAGACAAGATCCAAATACAACGTATAATTTAATTCCTTCCACTATACAAAAATACAATCGATATAGTATTTTGATTGCAAATTCCGTTGTTTTTTATAAACATAATCCGGACAAAACAATATTGTTAGCGATATCACCTGCGGAATCGCCTTTGTGTAGATGGTCGAGCTCTCTATTCATTAAAAAATCATAAGAAGCTAGAGTAGTTTCACTTTGTTAATTTAGTGTGTGTGCTGTCATTCATTAAATATAAGCCTGCAAATGTTGTATTTTTATACAGGTGTTTTATGATCTTTGTACTAAACCTTAAAGTCAATAGTTAAATATTATGCAACAGCGATTATGTGTTATTATGCTTATTCGTATCTCCTGCAGATATTTAAATAAAAGGCCGTTTATTCTGTTTTAATGCAAATGTTAATTGAAATCTGTATCTCCTGCAAGTAGTGTGTTCCTTTTGTGAGAAACTAAAATACTAAGTGTATAGTATGCTGCTAAAATGTTACTTTCAATGTCCGTTGATAGAAACAGAGGCAGAAATTATGCTAGAAATCTGAGTTTTATTTATATTTTTACAACGACAACAAACAAATCATTGACATTATCAGCATAAAATTACGAACGATTTTTTATGGGACAAAAATTTAAGTTAAATATAACATTGTGAGACGAATCGAATCTCTGGCAAATACAAGGCATTGCCCGCCCCTAAAACGTTTTCTTTTTTCCTGGAGTGTGTGTATGTGTGTGAGTATTTGACGACACGGCAACACTCTGAAGGTGATATCGTGCCGAGGTAAAAAGGGTAATGTGCCTTTGATAGGAGCACACCACATTTGCTGATTTGAAGGTGAGATTCGAACTCGCACCCTTTTAATACGAGTCGAATGCCATAACCAGAGTAACTACTGCTCCATCTGACCCATGACTTCTCTGCAAATGAACGATGCACTGAGCTGTAAAGGAAATAGACTGTAATACATTATTAATGCAAGTTTACAATGTTGCAACAAAACCAGGGTATGTACTTTTTACGTGTCTGTTTAAATCTTTGTAAGATTTTATTGATGATAAGGAATCGGTATTGGAAATATATTTATCGAACAAAATAATATAATATTTAGTAAGAGCAGGCGCCATAATGAATAGTATTCACCAAATTTTAGTGTGGATTATAGTCTGAATATTCCTTCCCGTTTGTTTGTACAAACCCCATCCACCCTCCCATCCAACGATATTAAAAAAATAAAAGCAGAAATGAGATGAATAAAAAAAATGCACAGAACTTAGTTCATTCATTGATTTATAATTTCAAACCTGATTATAACCTGGGGGTGGGGTGGGATGGGGCGTTAACACCTTTATCGTCTGCGCGTTTCATACCGAATGGAAGATTTCTATGTAAAAGACGACCCTGCTTGTCGGTTATTTCCAGTTCTGGACAAGCACATTTTTCAGCAAAGGGATGGATGCAAGACTACACTTGTATGTACAGAGACGGTATATACTACGTTGTCTGCTTCCGATGTTTATAATATCGGATCAAGCAAAGGGAAAGAATGACTACTACAAATTTACCTTTCACGTGGAAGCGGTGTAATTTCTATGTACGTATGTGCAAATGGACATAACTTTCAACTCTCAACCTTTTAATGCTTTACGAGTTACCGAACAGGATGAACTACGTTGCTCTTTTGTCTGAGGAAAGTAGATTCGCTCATATTATGTGCGCAATATGGCGCGCGCGAGTAAGGAAACTCCGTTCAGTATGAAAACACACAGACAATGACAGTGTTAGGGCCACCCTGGTTACAGTTAGGTTAGAAATTATAACTCAATAAATTAAATGACTAAGTCCTGTGCATTTTTTAAAATCACATTAAAGATTTTCGTTATTGGTGTGGGGATGTAGTACCAAACAAACGGAGATGTATGTAATAAGCTTTTGTTCCTTACATTAGACCCTCATTTTTTTACAGGATATTTTTACGTGTAAGTGAATGGTCGGTTAAGGTAGGAATAATTTGCGTATTGGGTATTTAATTTGTGTTAGATAGTACGTGGCATGAAATACCGATCCACGGCATACAGAAAGCGTACTGATAAACCCATCAAATTTGAAACAAGAAACACTATTCAGGTATGAAATTTTGAGGTGTATTAATGCGTGGTTGTTAGTAGATAAAACAAAATATATAAGTGGCATCGGCGGTGTTTAACAATCTTTCAGTTTACAACGACTGTTGTCCTGCGGTCATTGGCAAAAAGAGAAACATCGACCTCGGCTAGCCTCGTATAAGTTTTTGACATTGCTTGTTTCGCTAGGTAGCAGGTACTGTAAAACCTAACCTGCATGACATCAAGAGTTTACCCTTAAAATGTGTCATCTATCTCTCAGTTAAATAAACAAGCCTTTTGATTGTTATGTATATCTGTATCAACATTTGCAGTTCAGATCATATCTCAGAAATGTATTTATATAAAGAGACTTTTTCCGATTCCTAGTGTGGATTATGGCATAGTCACTGTCAATTATAGGATAGCACTCGATGCTGAATCGAAAGTCAACACGTTAATGTTAGACTACCGTAATTAAACATGAGAGATTTATTAGTATGACGTGCATACCTTATCCAGTAATTCATTTATATGTCATAATTCCAACCCATAAATGTTTTACCATGATTTTGGAGAAAATAGTTCCTCCGTGTTAGGCACAATGAACGTTATACTTCGTAAATCGATAACAAAAGGAAGAATATAACAACATTCATGGATCTAGCGGACAGGTAGACTGATGAAGCAACTAAACTTATAATATTAATAAAGATAGCAACATTCATGACCAACATCCTGAAAGAGATTAACACAGCTATATCCAAAATTTGTCACTGTCCAGTTTTCAGCAAGATCTTCAAATAGTGACGTAGCAGAAGCACGCACTTGTGCATTTGTATACGTCCAGAGATCTATACCTTTGTTATTTTCCACATATCCTTTTGAACGAATTCGTGCGTGGACTTGCTTATTTCAATCTATCTTACTATATATATATATATATATATATATATATATATATATATATATATATATATATATATATATATATATATATATATATATATATATATATATATATATATATATATACATACATACATACACACCACACACACACACACACACATATATATATATATATATATATATATATATATATATATATATATATATATATATATATATAGATAGATAGATAGATAGATAGATAGATAGATAGATAGATAGATAGATAGATAGATAGATAGATAGATAGTCTTTGTATCCTTGATATTCAATCAGGACAAATACCTGATCAAAGATTCTGAAACGTACTTAGTCTGATGCTGAAATTTCGTTTAGTTGTAAAAAGGGTAAAAACTAGATTGAAATGTAGACTGTTGCCTATGTGGAAAAACTCCCAACTCTTACTGAATAAAGAGTTAGTTGGCAGGCCAAAGAAAATATTCATGAGCAGTCGACATTATAGAAACAAACGTGAAGTATTTCTGACGATAAAAGTAATCAATATCATCAATTTGTTGGTCAACAATTTCTTTTTTGTGCTTATACATGATATTGATTTCTCTGATTTCTCCTACATCATGATCATCCAGTTTTGTCTCATAATAAATCGAACTCATGTACAAAACTAATAAAGTATCCACATATGGCAAACTTTGAAACGTACAAACAGAAAACTGATTTTCTTATTTACATTATTAATATCAACGTCACTTTTTTGTACATGAATTACACCTCGAAATTAACTTAGCCTGTGCGTAGGCTGGTCGATAGGTCGGGCCTATGAGGTTTATTTGATTCTTCTTGATTGACTCTAGGGAAACACTACTATCTATCTTCGACATCGTCGTTCTCATGTTTCTTTGTATACAGATGAGAGCTTCTTCCACCCTGTTAGTCGCAGGTAAAGTCTAAACTCCTACTAAGTTGACGTTTTGTATGATTTACTTTCAGCTGAGGATAGCTGGTACGTTTTCAGTTAAAAATATACACAGATATCATTTTTTTCCTTTTCCTTCCTGCTTAAACGCAG
This sequence comes from Potamilus streckersoni, assembly GCA_016746295.1. Taxonomy (NCBI): domain Eukaryota; kingdom Metazoa; phylum Mollusca; class Bivalvia; order Unionida; family Unionidae; genus Potamilus; species Potamilus streckersoni. Next base: position 1,156,624 of record JAEAOA010001547.1, on the reverse strand, counting down.
GAGGACTGAACACGAGAAAGTTCTTTCTCGATAATGTCTGGAGCAGAGACTATACAAAATATAGGATATATTTGTACTTTGCACTATTTCTCATCAGAAAACCTAACTGTAAATGTTATATTAAAAATGAAAAATAATTTTTGGAAAATTCAAGATAAGTCACTGAATAATGTACAAGATACAGCCGATGCCCATGAGATAATTAACAATTGAAAGATTAACTAGATATATACAATAATAATACCTCAAATCCGCCGATAATTGTTTTATGAAACAATCGAGATGCATAACGATATAAAATACTTTATCAAGAACACATATTACAAGGTTAGAATCGATCGAAATAGCTTCGCAATGATATCGAATGAAAGACGTTGATAACTCAGTTGTTATTCACTACATTGTCATATAGACAATTTATTTTAATTGCAAGGAATAACATGCCTTATTAAAAAGGTTTCTAATTTTAAGATACTGTATTTCAGTGGATATAACTCGAGTAAGATATGTTTTTAAAAATAAAAGGGAGCAGCAGGCAGGCCCGGGCCTAGGATGTGCGGGGCCCAGACAGCATACTATGCCCAATGCAGCAGCGATGAGCGAAGGGCTCCAAGCAACAAAAAAACATTACGTGATCTAAGGCGGTTGCAGCAGGACTGATTAACTCGTCTCTGATACATGTTTCAGCAAAAGCATTCCGATTTGCATTGATAATGAAGTTTTACAGAAAGGTCTTGATTATAATGAAATTAATAGAATGATCCTAATTGAATACAAAGAAGAGTATTAACTCAACAAGAATTTATGTACATGAACATGGAATTTAAGAGAAAAATGTGTATCAGTATTTAATTGGCAAAGTGTAAAATACATAAGAAAAACAATTGGATTCACATTGCTTATCAAGGTATCTCTTTAGACCCATTGAGAAAAAAAAACCACACAAAAATGTATGGGGAATGTGGTTTAAATCTTCGTGCATCTCGAGTTCTTTGTTAAGCTTGTTTTTCCATAACGGATTCAGATTATGGTTGGCCATATAGTTGCGTATTTCAAATATTTTGTATGTGTGTAAATTAATTCCCGTATGCCTATAAATTGGTGACAGAGACTCATTAGTATAGTCTATAATAGGGCACTTATAATAATTTTGTTAAAATAGGTGGCAAAATTTATTCTTTATGTTACAAATTAAAGATTTAGAAGGAGTGAATAAAATTAAAATTTTACTATATAAAAAAGCTCAAAGTTGAAGACATCTTTACTTGATGAACCTATTCCAAGGTGTGTTAGAAAAGCATTCAATGCTCTAATTATACGATTACGAAACCATAAAGAAATAGAGTGAATAAGCAAAATGTGCAAAGAATCATTGCGAAACGGCTTAAATATTCGCTCAGGACAATTGCAGTCAAGATCTGTATGAATTTTAAAATGATGTTGAAAATACATTTTTAAAATAAAAAAAGAGATAATTTAAAAACGGTGAACTTCTGTTTTGTAAGATGTAACTTGATCTATCAAATGGACTATTTAAGAGACCAAAACTGGGTGTACAGAATGTAAAATACAGGTAAAGGACGAGACCAAGTAGATAAGGAATAAAAGTGAAATGGGTTATGATATTGAACGTTTGTTTAATATTTTGAATACTAGATTTAAACAGGAAATAAGCAAGAACACATGTGGATGTTTAACAGGAACGGAGATTTAACACTGCACATCGACAGGAATCACCTGAAAACACGAAGCTTCTATAATGATTCGTATGAATATGTGAAAAATAAACAAGCTGCGACAACGTACAAGCATAATAATCACGACAGATTTCTTGTATTGGCGTTGTTTTATTATTGGGTGGGGTTCTTTTATTCTGTGCAGTTTAATCTGTATTAAATGTACCGAATGATCATGCAGAAAGACTATCAACAGATATTTTTGTAGATACAGTCATGAGTTTGACAAATACTCTATATGTTACATTAACAAAATTAACTCCAGCATGACATCATCGAAGTATGAATGAAATAGTTGGAAATTTTTGCGAAGATAAAGATATGTATGTTGACATGTTGGATTTATTTGCAAGAATATAAAAATGCTATAATGCTACCATAAAAGTGATCCTCGTAAATGTTGTTTATTTAAACTTTGAACGTATCGTTATACCGTACAATTCGTGTGCGAGCTACTCACCACCAAATTGTAATGATGCTACAAATCAAACCAGGACAGCGAACATAACTAAGACCATATATATCAACCCGTTTCTGTGTGCAAGTCATTTCGAATTTACAAATGATGGTGGTAACAGATTTACAAAGGTACTGAACGCATACTACAAGTTTTATTACAGCTGGCTGGGTAGAATTGCGAGGGAGTGTACAACAATCTGAGAAATGTAAAAATTAAGATATTCAGTAATATATTTTGGAATGACAGCGTAAACAAATGAGATTATGGTCTCACCAATACTTTTGTGTCGAAATGGAAACACTGGATATATTAAACATTAGTTATTTTATTCTGTTTCAAAATATATACAATCTCTACTTTCACTTCGTCTGGAACTAAGTAATTTCATCAAACAATTTCCATTAAGCACGTTTCTCCCTGAAATTTTTTTATTACAGATATAGCTTGCACAATCACACATACTAACGTTTCAAATTGTCGTCGACTAAAAGTAGCTTGTATTACTGAGTTGCGTTCGTTTCCACGTCAAGATTACAACAGCCATAATTTAAAAACAGGGCATTGATTTCCTGATTCATATCAACTAGTGAATCTTGTCGCTTGTATAATTTATCTTCGGAGTCTTTTAAGATCACATTATTATATTTTAATATTCAATTTCTATTGTAGATCTTGATGCACATAAATGTTGGACAGATAATACAGCTGTAATTGACAGGTTTTGTATTTTATTACACAGTTACTGCAAACAATGTTTCACAGTAAAAGTTCACTCATCAAATCCTGATGCAATGAGGTCTTAAGGAATATATTTACTGACGTTTAAAACATAACTTAATGTTAACCAGATTAGTAGCGACCATATTTTAATCTATTGATCATAATTGCAATGAAAACGCATTCCTATTTCACTGACTGAATGGGTTGTCTTTGTTCCTGTGTTTGAATTACAGTTATACCACCGTCACTATGAGATGACCAATGAAGAGAAAAAAAAAGTTGTTTAAATACTGAGTGACAAAACTTGTTTAGATCAATCTTTTATTCGAGAACTCAAGGACCTCTTTTCATTAGAATTCGCTGGTGGTCATATACATACATACATACATACATACATACATACATACATACATACATACATACATACATACATACATACATACATACATATATATATATATGTATATATATATATATATATATATATATATATATATATATATATATATATATATATATATATATATATATATATATATATATATATATATATTGTCGTATCCAATTCGTTTTTATTAGATCCATTAGGGTAAAATATCTTGAACATATTCTTGTTCCCTGCAAATGTTAAATCTTTGAATATAGCTCCTCCAGTCATACCAGCTGCTGTAGTTGTATGTTGTATTGAAAAGTACACATATTTTTTTAAAATTAGCTCTAGTGTTTATTTCAAATCCTGAATAAAAATGTTCCAGTAATTTAAAAAAAATGTTTTTTTCAACTGGTGTGTATGTGTTACTTTACGCTGTAAAGATTGGACATAGATTCATATTTAACATCAAATGAGTTTGCAAACTGTTGGCTGTTTTCCTCTTACACAATGGAATAAACGATATGTCAACTAATTTACTGAGGTAAATTTCGATTCTAAAGATGCGCTACAACCCTTTCTTGCAAGTGTACGCTAATAAGCTCAGACGGGACGTTTGTATCTTGTCAGTTTTGCATCTTCTAATGGACACTTTATTTAATGACATCCAGATTTTCATGACTCGGTACATTACGAAAATCGTAAAGCAACAAAAATAAGAATTTTGCGTAAGATATCGACTTGTCATTTATGCCAGCAGTTTGCTTGATATCAACTTGTCATTTAGGCCAGCAGTTTGCTTGATATCAACTTGTCATTTAGGCCAGCAGTTTGCTTGATATCAACTTGTCATTTAGGCAAGCAGTTTGCTTGATATCAACTTGTCATTTAGGCCAGTAATCATTTATCAGCATTTTAACTGCATGTTGTTATTCAAATATCTAACTTCTTCAACTGAAATTTTAAACTGTCATATTTTTTCCAGAGATGTTTGAATTTTCTACTTTCCACGTTGTCTGTCTTACGTTTCTCATGTGTTTCGTCGGTTGCAAATATTTCTAATGTTAGGTAAATAATATTCACCTTCTTGTTTGTCAGTAGTAGTAAAAATAACGTATTAACGTATTGAATCTCTATTTGAACAAGTCTTAAGTTTGTACCTCTTTATATTTGCATCAATAAGTATTTGCGACTCTGAGATTTGTTAGCATTTCCATTGCCATTCTATTCAATAACAGTTGTTATATTGTCAACTAGTTCCCTCCGATTGAGGGTGTCTTTCAAGGTGTTCTCACCAGATGTGTGATATATGGTCAACAAGTCATCTAATTGCAATTCTGACTTCAGCTATGATTTATCTAGCAATGTTTTAGCTGTTTCACCCCGTTATATTTCCTGAATGAGGCTATTCAACCTTTTGTACTAATTATAATCGCCTAACGAATAACAATCATTTGTTAAAGCAGTTCTCGTTTCATTCTTGTCATGATTGAGTAAAACAGACTCTTTTAGTTCGTCCGATTTTTTTTAAATACCCAGCAAATTCATTGCTCTCTGCAATGAAATGGATAACCTGGAACTTCTATTATCAATAATACTGGCACATTAATTTAGCTTTCAGCTAGAAAGATTATAATAAATTATAATAAAGCTCTCTTGACCTCAGCAGTCCATTTATCTAACAATGATGTTTATCTGTTTCTACTCTACATTATTCCTGATGGAGGTAATTCATCTTTCTGTACTAGTCATAGTTATAGCTAATGTTGATGATAATTAACTTTTTGGATTATGTTGCTAGCAGTTATTGCTTGCTCATCACACATCAATTTTCCGATGGACGATGTTAATATTTGATCATGTTTCAAAATATTGGCATAAATCAATTTTTCATTCAAAGTCTCAGTCACAAATCCCAATGACCGATGGCTAGTAGAACAACTACTCTAGTAGCCATTCCAGATAAACAAAAGCAAGCTGTTCAAATACATGCACGTGCTGAAACTCCTTCAGTAGTTGCCTCTAACCATTTCAGAATCTTGTATATCTAGTTTTGTGTTCTTTTCTTGTGAAGTTTATAATCCAGTCTTGTCGGACAAAGATTCATCGGATGAAATAATTTAATATGCAACCAAGCCAAATCTACATGCGCACATGCGTAATGCATGTCGTTGAATCTTACGTCACCATTTTCATGTACTACACGGCTTAGTCACTAAATTCTTAGATGTTTCCACGAGAAATTGTAGAAATATGTGGGATTTCATGTAACTAGTATCATGAATTTCATGGTAGCTTGATGAACGACGTAGTAACATAAATTTCATGTTGTTGCTTACATGGTCTCATAAATTTCATGTTCGTTCATATTTCATGTTCGTTTTGGTGAATAATGTAGTATCATAAATTAGATGAACGATGTAGTATCAGAAATGTCACGTTCGTTTGATGAACGACGTGATATCTGAATTTCATGCGCGTTTTATGAAGGACGTGGTATATTAAAATTTCAAGTTTATTCGATGAACGACTTAATATCATAAATTTCGTGTTCATTCCATGAACAAAGTACTATCATACATTTCATGTTCGTTTGATAAACCTCGTTCTATCAAAAATTTCATATTCGATTCATGAAGGACGTAGTATGATAAATTTCATAAGTATTCGATGAATAACGTTGTATCATAAATTTCACGAGCGTTCAATGAACGACATCGTATCATAAATTTCTTTGCTTGTTCAATGAACAACATCGTACTATATATTTCTCGTTCGTTTAATGAACGACGTTTCAAGAACGACGTAGTATCATAAATTTCATGTTCTTGCAATGAACGATATATTATGATAAATTTTATGTTGGATCGAATAACGACTTAGTATCCTAAATGTTATGTTCCTTTGATTGCATTTTCCTTATATGAACAACGTGGCATCATAACATCAAGTCTCACGACGTGTTATCATAACATCACGTCTTCTATAGAATGGTACATTTTCTACTATTCATATTTCCGTGCACAGTATATTTCTATAACTTTGTGCTATTTGCGAAAATGTTGACTCATAGACTTCTTCACTATGTAAAACACTTCCCAATTCAACTAATTTGGGTTAATTTTGTGTTAATTTTTTTTATTAATATTTTTTCGGATGTTCTTAAGTTGTTCAAGGTAAAAAGTAAATATTTTATCCAGAAAATAAAATGCATACTTGACTTTCTAACATCATGACTCACTGACATCTTTGAATGAGGTTTGAGAGAACTTTAAATGTCTTTTTACTATCAAGGTCTATGCTGTTATCATTTATATTGCTCAAAATCTCGTAAACCTGCAGTAGGATTTTACGTTATATTTGTTTTTAAGCTTTTATGAAATGTAATTTGAAGCAACGTCATATTCAATAATCTTGTCTCTTTTCATTTATTTTTTATTTCCATTACAGAGCCTTTCCTATATTGTAGTCACCTTGTCAAGCTTGTTTGTGTACCATTGTGTTATTTATCTGAAATGCTTTATAACAGATGTTTTTTTCTCTCTCTCCCTCACTGTTTCTCTCTTTAGGAGTCATGATCAATACAAATTCACGTAAGGTGCTTGTTTTAACTCCCACGTGTTCCAATATTCAGTTTTCACCACATGCGTCCAATTCAATTAACTCAGAAACTGGATGCTTTTATGTTGCTCGATGCTGCTATCTGTGTATTGCGCTTCTACCTATTGAATAAGTGAATAAAGTTTCTGTTGGCTGTCGTCTGTTAAGCAAATCATATCCCTTTCATAAGTATATCATTTAACCTTTAATTATTTTGGTCTCTGGATATGTTGCCCTGTTTGTCGTACAGGGATAAAACACTCACCTTGTATCCTCTCCCTTAAAGATTTGCAGTATGTTTGCAACGGAATCGTGTATTATTTACTTGCCTGCTTTTTTTAAAAAAAATATTTCCTGGGGAATATTAGGACGATAGCACTTTACAAACATTGCATCTTGAGTAAGGAGACGTTTTTAGCTAGTCATTCGTTCTGTTCACCTTATGTTATTTTGGTTTTATCTCGTTGAAATTGTTGATAAATTTGATTGATAATTAGGTATTTATCTTGTGCCAGTTAAAATGGTATAGATAAGATGGGATTACTTTGCGTTTGACAGATTGCCTTACTGGCGTAATTAAAAGCCAGCCGAACATGTGTCTACTGCTCGAACTCCTATCCCCAACAGTTAGTAATATTTTTACAATAAGATTTCAATCAATGTCGATTTATATCAACAATTCTTTGTATATTGCGCTACCATGTGCTGTTCTGAACATTTTGTTCACACAAATTTGAGTTTACATTATTCAACCAACTTGATAGTAGCGTAAACTAGCCTAATGAAAAATGCACGTATTTATCTATTCGCATTAAACAGGTATTTTAATATCTGCTCAAACGGGTTTTCCTACTACAAGGGATGATACTGCATACATGTCTATCTTTTGTCACGTTTAAAATAAGCAAATCAACGTGGGTACTATCTTGTATGATTTTTTTTAAAAAAATGATATTTCTTAATGAGATTTTGTAAAGTATCAGCATGAGAAAATTATAAATGTTTTTAGCAATGGCGATATCGATTATGGAACTATTTTTTCTATCTATCTATCTATCTATCTATCTATCTATCTATCTATCTATCTATCTGTCTGTCTGTCTGTCTGTCTGTCTGTCTATCTATCTATCTATCTATCTATCTATCTATCGTTAATCCATCATCTGTCGGTCTGTCTGTCTGTCTACCCACCCGTCCATCCATCCATCCATCTATCTATCTATCTATCTATCTATCTATCTATCTATCTATCTATCTATCTATCTATCTATCTATCTATCTATCTATCTACCCGTCCGTCCGTCCGTCCATCAATCCATCCATCCATCCATCCATCCATCCATCCATCCATCCATCCATCCATCCATCCATCTATCTATCTATCTATCTATCTATCTATCTATCTATCTATCTATCTATCTATCTATCTATCTATCAGAATGAATAGATCTTAAAATGTGTCCACAACTCTAGTATACATTTATGTCCTTGATGAAGAGGGACGTTAAGAAGGTATAACAATGAACCTCATGCAACAAAAAGCTGACTTGAGTGTAACTTTGTTTATAATTAATTTTCCACATCTTTTAGTCATTCAAATTGTCATTGACTAAACTTACATGACTAGTTACTTTTCAATGTTCTGTGTACCCGTTATAGTATCAAATACTAATTACGCTCAACGACAAATAGTGCACATTTTTAATAAAAACCCTTTATTACATTTAATAATAAAATTGTTTAAGTGGCGATTTTAACTGTCGTCACTATCAAGTCTAAAAATAAAGGAAAACTAGGGTATTATTATTCTCGTGTGCCACGTGAGGATGCAAAGCTCACGGTTCGCATCTTCATTGTTAAGGTGGAAAACACTGAAGATTGTCTTTTTGTTGCGCTTGGCTGTTGACGATATTTCTTGAAGAAATCAGTCATATTCTCCAGGTCCTTATTTAATACTCCCTCAAGCTCAGCAAATGAGCGACTTTGTGTCCCAAGAGCAATGCTATCTGCATACATGAACTTGCGCGATTGTATTACAATCAAACAAACTTGGCGAAAGAACAGAACCTTGTGGGAGTCCATTATTCTGACCCTCCATGAGCTGAAACCTTCTCTGATGTGTACTCTGAAGCGCCTGTTGCGAAGGACAAGTCCAATAATCTCAACTATATAATGCGGAAATATTCTGGAAATTTTCAACAGCAGTCCTGCATGACAGACCGTGTCATATGACGTTAAATCCAGAAAAACAACTCTACTTTGAAGATTCCTCTGAAATCTATTTTCAACAAATGTAGTCAGGGCAAGGATTTGATAGCAAGTGCTACGGCCATGCCTAAAGCCTGAGTGCTCAACGGTTATGATATTCTCCACATCAGGGCCAATTCTTTGGAGAATCAGGCGCTCCGGTACCTTAAAACAGACTGAAAGCAGGAAGATTGGCCGATAACTCGCCTCATTATTTAGATCTTTGCCAGACTTTAGTATCGCAATAATCTTTGCATGGTGCCACAAAATCGGCATGCACTTTTCCTTAACAACCTGGTTGTAAAATGCAGCAAGCCTTCGAACCAAGATGCTTCTAGAGCTCAGGCAAAATGTTGTCACATCCTATTGATTTGCCTGGTTTGATGCTGCGTAGCACCGTTTCAATTTCAATTGTTGTAGATGCTTCTGGAATATTTTGGCCTAGTTCATCTGACTTTAGATGACAGTATTGTTGCAACCCATCTCGTGTTTGACGTCGGTGCTCTTTCTCCAGGGATGCTTTTACCATTTGTAATAAAAGGTTAGCTACAGCATTTAGCTTGACAGCAGGGTGAGTTTGAACTGGTGGTTGCTGAGCGGTACCAAGTCTTTGAATCAAGCTTCAGCATTTCCGGCTGGAGCGCTTAAAGATGAGTGATCTTGTAGGTTCCTCCCAGCGAGTGAGCCTAGCAGTGTCCAGGGAATGGATTAGGTGATCTGCTATATATGGATCTCCAGATGCTTCATATTCCTTGAGAAGAGCCTGACATTCTTCATTCAAACAGAGTGTAAAGACTGGATGATGGACAGACAGACTGAGTTTCTGCCTTGATATGACTCCTTGGAAGCGGTGATAGAATCCCTGTAGGGAGATGGTATCGTGACTATGCTTCAATCAGTGCGTCAGCGTACTTCTTCCAATCTGCTTTGTGGTAGTTCCAGCGCCACTGTGAAGAGCTGTGAATAGCTGGCAGCTGAAGTCCAATGTGGGTAAGTACTGGTCTGTGCTGACTGTGTGGGAAGTCATCTAGAACAGTTTGGCTGACTGACTGATGATGGTCACCAATGGAGCTGACCCAATAGATGTCCGTTGCCGTCTAGTAGAACGGAATATCCCACATTGCCTGGAATCGTGGGTCAGAAGGAGGTCGTTGTTCGTTGTCCACTATACCGAGTGTTCCCCGTCTTCATCAGAGTGTGAGTAGCTCCAGTCAGGGCGATGATTGATGAAGTCTCCAATATAAACGGCTGTGTGTTCGAGATTTGGAAGTATATTGTTGTCTAAGTGGACATTAGACGGTCTGTAGACATTGGCAATTGTGTACCTTCCAGCTTGAACCACATCGCAGAATCTGGAAGAAGAAACTTGAGAGGCATCAGTAATGTTTCAGCGTGCATACAAAGCACGACATAATTTGGATTCAGGTGTTGACGAAAAAAGGCCAAAGCCTACAATGGTATATCGTGCTGCCACCTGGTCTGCTATGTGAGTCTCCCGCAGACAGATCGTGCTGATGATGGTTCGTTTGGCTGCTGAGAGACCCTTGACGTTAAATTATATCCGGTATTAATTTGTTTCGATTCGATTACAAACGGTATTTAAGTGACAAATCAAAATCATGGTACAGTATGTTTCCAAATTAGACCGCAAGCCTGCCAACAAACGTCTTAAAGTAGAAATAAACAAATATGTCAGAGAAAAGCCATTACAAGTAAATTGACAGTCTTCAAAATGTGTTGTTTAATTACGTTGCGCTCTGAATCCTGTTCGAACTTTGTCATACGCATCCAAAACTTTATTGGCAAAGTTCATAGTATCCATCGCGCAAGGAATGTTAACCTGAAAATATAAATTAATAAATTATGACAAAATATATTATTTAAATAATTTTATATACAATATAAATTTGTAATCAGTAGTTCTCCTAAAATTATTGTAAATTTTCTGCACTTTTATAGCTGTAGGAATGCAGCCATTAATGGCATTAACACAGAATTGAGAAACAAATCAATACAAATCAAACGTTTTTCTTGAACATATATAATAAAAGAGACAATGTTATCTTCTTTAGTAGATAGATCTAAGGAAACATTTCATTAGTGAAATGGAAAATATTTTTGACACCAGTGTCATTACACTTCATTTGTAAAATATTTCCTTAACTACTCCAAATAAGTAGGTATCCCCTATTTTATTACAACTAATTTTTACTACACTTTAATCCCGTCCGTGCTTGGGAAAACACACGTATCTTTAGATATTGAAGTTGTCTTGTCTCTTCTTTTGTTAAATTTGCAATTCGACTGAAAACATTTGAATTGCCTACAGTGTAATTTTATGTTGTATTGGGATTGTAAAATTCCAAAATTAGGTCTATTTAATACATCGGTCCGCATGGCAGTGTTTCAGTAGTAATTATTCAATCTATACTTAACCTGTACTTGTAAACAAAAATCAATATACCAGTAAAGCAATCTTTATTCTCCTGGATTTATTTCCAAAAACTTCTACCCGAAATAAAAAGTCGCTCAAAATTATAAAACTGGTTGAAAGAATATCTTCTACTAGATTATAGGCAATTTGTTTCTATAATGAATGACAAACTATTTTAATGTATATAATTCAACACTTTGTGTACGTTGTCAGGCTTGTTTTCATTACTTAATATTCATCAAGATGACAAAATATGACACGTAGACCACCATATTATCGACCTTCTCATTTTACGTCGAACTTTACATCTTTTAATTGGCCAAAAGATATTTTGTTTGCATTTTAAAGAGTTTCTGTTGAAAATAATTAACCCTATCAAACATCAGCATACCAACTCAAACTTCTGTATGAAGTCGATATAAACCTGCGATTATGGTGAGAAGGACGATGAGATAAGATTTATAGAGAAATAAACCCAAATAGTGAAAGACAAATGATGGCTAGCCTAAAACCAAAACAATAACAAAGACACTTCACCCACAAAACAAACCGCAAACAAAACAAAACAGAAGCAAATAAATTAAACCCCATCAGACCCCAACAAGAAACAAAACAAAAACAAACATAACACAGTAGGGCACCATTTTTCTACCAAAAAGAGAAATATTTACGTATTGTATATCCGGAAATATGAGCGTCATGTTTAAGTGCTCTAATGACACAAATCTACGTACAAGTCTTAATCTCGACCTGCATGACCGCTTAACATCTATTCTTATATTTTAAAGTAAGCAATTTGAATTGAAATAATGTATACGCTATTTGCAGAAAAGTCATTGTCTTCTTTACTTTATTTTAATTTTAATTTTAGATTTTAAAAAATGATTTCTGACTAATTATAAAGTATTTCTACTTTATAGGTAATCTTTCAGGGCATAATCAGGAAATGATAATCGGTCATGTAAATACGTGATTCAATAAATATTAGCCCGGTTGTGTTGCCGAACTATTTTGAATGTCATTTAAAATCAACCATATATATATATATATATATATATATATATATATATATATATATATATATATATATATATATATATATATATATATATAAAGAATACAAATCATATGGCGAATAACAACCCTCTCAAGCGTACTGGATCCACCAAGGGATCACGTCTGTCAGGGATTAATTAAAATAGATGCAATAAACTGACGACGAACAGTACGAAACTAGTAACTAACTAGCCTAAGCGCTTTCGACTCTTAATGAGTCTTTTTCAAAGGCAAATACAAAACATAGTTACGACAAACAAATAAACACAAAAACGTTGCGTTTGTAAACCTCTACATTTCTATCTTCACATGTGTTAAAACTATAAATACAACCAGCTTGTGTAGACTAGTTGCGGAAACTGAAAACGTTGTGACAACGTTTTCAGTTTCCGCAACTAGTCTACACAAGCTGGTTGTATTTATAGTTTTAACACATGTGAAGATAGAAATGTAGAGGTTTACAAACGCAACGTTTTTGTGTTTATTTGTTTGTCGTAACTATGTTTTGTATTTGCCTTTGAAAAAGACTCATTAAGAGTCGAAAGCGCTTAGGCTAGTTAGTTACTAGTTTCGTACTGTTCGTCGTCAGTTTATTGCATCTATATATATATATATATATATATATATATATATATATATATATATATATATGTATGTATGTATGTATGTATGTATGTATGTATGTATGTATGTATGTATGTATGTATGTATGTATGTATGTATGTGTATGTGCGTGCTTGCGTGCGTGCGTGCGTGTGTGTGTTGTTACGACCATATAGTTAAATTACATGTGTGATAAGATTAAAAATTTTCTATTTTATTGCAATTTTAATTTGATCTCATTTTTATATCATTAAATGTGATTATAATTATGATAATGATTATGTTTGCATGGGTATGGTATTTTGTTAGAATCACGGTGTTTACTTAAAATGTAAACGTGACGTGACTCGTTTAAGCATAATTTTAGCATGAAGGCTTTGTTGCAAGTAAACAGTCAGGGAAAGCTAGGCAAATGATTGGCTGTGACTGAGGTTATTTCCAATTATACTTGTTTACGTTTTTGTAATGCACTGTGTTATTCGAAATCGTCACGTGTCCCTCGTGCATGTGTGCATGGGGTGATGTATTAGTTGGCTTTAAATACTCACGTATCTGCGAAATAGTCAGTCATGGTCTAGAGTCACATGATAACATCTTATAGAGTTTCTAATACCTTAAAAAGTCATTCCTGTGATGGAAGGAGTTGCTCGTTCGTATGTATGATGAGCAACATTCGTTTTCTCAGTGGTGATATCTGTACTTTATCTACTTTCTAAATAATAATTATTTTCCCTAGATAACTACACAACTGGCTTTGGAGTGAAACAGATTCAGACAATATCAATTTAGAACTGTTTATTCACAGGACTATGTCTTGTCACAACTTTAGTACAATTTTTTGGATCTTTTTCATAAATCGTAAGTCTTTTTTCATACATTTACCTTTTCAAAGTGTTTTCTACGGAAATAAATTATTTTTGTTAAAATTAACAACGTCTGTTGTGGTCACTCTTTTTGTATTACATTAAACAAGCCGATATGTAACTATATATATATATATATATATATATATATATATATATATATATATATATATATATATATATATATATATATATATATATATATATTTATAATTGGATATCACGGATGTTTGATTTTATTTAGGGTTAACTATTAATTATGGTGTCAACAAAATAGGTAGCAGTGGTTTGAAGAACTTTAACAATTAATGACATGTGGGATTTCAAGATAAATTAATGTCAATAATGCTACTTTTTACAAGAAATTTAATAAATAAAAAAATAGTAAAATAGGAATTTAAATTCTTCAGTTTTTCACGAATTAAAAAGTGTTATAGTCAATTTGAAATCTATTAAACAAGTAAAAATGTATTAAAATTTATGTGTGGACCTTTTAATTTCCATAATTTTATTTTAGCATAAAAACCAGCCGCATATTATATTGTTAGTTTGTAGGAGGGTGTTAAAGGTTTTTGACATTATTTTATGGGGAGTCACTGAAAGTTTGACTGTTATTGACAAAGGGGTAGGTAAAAATTTGCCAAAAATTGTTGACATAATTAATAAACGTCATCTAAGGTGGTTTGTGGGTGTCTTTCGTAGAACTAATCTCGTCATATTGGTTTTGCTATTTTTGCATTTGTTAGGAATGTAGAAAGACATACAGCCTTGTGCGTTAGCCCTTTTTATCTTATTGTTATATTACACGGTCCCTATTCTATCACACACACACACACACACACACACACACAAACACACACAGTTAGAGCTTTTAAACTCCGCCGATAATTTCTGGCTCTACTGTTGGAGATAATTGAAATATCCGCTGTCATCAGATCTGATGAGTGACAGTTCTAGCTTGTCACGAGCTGCAGTAGAACATATACCCGATATTTCATTATTAATTACGAGCAATACGTTGATGTCACGAAAGTTAAATTTATCAAATTATATCATCAAGCAACCAAGGACAAGTACAATTTCTTTTTTTTTTGACAAGATAGTGCGTGATCCAGCTAAAATTTTTCGTTTTTGCTTCGACTCGTTTTTATATGCGAATCCTATATAGAAAATAATGGACGAGCATCAACAAAGAATGGAGTTAGTAAAAAAATTCTTAAAAATGGAGCAGCTATGAAGAAAAAACTGGAAGAAGCTCGGCGTGGGCAAGTACAAGCGAAGGAAGTAACTGCTAAACTTTTCAAACCTGTTACTGAATCAGTCCTTACCAAACAACCATAAATATCTGCACTATCCGCAGACGAGCTTAAAAATTGCAGGTAAAAGGTTTGTTAGATTTACTCTAAAAAAGATCAAAAAAAGAGAGTAAAAAATTAGCAGAGGAACTTGTGAGACACACTGAAGACTCTGCTGCACGACAGACCAAATTAAACAGATTAATAAACAATCCTCTTGCACGTCAACATGCGATAGTTACGTGTTACGTATATGTAATTAAATTGCGTGTGTGTAAGGTTTAAAATTGTTTTTATTTTGTTTTTATTTTCACTTTTATTTCAATGTATTTTATTCCAATGAATATTTTTTCTCGGATTCGGGATTAAATTTTAGTAGTGAGATATATCTTTTTGTAGTGAGATATATTTTTTTTTATCACAAAGTTTGTTTACTCAAGTCGACAAAGTGTTACGTGAGAATTATCATTTAATCAGTCAACGATGAATGTATATTCGATACACGTGTGTCAGACCCGGAATTTAAAACAGTTAAAATTACACAAGGAGCCTACAACATAACAGACCTAAATAAGACCATAAAGCGATGATAACAAAGGCAGGCAGTAAAGCTGATAATTTCGAACTATCGCCAAACTATAATACATTACGCGCTAGAATAACATTACAAAATGGCATGGCGGTCAGTTTTCACTAAATAGTATTGCATCGCTGATCGGATTCAAAGATAGTAGAATTTAGTACAGTCTGAGTTAGACCGATACATTTGACGGCCAACTGCCAGTAAATATAACTAACGAAAACACAATACTAATCAATTGCTCAATTGCGTCTGTATCTTACTCAGCCCAGAGTAGTACAAACGTTATATAGTATTTTTGCGAGACGTTTCACCAGGATCCATCACGCAAATTAATCCGCGTCAAGTCATTTATTATCCGATTAATCTCGAAAATTAAATAACAAGTATCACAATGCAACTCATAGACCAATCGGGTAGACAAATAGGTCTTAACAACGAAATAGTCGCGTATTATTTACACCTGAGCGCAAAAGCAAGATCAATTTTGTGAGCCTACATTTTATAGACGAAGATGAGACGAGGAAACGTTTATAGAAAAAAAAATTCATACGTGGAATATTTGGGAACGTATTTACTAAAATTATAGAAAATGTCCCAGGAATTGGACGTAAAGTAGCACCAATTGCATTTGCACTTGACGCAGGTAAAGCTTTTGCGACGGGAAGGTTCTTCTGAGGATACTGCAGTAGGACAAATGATTGCTGATAAGATTAGAGGCCCTTCCACATCGGAAATAAACGAGCGTTATAGAGAGATGCGCCAACAGCTAAAATAAAACTAGTGAAGAAATAGTACATAAACTTGTAAGGAAAACAACGCCGACGAACCCTCTGCTTTTAAGTCGACGACGACGATTTTGTGTGTTCGGCGATGCTATCGTTGCAATTGTATGTAGCGATTATAAAATGCTGGCTAAAAATCATTTCGATCTTGCCGAGGAACACAATGCTGCTGTTGATGTAATTGAGTTCGAATATGTCGAGTATCTCGATGAAAATTCGAACGAACTAAATAAATCCCGGGTTAGAATTTTTAAATACACGCGAAGAGGACGTGTTTCTACTGCCGCATACGGCAGTGTTAGAAGCGCTTGGGAAAATATTAACAGTGCTAGGTGGTGATATTACAGCTGTTGTAGAAATCGTGCTCAACGACGGTTGGAGCTTGTTTAAGAGTGCACGATATCAACTGGCGAGTCAAACCGTAGAAGATATTTCAATGCATTTGCCTATAGCATTTTACAATACTTAACATCGTTTCGTTTAGCGATGATTACCCTAGATCAGTGGCCACAAATATGATGTGGTTTAAAGATACCTGATTCGAGATAACTGCCTCAACAAGTTATTTCAAGTGGTGCTTTTACACGCGGCGCTAATCCTGCTGAAGATGCTGTAATTGTTAAAGATTTTCTTAGATAGAATGCTGAAAATTTGGAATATCCGCACCAGCTTTAGCCTCTTATTATAATAATCTTCGTATAATTCCACCACGCTCAGCCGAAGATGGTTTTGCGATGTTAAATTTTATAAACTGCGTCATTAGTACCCGTAACAGAAGATACAACGAGGGATTTTCCAATAGAAAAGCGTTTCCGCAGAATTTCGCCAAATAACGATGATGTTTCCGTTAAGTACAATCTTCGGATTTTGCCGTGAGTAGAACAAATTTTTCAAGGACTAAAGCACACGCTTATTTTAGATCAAACTAATCAAAGCGATTGTATAATGCATGCCGATGGAGTGGCTGAAGGACAATTTGCAATCACAAAATTAGCGTTCTGGATGCTGCGTTACGGGTCCCTCCGCAGCTAAAACTATAGAACACGAATCATTATTGACCAATTACATGAAAAAGAAATATTTTCAGCAGAACGTGATTTATCAAACAGCAATTCATAACGCAACTGATTACACGTGGCGATTGACAACCACGCTCAGCGAACAACTACCTCACACTTGTTCGTCGTATTCCAACCATAGGTACGTCGTAACGATCAGGAAATGAAAAATTAAGTATTCGATAACCCCGATTTTAGAAGAATATTTATGAGAGTAAATTCTAAACAATATTCCGAACGTGCAATCGAATGAAATTTCGCCGTAGACGCCACCAGAAACATCTCTCGATCTTACATGTATCTCATGGGAGCAATGCTAAAAATATCAGGACGCGAACAGTGAATCTCAAATATCAGTAGAAGAATTTCGTTCTCTTTACCCTATCTTTTATTTGGATTTATCAAAATATTCTGAACGAACAATCGGATCGACTGCTGCTATTGAAATACACTGGAAACTTGGCGCTGTGCCAGCCGAACAGTACAACGTATACGCTCTGGTTGTCAGTGATAGATTCTTGGCGATCTACGAGACTAAATGAAGAATAACTGCAAGTTTAATCTAACAATAAGATATAGCATAATGTAAACCAAGTATACTACGGGAGAAATATATCTAACGCCAAGCCAAGTTGAAAAATTATCAGTGGCGATAGCTAAACACATTTATGTTTCTTTAATGATATCTCCGACGACAGACCTTAAATAAAACACCGGTTAAAGTAATGCTAACGCAACACCAAATCGATAAATACAATCGCAAGGCTCTGTTAGCAGGATTAGCGAGAAGGAATCGGACGCTGAATGACTCTACCAGTAACGATACGACGTTGAGTACTTTCGATATGTTAGAAAACTTGATGGACGTTGCCGGATTTTGCTGAGTATTTTCCAAAGACGAGCTCAACGACGTACCAGAGGGTGGTTCGTGCATTGTAAATATAGCAAGTTTTAACGACGTCACTGGCACTCACTGGGTTGCTGTCAACGACAGGCATTTAATTTATTTGTTCATGCTAGCTCTGAGCAATCTCATAAAATATATTTTTTTCAAGAATTTGATCAGATAAACTACTTGTCCAATCAAACAGCTGCCGATCAGAACATTCGCGTGTGGTTATTATTGCATCATGTTTGTTTATTTTATAGTTTAATAAGCAACCTTCTTGCTCAAACGATTAGATGGCAGTTCATTTTTGTAAACTTGCTAAAGCTTGGAGTTTAAATTTGTGTGGACATACAAGTATTTAATGTCAACATACTGCCTCAAGTGTAGAATGGAAACAGAAAATAATAGAACAATGCTAAAAAGGAATTGCATAGTTTGTGGTGAAAGAAAATCATTTTACTAAACAACACTTGTGGGATCTGGTGTAAACAATGTTATTTTAGTCGAAGATTAATTGACCACCCATTACAGTTTATTTCTGCTTTCTTCGCGGCTGACAAAAATTTCACTTACTGTTTTAGTGAAAAGTGACAAAAACATTAGTTTGGATTTCTTGTTTTGTGAGGGTCAAAGCCCCAGGACGTTAACGGGAATTTAACATTGGAAAATCGACAAATCTATTTTTGTTTCTACTTTTACCAGCTTTTTCGTTAATTTTATGAGTAAAAATTAGTATTAAAAAAAACCGGCAAAAAATGAACAAATAACCGGAAAAAAAAACGGAAACAAAACTATTTGTTGACCTTCCATTGTTAATTCCCTGTTAGCGCCATGGGGTTTGGCCCTCAAAATATGAGCAATCCGACCAATTTTCTAATGAAAAAATTTACAAAAACAACAGAAAATGAGCCAAAACTGGCACAAAAAGCAGTTTTCGTAGATTTTTCTCTCATGATGAAATAATTTTGAATTTATAATAATTTGTGATGTTATCACGGCTAACAATAATTTTTGTGTGCAGAATAAAAATAAAATAAAATACATCTGTGATTGCGATAAATATCTTTGCAACGAAACAGGTTTAAACATCACGTACTGCAAATCGTGCCATTGCCGTGAGGTTGTTGGCAGCGGAATCTACATTCACAAATGGATTTGAAATTATCGAAACCGAACAAGAACTACAAAAAATGAACAAGATGTTTTCATCATTGAAAAAGTGATTAGGAGAAAAGGCAATAAAAGTTTAGTGAAGTGACGCGGGTATAGCGATAAATTTTATATTTGGATCCCAACCCGGTCGATAAAATAATGTTTCTGTAAATTTCCTCATTATTGCGTTTGACAGATTTACATTTTACTGGTTTACGTAACGTAGCTTGATGCTGCATGTGATTGTCGTAGAGAGTCATTTAGTTAAAAATCTTGACGAATATAAAATCAAATTTTATATTTTTCTGTCGGCCAGGAATTTTTATGTTCACAAAAGGTTTGATCAGCTGCCAAAAAATAGTTTTTGTTCGGCAACAGTAAAATTAAATTTCAACCCTTTTTTGTAATGTGATATTTTACGTTTTACTGTCCAGTTCTTGATCTGCCGTAATTGTTTTTATCGACGACATCGACTCTGTGGTCCTGTTCTCCATTGTCAAATAAAATATCTTCGTTATAGCTAGAAAACATAGTTGGTGATTGGAATCTTGTCTGCGATTTCGTCGTTGGTGATTGTTTCACTTGCGATTGTATCTACCGCGTACATATCAGCAAGCCTTCTGATCAAATCCATATTATAATATGTTTTTATTTAATTTCTTAACCAGGATATCTTAAGATAATCCAGGCATCGTATTTGCTTGAAGATTTGAAGATGTTGATCTTTGTACCACATCAGCAAAAAATGTTACTACGCTGGTATTTATCTTATAGTGTTTCTCAGCATTCAAGATAAATTTAAATTTAATTTCCTCGTCTGTTTTGAGATTCAGCAAAACAACGGGTTTTACTGTACATTTAAAATTGAAATACCTCGTCTTTTTCTCACATTTTCCTGCTGAGAAACCAGCTCCAAATTTTCCAGTCAATTATCAGTTCTTACGCTTTTAATGTGATTGATCACCAAACCATCGGGTGTAGGTCTGTTAAACACCTCTTAAACAAAACGATGGCTACGATAACAATTTTGATCGGTTAGCGTTCCTCTAACAGTTACCTTTAGTTACCCGGTATTACTCACAACATCAACAGCATTTTTAGTTCTTATATATCTAATAATTCCTCTGTCAGAAGCCTCATATAAATAATACCGGGTGTGGATAAAACTTGTCTTGTAAAGATAAGTTTTCGATGTTGTGATCTGTAACCGCGCCGTTAACATGATATACACATCGTCCTTCTGGAATTTCGCTGCAGAACAAAGTGAAAATAAAATCTTTTTCAACATTTCCGTTCTCACAGTACGATCACCTTTAACAATGATTTTATAACCTGCTGCGTTGCTTTACCTATCGGTGTATAAGATAGTTTGCTGTGTGGATTCGAGATTATCCAAACCGATCCAACTCTATTGCGGCGAAAACCCTGCTGTTTGGCTTCTCGAGCAGTTGATTGGCAAGGTCGATGATATTTTGATCGCTTAAAAATAATAACTACAGTGATAAAACTGACGCATTGGACAAGAATCCGATCACGAGCAAGCAGAATTTTGTCATATTTGTGAAAAAGCTTTTAACTCGCCCGATAATTAAAAAAAGTACATGACCATTGCCATATCACAAGATGGTACTGCGTAGCGGCTCACGATCAGTTTAATTTAAGGTTTCATGCTTCAGATTTTATTGTGGCTGTTCTTCACAACTTCTGAGGATACGATAACTACATTATCATAGAAGCTTTTGGTGATCCTGACATAAAATCTCGTTTAAAACTTGATGACGTGATGAAGTGCATTCCAAATCATTTTGAAAAGTATATGTCCGTTAAGCTAGGTAAGTTTTGTTTTATTGACAGCCTACAGTTCATGTCAGCATCGTTAGATGAAGTAATAAACAGCGCTGTTTGCACTGGTAGCGAGTTTGATAAACTGTATTGGAGATAAACATAATTTTGGAGATAAACATAATCTACTGACCAGTATTTCCGTACGAGTTTTTGATGATTGGAGTAAATTTGATGAAATCTCGCTACATGACAAGGACACATTTTACCTGCACCTAAAAATTAAAAATATTCAAGATGATGAGTACAAATATTCACAGGGTATCTGGAAAGAATTTGATTGTAAGACGTTTGGTGATTAGCATGATTTGTATCTAAAAACTGACGTGTTACCGCTGGTGGACGTATCCGAAAGTTTTCGTCGAGTAAACTGATTTTGAGAAAAACTTCTTTAAGCTGATGAACAACGCCATTTTTGGTAAGACGATGGAAAATATAAGAAAACGAGTAAATGTCGAGTTACTTAATGATATCCATTGCAGAAACAAACTTTTGTCAGACGATGATTTTGTAAGCATGAAAATTTTTAATGAAAATCTTGTTGCGATACAGCGACGAAAAAAATTTAAAACTAAACAGGCCGAATTTACGTCGGAGCTTCCGTGTCAGATTAATCGAAATGGCTGATGTATGATTTTCATTACAATTTTGTTGAATATCAGTGGCCGTCCAGTCAACTATTGTTTACTGATACCGATTCACTGAAATCGAATGAGAAATGTGAGGACGTCTATCAGGATAAGCACAATGATCAACATCTGTTTGAACTTTTCGATTACCCTTGTGGCAGTACATTTCACGATAACACACATAAAAAGTTTGTTGGTAAGTTCGAACATTAAACGAACACGAGCATCATCAAATACTTTATCGGATTGCGCAGTAAAATGTACGCGGTATTGTTAGACAATAATAAAATAACAAAAAAGCAAAAGGCCTGCCTCGCGATATTGCCAACAAATTTATGAAATTTGACGATTGCATGTACGCTCTCGATGGCTGTGTTAGTTTTATAAGAACAATAGCTATTCGAGCGAATTATCATAGACTAGAAACAGATGTCATTGAAAAATTTCGATGATAAACATTATTGCAAAAACGAAGTAGATACATCTGCGCTTGGGTACTGTCAGGAAACATATCTATTCGATCTTATATTCGTTGTCTAGGGTATGAAATTTTGTGTAAACAATATAAATAATGTTTGAAATTTTGACAGTCACACATGGCTACAATAGCAAGATCAAATATCTAAAGCTTGACGGCAAACAGTTGACAGTTGAAATTAATAATGAAATATTTTGTAAATGCTTTGGCGCAGCTGCTGAAACTGTCGCTCATCAGATCTGATGACAGTGGGTATTTCAATTACCTCGAGCAGTTGCGCCAGTAGTTATCGGCGGAGTTTAAAACTTTCACGACTCGATCAGTCAACGGAAATATACTAAACTTACCATCAATCTCGATCGGTCAAAAGTATTTTTGATCAACATATCCTCTTAACAAGCTGCAAATGAAGGATTTGTTCGAATATCGTCGCCGTGGGAAAGGTAAAGTAAAGTTTAGTCTCTACAATCGCGACGATGAAACATTTCTAATATCAATAGTTGACACATTGATCATTGGTGACGAGATATAAACAATAAAAATAAGGTTTAGAAATTTGACAGTAACAGTTGTAGGGCAAAGGCTGGTTATAGAACAGAGACCTCTAAAATGCCCCCTCCCCATGTGCGTCGAATATATTGTCATATAATGCTGATCACAAAGAATGATGACGTTGAGATGATGAATCATGTGTTTTGGTCACTAACTAGATGGTGATCGTAGGGTGTTGATGAGGTAGTCTATCTGTACTTGTTTAGGGGTCTCTGGGCTAGAAGCAATTTTCACACCTACTACTGAGAGAGTGCAATTTTGAATTGAGAGAATGGTAAATTTACTTGGGTAATAACGTCGTTAACCTTTCTACGAGTACAGCTCAAGGGCATATTTTTCGTACTAATTCAAAAAGGACGGAGGGTGTGAAGTTATTGCAGTCCTAATTTCTGTCAGCGTTTTTGGTTAATAACCGGAAGTGAAATTATTTTTATCGTGATTTCTATTAGCGTTTCAGGTTTTTCGCCCGGCAGTGAAGTTGTTATAGTTTTCCAATCCAACAGTGTTGTTGGTTTACACCTGTTAAAAAGTTATTGTAGTTCTGATTTCTACCTTTGCGCGCGTATATATATATATATATATATATATATATATATATATATATATATATATATATATATATATATATATATATATATGGGGTGGGGGTGTTCCTTACTCACCTTTACGTTGGTGGCTGTTAGTAAATGTTATAACTATTTTCAGCATTGTTTATTCAAGGATATATGATGATATTTAATGGGTTTAAAGATAACACATTTATCAAGGGGTATGAGAAGATGCTTCTCCTCTTCTTTTTGCAATTAATTTTTGCGTGACTTACATGACGAAATCTGCACATTATATTTAACAACATAGGGTGAACAATAAAATATTACTTTAACGCAAAGGCATCTGCAACGTAAACCAGTTGAAATGTACCTCGTTGAACTCTACAGATTTTAAGATTATGCTAAATAAAACTGCTTTATATACCGAAGAATTAAACGTACATGTGTCTTGATTCCGATACAGATGTAGAAGGAAGCATTTTAACAAGAGCAAAGTAAAAGGAGCTAAATATACAACTATACGCTGTGTCAGTAAGACAATATTAAACAAAATCCAATCAGTTTGCTACTTTAACAGGGTAGGGTCATCAATATTGATTTGAGACATTTACCCCTTTTCCTCAAAAACCACTAAAATAAAATAAAATAATACTTAAAATAAAAACCAGAAGCTAATATTTTGCAATAGTGACCGAATCGATAGTATTCCCCTTTCTGATGGATGAAGGGTTCCTACGCTAAAACACACACACACACACACACACACACACACACACACACACACACACACAGAGCTTCCGTCTATGTTGCGAGAGGTCGCGGGTTCAAACCCCGGCCGAGTCGAACGAAAGACTTTTAAAAATGGTACTAACAGCTGCATCGCTTGGCACTCAGCATTAAGAGGTTAGTGTTAGGACAATGGGTGTCAAAATCAATGGAAAACTTCACCCGGGTACCCGTTGCGCCGTTTAATGGGTAACCGGGTACTCGTTAGAACATGAAAGACATGTAGTACAACCCTAGTTACCCCACTAGCCCAGCATGCAGTAGCCATTTAGTAGTGGGCCGCTGATGCATAACGATTGGTCCTACTCCTAAATATATACTGGAGCTGCAACTCAGACCCGCGTACTGAATTTGATATATGATATTTTGATAGTGTTGTCGACAAATTATTTTTGTGAACGGGTACTCATCATTAGTTTTCAATGCCATGTTTCTTCACTAAGTCGGGTACCCAGTTATCCGGATACCCATCGACAGCCCTAGTTAGGACTTTTCGGTCTGCTGTCAGGAATTTGATGAAATGTGACTGGGTGAGGGACATCATGCCACATGTCTGCGACATGATACCACAGTGCTAGACATCAGTATAAACTGTCACACTGCAGACATCGTTGCGATACGACTGAAAAATTTGTTAAAGGTACGTTACAAATCTCTCTCTCTCTCTCTCATTCTCTCCCCCCACCCACACACCCACACCCACACACACATGCAAATAGTAAGTGACTGATAAACAAAATGATAGATTTTACATTATTAGTCGCTCCATTAATCTGTTCTGTTTCAAATTCTTGTCCTTTGTAAAATAATGTATTGTTCGTAAAGAGATTATCAAAAAGACCGTTTCCGCAAACGCGTTTTATTTGGTCTACCATGGGAAATGTGTTTCAAGTAATAAATGTATGAGAAAACATGTTATTGCTTTTAACAAATGTCATTCCAACGACCTAAAAGCTTTGAAACTGTAATGACTGCAACAAAGAATGAACCATAGGGACTGCTGTTTCTTTTTTCGCTGCTACATTACTGATTTGTTCTCATTGTGCTCTATATAATTTTTTTGTTTTTGTTGAGTAAATCATTAATGAATGACCCACAAACACAACATTAGTGCACCGGCTCAAAATGCTAAAAAACGCAAGCTATAAAGAAAAACAGATGAATAGTTAAATTAATAGATACTAACAAAAACCTCTAAATCGCAAAGTACAGCTAACGTGGAAAAATAAAATGGATAGATACAAATGAATGAACTCCTTACTAAGTATTATAGTTGTAGTACATACATGTCGCTTTGGATGCATATTGTAGCAAACGCCGCAGCTTCAATATCCAGTGATTGTTTAAGTGGCGGATAAAAGCAGGGATAACAAAGAGGCTAATTTGATGAGTTATTTTGCACAGAAGAAAAATAACTAAAAACTTTACAAGCAACGTCAAATCAAAATATTTTAGAAATAAAATATATATGCACAGTTAACTGTTATCAACTAGGACTGAAATATGCTACATCTAGAAAAAGAAAACCTCATAACTTTTTTTAAAAAAAAAATAGCTGTGTATTTTATATTATTGTTGAAAATATTATCGTATACTGAATGATACTCGGACAATTTACTTTTTTATATCGAAGTTACCGTAACTTCAGTGTTTCAAAATTCGTGTTATAAACGTACCATAGATTTAAGAGACAAACAGGGTTGAGGTTACCTAATCGTTTGCAAAATTTTCATAGATGAAGAAAGAAGAAAGAGAAGATAGAAAAACGCAGAAAGAAGAAAGGGAAATGTACTTTAAACAAAAAGACTTAGAACAGGCAAATGAAAAACACCCTCCCCAAGATTTTGATGTTATAGAAATATCAGGCTAGTACCTCTTTTAAAGGAAAACTAACTAGATCAGTACTTTCTTCCATTTGTGAAAATTGCTGAAGACTGTACTTATTTGCAAAGCTCGTGAAATCTACACTGTAATGTCGCTAAATTAAAGTGCTGACTATGATTTGGCTAATGAATGCATATTGAAGGTTTATGAGTTGGTGCCTAAGGCACATTCACAAAGGTTTAGAAACTGCATAAAAGAAACTGGACAGAGACATGTCGAATTTGCAAGGGAAAAAATAGCAATTATTTGATGGTGCTCAACCAAAAAGATTGATCAAGATTACAATAATCTCAGACAGCTCATATTAGCTGAAGATTTAGAATTTTTTCATAGTTACGTCAGACCTATCTTAATGATGAATATTTCAAAACATTGGAAAATGATGCTCGTACAACTAGTGACTATTTCCTAACTCAGAAAGATTAATTTATCTTGCATTTAGCTGTTAGTTTTGTCAAGAAATGATCTCACTCACATACGAGTACGAATACTTCCAAATCTCCAGCTGGCACAACTTTTAGGACTCAACATTTTTAGATTGATCATACATTCTTATCTATTTCTACGTGCATTTTTTGTAAGAAGATTGAACACCTGTTTACTTGTTGCCAAAGACTGAAAAATAAACGACAGATTAAAGACATAATTGTTCCAAATACTTATATTTCTAAGAGGTCACGGTCATGTACTGAATGCAATACATTTGCTGAGTCCAACAAAACTCAGTCTGATTTTATGGAGAAATACAAACCAGTCACATATCGAAAGGTTATGTACCACTTATTGATGTTTCTGCCAAGTCTATTATTATTGCAAGGGACATGGAATTTCTCATACTCTTTAATTTTAAGGTACTTTGCCTTTATCTGAAGAGTCTTCTTGTAATGGAAGTGTTTTTGTTCAGAGAGTAGAGTATGGCTTTGTTAATGTTGCTCTGCATAGTGTAAATTTATAGACTTCGTCACAGGACGCATGACAGTCAGAAGTTTAACATCTTTACCCATCGTGGATATTCATTTATTTATAGGCAATGACCTAGATAAAGGAAGGTTGTTTTTAGCTGGACTAGTTAAAGCTATAGATGCTAAGATGAAATCTATCTCTTGAATTTTCTGTGCCTATCAGTATAAAGCAGTTGATGCTGTTTTTGAATATGCATGTATATTTTCAAAAAATTAGCTCTAATTTTTATATAATTGCTGAACCCCAGACCAATTTATTGAATAAGAAAACTGTGTTACACTGGTCTGAAAAATGTTAGGAGGCTTTTGATAAGTTATAAAGGTCATACTTAAGAGTGCACCAGTTCTTTCAGCTCCAAGTGTCAGTCCGTAAAATGTCTGTTATTCCCAGTGATGTTGGAGTTGGTGGAGTATTGATTCAAATAGACAAAAATGGTGTAAGTCATTCAGTGTACCAGATAAATTATTCCACAACAGGAAAGGAATGTTTGGCTTTGATATTTGCTTTGCAAAACTTTGAAGTGTATAGCAGTTTATATTAATTTGCTTCATCTTCGGTTATTGTATTCAGTGATTACAACCCTTTACTTTCATTTCGAACATGACAAACAAAATCTTTTATTTTGTTAGAGTGGTTTTTGATGTTGCATGAATACACTATGAACATTAGGCACATCAAGGAAAAATGCGATTTAATTGCATATGCAATTTCATATGTATAGATAGACCAACAGATCAACATCTTACACATGATGCTATTGATTTACTGGATGGAATTATCTGCAGACAGCCACTTTTGGCTGTGCACATCGGTGTACATTTTATACACTTACTGGCATTTTTCGTGACTGAGGAGCTACCGTAGGCTGACGAGTTCTCTTGGTGAAATGTATAATGTATTTCAGGAGCAAATCATATTTTTGGTGACTTGCAAATCCACGTGGAATAGTACAACCATCTGTCCTGTGGCCATTTGAACTTTTACTGTTAATCACCGCAATTGATCTTTTATATTCTAATTACCATTTATACACCATTTACATCCGTTGATTTGGAAACCTACATATTGTCGTCGTTTTTATTGGGCGTTGTGGTAATTTATTGGTAATAAATATGTTTGAGATAAAATATTTTTCCATATAACCATATTTTTGTGGCGCTGTGTAGCCTTAAAATTCTGGTGCACTATAAAATCCTCAGTCGGGATAATTTACTCAATTGATTAAATTTACTCAGTAGAAATGTTATTGCAGTTTACTTTAAACATCCTTTTACTTTCTATATTTTCTATTTTGCTCTTATTTTAAGATCTAAAATAAATCGTTAGGCTAGCTATGCTACAAATTCCCAACACACTACCACTAAGGTAATTGATATAATTAAAGAAAAACCAAAGCATTACAAAATATAAGTCCAGTAGTCATTATTTATGTTGTATAAAAAAAAAACAAGTCAAATTAGTGGTGTACTTTGCTGATGGTTTTTGTAGTGTGAATAATCTGATAATTATAATGATTGGTCCATCCATACTCTAGGTGATAATAAGCATAAATAGGCGTGATTCTCTGTACGTTTAAAAAGTTTTATTCGTTCCTAATATTTTTAGATTTTAAGAAGTAAAACTGATCACGATTTGTCTACTACACACGGATGACGTGTCCTAGGTAAAGCTTTGTTGAACCCAATGAATGATGAAGTAAATCTTAAAGAAGTATATATGTTATTCTCTATAAATTTTAATTCCAATGTAATGTTTTTAAATTAAATATTGTAAGCGGGAAGTGATTATATTGCGAGGAAGATACCACGATTCCGTAAATTGAGTTTTGTCGAGTGTTGGCGAAACAGGTCAAGTGGCCCCCGTGTCGCAATACTGGCCAGTCCGCGAATAGTCTGGTTCCTTGTACAGTATGCATTTCACTTATGGAGGATATTAGGCAGGGAACCAGACTAGTCCGCGAATACAAACAGTAACATGGCGAGCGAGCCGGACTGGTGAAGACCAGTTTTGGGTTGCACATTCAGAAGTTGTATTTGCTTTCGATATATGCTTATAACTATATATGTTGAAATGTGTGTTGAGAATGTTTTTAAAACCTAAAAGCAGAAAAGTACAACAGTAAGAACGTGTTCATATTTTATATTTTGGAATTTTAAAAAAGCAAATATAATTTTATAATAAGTGCCTATACATTGTGTTCTATGCACAGATGTGATAAGAATTAAGTGATGTTGGCCAATGCAAAACTTAAATATTTACCACAATGCAATACATTTTTTTTAAGAAGGATGAGGTTCAATCTCATTTTATGTGAATGATATTCATTACCTACCCCAACACACACACACACACACACACACACACACACACACACACACAACCACCTAGGACTAATATCTTGAAAGTATACATCCAACACTGCAACACTGACAGATAATACTGAATTCTGGGCAAAGAGACTAGAAGTGGGACCGACTTGCGTGAGAAACAATATCCATTATAAGGGAGGTGTAAAAGGCGTTGAGATCGGTCTTAACTTAAGCATTAGTTTTTTTTATTATGTACTGTATTTTTATTATAAAAATACACAAATAAAATCTGCAAAGCAGAAATCGTAAGTATATTATTTAAACATGAAGGCGTTTCATTTTTATGATTCAGATACAGGGCATTTTACATGGAGGATAAAAAATTTATAATATATACATGTCTTTTATAATAGTTTATATACTGTATTGGTCAGTGCTAAAAGAAATTGGGGGGGGGGGCACAGGCCCTGGATTGATGACTTAAATAAACTCCCAAGCCGTGATTGAAATTCCACAAGCCCATACAGTTCATACTTGTCAACTCTAAAGCCGTGCGAAAAACTTCAAGATTTGGGGGGTATTTCCACACTTTCCTCCCGATCTCGTAATATGTCCCGATTTTTCGCAGAGAACTCGCGATTATTACATTATGTCTGTCAATTTTAATTTCTCAGAAGAAAAAAAGTCGTACGTAAATAGACATAACGTATGCAATCAATATTGCCATATTCTATTTTATCACTTGTGAATATTGTAGTGACGAAATCAGTGCTGGATTTATACATAAGCTAAACAAGCTACAGTTTTGGGCCTCGCAGTCTGAACTCAGTCTGAAGGAGCCTCTCAAATTTATTTTATACTAAAAATGGCCTTTATAGCTTCCTATAACCTAATGCCTCGCTATGTCAAAATCCTGCACAGGACAAAATAATTAATATCACACGACAATTTTTTTTTCTTCTTCAGTAAATAGAATCTTAAGATTAAATATTCTTAACGTAAATTTTAGATATTTTTAAAACCACTACTACAGTATTATAGTAAAATAAAAAATAAAAAAAATAAAATTGTCAACAATTAGTTTAAACCCCATGAATGACCACTGTGAATGCTGTGTAATTTTCGCTGCAAATAAAATCGCCATCTCCATTTCTGACAAACATACTCAGCCAGTTAACACCTGACATTATTCTACCGTATATGTAAAGTTTAATAACCATGACTAAATTAAAAGGAATAAAACAAAATATACAATGCAGAATATGTGCCCTCCCCCCGGAACTAATTAGGACTAAATATTGCATTCAGTAAACAGTGTTACATGCCTTAAGACTTAAACTTAAGGAAATTAAGTGGGACATAAAATGTGGGAAAACAGTTGCCACATGTACGGTAACTTGTGACGGCAGATTGAACTTTTACAATAAAGTTCTAGGCATTGTAAGTTACAACAAAATAGGGTATCGTTTATTTGCCAATCAATTGCTGGTGCTTACATACACACACAGTCGAACATGGTTTCTTGGAAGCATTTCCGAAGAGCAGTCTTTTTTACAACCTAAATACTAGAATAAGGATTAACTGTTAATTAGTCACACCGTCTTTATTGCTCGTATACGTAGAAAAAACTTATGCTATTGTGCAGTTTAGCCACAACTGACCAGAATATGGAAAAGGGGATTGTCCTGATAGATAATAAGGCGTATCACAGGGAGAAATGGCACGTCACATGGGTACTTGCATATTGTGGCAAGGAGTGGGGGTCAATAGTCGCCTCCTCCCCCCAATTTCTATTGACAGCCAGTTAATGTGAAACTTTGATTTTATCTCTGATCTCTTTTCTTTAAATCACTGCTTTTCAACTGCCCAAAGGACCGCTTTATATCAGTTCCAATCATTACAGATTGCCATTTATGCGTACTATATGTAATAGGCTTTTGACTGAAAGGGGGTTTGGGGTTGTTGTTGTGGCTTTTTTTTTTAAAATTTGCCCCCCCCCAAAGATTACTGAAGATTGTGTTTTCTCGAAACACGACCGTGTCAGGGGTTTAGAATCTTATTTTTAGCAAAGCTTCTATTTGATTAAAATCAGATCACAATTTCACCAAGGACAGAGGTGATTTGATTTAGATTGTGTCAGAGGCGTAGCTATGATATTTTGCGCCCGGGGACGAACTATAAAATTGGCGCCCCATCCCCCTCCCCGTTTAATCACATTTTTCTATTTTACTTATTATAATGTAACGTTGTAAGCCTCATTTTGGCGCCCTGTACCTTGGCGCCCGGGGACATATGTACTCCCCTGCCCCACCCTAGCTACGCCTCTGGATTGTGTATTGTTAAGGCATGTATGTCAACATCTTGAAAATACATTTACTCATTTCATCAGCGCGATCAGTATCCTCAGGCAAACAATGTTTTGGTTTGTGTGTGTGTGTGTGTGTGTGTGTGTGTGTGTGTGTGTGTGTGTGTGTGTGTTGTTGTTGTTGTTGTTGTTTTTGTCGACAAGCCCGACGGGCACTGAACTTGAATATAGGATGGGCCTGAGCTAAAATTAGAGGGGCACCTGGTTTCGGGCCTTTGGATATTTTTAGCGCTGTTGGTGTATTTCTGTAAATTGATTGTTGCATTTTGTGGTCACTTAATCTGTCTTCTGCATATTTTCGTAATTCACACGTTTAACACTTTCCCCAGGATTTAAAATATCCACGGTAGATTTGGAACAGTGCCAACTTTTAGTATATGCCTAGCATTTGCTTATCCTATAGTGACCATTTTTCAGGATCCCTCTCGTAACATTCC
Source organism: Potamilus streckersoni (assembly GCA_016746295.1). NCBI lineage: Eukaryota > Metazoa > Mollusca > Bivalvia > Unionida > Unionidae > Potamilus > Potamilus streckersoni. The sequence goes on along the minus strand of JAEAOA010001547.1, from coordinate 1,123,980 downwards.
TTTGAGAAATGTAATGAGCACAGAGTGCTGTGTGTTACATTGAAATCGACCCGCTTGCAGTAATGTATCAATACTTTCATTATGTCTTTATCTTTTGGGGAAAAAAATGTTGTCTACAGCCTTTTCTTAAATGTGCATTTAAGAAACGCAAAACGACATTGTCTTTAGCTGTGGTAAGTGGAGTCGCTACTATGGCGTAACATCACGAAAGTAACCGAATAGGCGCGGAAATTTTGCATACGAGATCACGGAAATCCTGCCCCTGGAAGAATGCCAATATCTAGATATTGGCATTACGGACGCAATTGATACTTCAGAATAAGGCTTTCGTCTACAGTGCTTTTATTATGATACTCCATTTCCATTAAATTCTGGTCTCCTTTAAGATGAATCAAACAGACAACATAATGAAATGATTAATTCATTCGATCACGACATACGAACCTTTTATTACACGTGTAAATCCTAAGGAATCAAATGACAAGAGACGATATAGATAATTGATCTCGTACATGGGGGAATATTTAAGCCATATTAGATCAATAATAAATTTTAAAATTTGAGCCTGTTTAAGATTGTGTCTTTTTAAAACAAAGTTTCAGTTACCTTTGTAAATCTTTTTCATTCACCTTAGTCATGTAGCTTGTGTATAAATTGTGTCGTGTAAACCATAAGATTCTGGCAGGTTGGAGACTTTATTTTGTCAATTGTAAGAGACTTTGTTTTGTAAATTGTTAGGGATTTTGTTAATAAGCAAAGTCAGTTATGAAGGAATTTTGAAGAGAAAACGCCATCTCAATTTTTGCGTTCACAGGTAAAAAAAAAAAGCCTGATGACATTATCTGCGTTGGTGAAACTAAAAATAGAACAGCCAATGTCATACAGCCTCAAAGCAGAATCTGTTGTTCATAGTGTGCACTAGCCGCTTGATTATCCATCGCTTACTGCCAGCAAAAGTTCACATTTAATTTAATAAATATACATAAATGTCTGTTGTGGGCAACAGCGCAATTACTCCATCAGCATGACGTGGTGATGCAGGACAAATATCCACCTATCAAAATCCATCTCTAGCTCTGAGTGGGCACAACAGAGACTTACGAGTCCAATAGTGACTATAAACAGTAGAATGCACACAAATTGGAATTAGAAATTGCGGTGGGTATGCGACAGTACAGAAATCTTGCAAAGAGAGATTTATCATTTTTCACCATAAGCCGAGAAAGCTAATCATAATATACAAATACACCTGATTAAGAAGATTTATTATGGACCAGACGGTAAGTAAAATCCCGTACTTTATTTTAGTGTTTAAGTGTTCAACTTGTAATTCACACTTAACACCAGTGACGAGAGGAGACATTAAATATATATATATATATATATATATATATATATATATATATATATATATATATATATATATATATATATATATACGCATCTTTAAATATTTATGTGTCTTTGTTAATTAAGAATTGCGTGAGACCTATCTCTATCAGAATAAAATGTGATCAATGGAAATTAAATGAAAGGGAAAAGATATTAAATTCTACATATTTGCTCATATATCTTTAGTTCCATAGATAAAATAATGTATTGTTCTGCCTGGCATATTTGGTATTACTTTAGAAAATCTTTCGACTTGAAAATGCTTTATTTATCATATGAACAAATATTTTGTGCCAAGTCGACCAAATCATATATAAATATTCTCGCGTAATTGGAGCAACATAACGTATTTTACATACAAATTCTAGATCGTATTTAACTGAATCTTTGACTTAGTCGATGAAAGCAAATTATACAAAATGAGAGAGAGAGAGAGAGAGAGAGAGAGAGAGAGAGAGAGAGAGAGAGAGAGAGAGAGAGAGAGAGAGAGAGAGAGAGAGAGAGAGAGAGAGAGAACCTAATTTGCATCTTTTTCTGGTGTAGTTAACAGCTAACGCATCATAACATTTTGTAAATACTAATTAAGGGTCTTATTTGCCTCTAATTTCTTGTATAATTAAAGCAGCACAACGTTTATTTTTAAATACAAATTAATGGTCTAATTTGCCTTTTTTTCTTGTGCAGTTGAAGCAACTTAACGTTTTTTAAATGCAAATTCTAGATCGTACAAAACCGCATCTTTGACAAAGTATAGTGAATAAATTAAGAATAGTTTTTGGCACCGGTCTTCCCTGTATTTAAATTTAAAACTAAAAACTCTTCTCTGAGCAGCACATTGTTTGTCTTCCATGATTTATTCTTAGTTGTGCAACAAAGTAAGAACAGCAGGACTTACACAATAAATTTGTTGAGAATTCTAATAATGCTAGAGAAAGCGTTTCGATGATGCGTATGGAAATGTATTGATGTAACTCAGCGCCATCTCAGCTAAGTAAGCGCTTTCTATTCTCTGGCTATTTACTGTCCATTTTTGGATATTGTCCTTACGCTGACCAACTCGGAGTACAAAGTGCTTATTTAAAGTGTAACAAAATGGTCCCAAACATTTGGCACCATCACTTTGTTTATTTTCATTACTTGCGAAGTTCAGACTAACATATATCTTGATTGTAATTTGAACTAAGACAACTTTGTATAAAATAAGACGTGTTTTTTTTAAGTAAAAAGCCCATTATTTTTTATCACTTCAGTTCCAAGTTTCAATGGTGTGTACGTAAATAAATCGTGCATGCAGTCCTAAATGTCACAATGCTTAAACACAAATGATCGGTTTAAAAAAATACAGGAACAATTGGGCCAGCTCACTATTAGGCCAGTATCTACTAAACTTATACAGGTTTTCCGCAGACTGAGTACGCTCGTTATAGTGCATCGTTTCATAAATTGTTAAATTATCGTTGCGCGTTGGAGATAAACCCGAGCTAACTTGTGATTACTACAATGTACAGGGAAATATCTCGCTATTATTTTAAAGGCTCTTATATGTCTTGTCAATGCCAAGGATATCATTTGTACATTAAACATGCAAGTTTTTATCAAGAAAATCAAGAAATGTATTCAAGGTTAAAATCAACTGAGAGAAATTTTAAAATAATTTCAGAAAGTGTTTCTCTCATGGCCATTTTTGGACTGTTCCCCCCCCCAATACATTTGCATGTGTTGTAAAATTTCTGCAGCCTATATACGAAAACTAACATTTATTTGTAGACCTTTTAATTTCCATGATTCTACTTTTGGCATAAAAGCTAGCCGTATAAAATATTGTTAGTTTGTAAGAGGTGTGTGTATGTGAGGGGGACTTTTAACATGATTTTATTTAGGGGTCACTGAAAGTTTGACAGTTGTTGACAAGCTGGAAAAGTGGTTTTTTAATTGCCTAAAAAATTTGACATAATTAATGGACGTCCCATTACGTGTCGGATTTATTTATTTGGATGATAAGTGAAATATAGGATGTGGCATTAACTAAGGGTAGTACAAAGAACTACTGCGTCTGTGTTGTACCTATAATGTAGATTTATTCAACTAGTTTGCTTGATTCTATTTCAAGACGGGGCAGCGTTGATTGTTAGATTTGAGTCGTAACGAATCTGTAAATTATCTATAAAGGTGGCGCTCACCAGTTATTATGTACTTTTGAGAGAGTGATGTATGTAAGGTGAAGTTGTTTGCATTTCAAACATGCACAGTGGAGAGAATGTTGGCATACCTATATACTACTTTCATGTAATGCGGATGAAATTTCTTTGGATATTGTACTTTTGGAAATTTAAAATGAGCTTAGGACACTGCGAACTAAAATGACTGCTCCCTTGTGCTCCAAAAATCAACCAAAATTTGTCTAAAGTACACTATTCTTGGCAGCTATTAAAATATGGAAAATGAATTTTGCCAAACTAGATAATACCAGCTTCTAAAAGTGCGATGACTGAATTACCAAATACATAAAATGTAAAAAAAAAGTTATCGGCTCTTTTTTTTACAATTTACCTCTGAAGTTCGAGAAGTGAAAATGAGCAAGTAGAGCTAGCACTTTTTTGAAAGGTGCACATCTGCAGTAAGGTCAAGCTGTATACTCTCTAACCCATATTACACCCATCAATCATACATCAAAATAACGGGAATTAAAAATTCTTTGAACAATACCTAAGATATACAAAGTCTCTTTTAAAACACCAGTATAACTAGTGAGGAAACCCTGGGAAACTCTTTTTCTTTAAAATTTTAACCCTATGCTAAATACGAAACTGTAGAGCGCCACCAAAGGGATAAATTGGTGTAAAATATAGATGTCACAATTTTCCCCCAAAATGATTTCTATTATTAGAATTGGTTCCACCGTGTTCATTAGCCTTGCTTATCACACACAGTATAATCTGTTTAACTCTGACAAACGACGGGGTCACCAGCAGCATTATTGAGCGAGTGATTGCATAGAGTAACTTCATCACACGTTAGTGATACTTTATCACACGTTAACTAGTAAGAGTACAAACCGATAATTTATTTTTCAGGCTACCAGACTGTCGATGATATATAGCAACTTTAAGATATGATAGTTTATGAGAAGACCTGATTAGATTTAAATCAAATATGAAAGTTATTTTGCGGGTTGTTGTTTTTTTTTTAAGGTAAGCATTAAGTCTGTTTACTTTAAAATTTATAGTGAATGATACCATTCTGCCATTTTCTTCGGCTGCATGAATGAGTGCTTTTTCATATCGAAGAAGTATTCTACCTACTGCATATATGATATAAACATTTGATGTGATGCAGATAATTAACAATCTCTTTCTGGCGGTGTTCTCCATTTACTGACGCCAAATTACTCAGGACACAATGATGCCACCATTTCCGACTAAAAATGTATAGATGAAAGATGTATGTATGAGAAGATAATTAAAAGTAATACTAAGAACATAAAAAGTGAAAGAATTCGATTAGAGGTAAATGGGGTTCTCTTTCACCATCTAGTAATGTTAAAACGAAGCTGTAGTCAGTGATCACTTCATATTCCATGTCCGTTTTAAATGTATCGTATCAAGCAGTAGGCTCTCGAAGATATATTCCTAATATTTTATGAAAAATACTAATTCTTGAAAACAACACACGTATCATTATGCGGTATTAGATGTTATTGACATAAAGTTTTAATAATTTATACATCGCTAGGGTTTTGATACGACATACGTCGCTAGTGGGTATCGAATGGCTGTGTGAAATGAATCGCGAGTTATAATGAAAGTATGGTAAACCAGGATGTGTATTACACTGAAAAGGAAATGACGTTATGATACATACATGAGCAAGAGACACGTTGATGAATCGGATGTAACAGAAAGAGTTATTCATGAAGCTAATAATTACTTTGGAGTGTATGGATTTCATGTTGACCTTTTACAATGTTGTAATGACTTAAACATTTCAGAAAATGCTGTAACAATTTCGACATTTCAAACTTAATTCTAAAATTATAGTAATGTATCATGGCCGAATCATCTTAATTACTTGGAGCCACATAATATTATATAATGATTAAACAGCACATTCTAGATAATGATTGTGTGATGTAATATCAATTAAACAACACCGTGTTTCTTTATCAACGCTAAACATTTTCGATTCATTTCAAACCATACATACATCGCTTTGTGATATCGACATTTATTGCATATCAAGAAATGACAGATCATAATTTGCATCAATCGGAACACCCATATCTTTTTCAAAATGACTTTAACTCTCTGAAAGTGAATCTTTGGAGGTAATCTTTGTCATACTTCTCAGATTGGTAAGTTTTTCGCGGTTGAACGTTTGGCCTGATTTAACAAGAGTTAGTCCTTACAAAATCATAAGGTTTCAAACTAACACACAAGAGCGTTTCAAACATCAATGAAACACCCCCATTTTTAATTGTTTTACTTTATTCCTAATTTAAAAACGAAACATAATTCTGTTTTAAAGAACCAAGCTGTTGCTTTCGTTGTTAGTGGTGATAACAGGTCATCGAGTCGTTTTATAGCCAGTAACTATTTGTGACATCTTATCAACTAGGCGCTTCGGCAGAGTTTACTCTGGCCGCTTTTTAACTTGGGTATTTTTCTATCATGCTACAGAAAAGACAGAACATTCCGATTACCTTTAGCCGAGTGAATTGTTGCGCTTATAGCTCAGAGGTATCAACTAAGAAACCGCTTTAAGGCTTGCCTGGAGTGCCAAAAAGTGTGAAAAACTTTGTTCGGGACGTACTGTAACTGCAAAATTCACTCTGATAATCTTCGTTGCTCATAGCGATTTTTGGACATATCTTTTAATGTATTTCCACACGAATCTTGGATGGCTGCCGTGCGACTGAGAGGATTTGAAAAATCTTGGATCTAAGCACGTGTCGCAAGTGAAGTGAATAAGCATGCATTGCAATGGCATTATTTGATTCACGCAGGCATTTGCATTCATCAATACTATGCATATATCTAATCAAAACCGTGTGCTTGAATATCCCAGTGCACTCAGTCATCCCTAATTAATTGCGATACTTGAACTGCCAGAAATATGGACACCACAAAAACATGGATGCAGTTGGAAATCAGTCTGCCCTATATGAAGGCGGGAGTGGGGGTGGGTGGGTCACAAATGATCGTGATGATAGGAAATAACCTAATGCATATTTTATAAGGACAACAAATTCTCTTACTTGAGGCAAAAACATGTAGATCATACGCAGACGAGGCTAGAATGGAGAATAAAACTTCCACAAGAATACTCGTGACCTGGCAGTAATTACATGGCTACAACTTGAAAACAGATTCATACTTGTGACGCCTCACAATCCGTGCGAGCAACAACCCAAACTCTCATTAAAACAAGTAACGTGACAACGTATCAAAGAGGAAATCGAACACTACCAATCAGGAACCAGTTAGGGACGGCCCACAAAGAGAATTTCGAACTTTTGGTCTCAGTGGACAATGTAAATAAGAAACCCAACACTACTAGCTCAATGCCGGCTCCATATGCCCCACAAAAGAGCAGATAAACGCTATCTCCAATGGTAAATAATTTTAAAACCAGCCAACAAACGTTTTATAGAATCTACATTACTTGAAAATGGATCTTACAACTTTATGAAGCTCTACAGAAAGCTCAGAATACAACGAAACGTGGACACCAGTAACCGAATCTGGCAAACTCTTCGTAAATCATGTGATTCAGCCATGTCATAAATCTGATGTCATAATATTACTGGATTGCATGATTTTAAAGGCTGATTGATTAATTATGAATTTTACGGCGCACCAGCACGTTAAGGTTATACAGCGCCACAAAAGAGTTATTTCAGGAAAAATAATTCTCAAAAAAGGTTTATTATGAAAGAGTAATAAAAGCACAAAAGCACAACAGTGACATGGTGGAAATATATACGGTTTCCGGTCAATGTGGGATGTGCAAAACAGGAAACTGTAGGTACAAGGTGAACATGGACAGGTACAAGGTGAAGTTGTGTGCATTTGCACCAATCAAAATGAAGAGAATTATGTGATGCTTTCATGTAGTATGACATTGTTGTATATGTGGTATTAGGTGAAATATCACTCTACCGAACATAGACAGGCGATCGAAATGACTGCCCCCATGTGTTAGAAAAATGAACGTGAACTAGTCTAAAGTGCATAAATTGTGACAGCGATTCAAAAAGGAAAATTAATTTTGTTAGAGTGAACAAAAATAACTTTCGAAAGAACAATAAATGAATTATAAAATAATTTAAAAAGTTCTTAAAAACAACATGTTGGCTAGTTTTTATTTATTTCCAATCTACCTCTGAAGCCCAGGAAGTGCAAATGACTAGATTGCTCTATAACTCAAATTAATCCATCAATCATACATCAAACTAAAGGGAATTAAAAGTTACTATAACCTACATAAGATAAACAAATCTTTTTAAATAGCCTGGATAACTTGACAAATTATTTTTGCTAACAATTCAAATCCTCTACAAAGTACAAAAATCTTGAGCCATATGGTGGCACTCACCAGTTATTATGTACTTTTAAGAGATTGATGTATGTAAGGTGAAGTTGTTTGCATTTTAAACATGCATAGTGGAGAGAATGTTGGCATGTCTATATTCTACTTTAATGTAATGTGGCTGAAATTTCTTTGGATATTGTACTTTTGGAAATTTTAAATGACGCTGCTAACAAAAATGACTGCCCCTTGTGCTCCAAAAATAAACCTGAATTTAACTAAAGTACACTATTTTTGGCAACTATTAAAATATGGAAAATGAATTTTGCCAAACTAGACAATACCAGCTTCTAAACGTGCAATGAATGAATTACCAAATACATAAAATGTAAAAAAAAAAAGTTAGCGGCTCTTTTTTTTAACAATTTACCTCTGAAGTTCGAAAAGTGAAAATGAGCAAGTAGAGCTAGCACTTTTTTGAAACGTGAACATCTGGAGTAAGGCCAAGCTGTATACTCTCTAACCCATATTACACCCATCAATCATATATCAAAATAAAGGGAATTAAAGGTTCTTTGAACAATACCTAAGATAAACAAAGTCTCTTTTAAATAGCCAGTATAACTAGTGAGAAACCCGGGGAAATTCTTTTTCTTTAAAATTCTAACCCTATGCTAAATATGAAACTGTAGAGCGCCACCTATGAAAACGATCATATCACATGGACTGATCACGTGGTGGAAACATATTACATCACAATGTGTAACACTTTTGAAACAAAGATTCAAAATTTTTCTATCAGTTAACAGTTTATTTAGCTTCTGCGTGTTTAACCGACTTGCTATTTAGCCTTATACGTTCAAGAAACAGATAGCAGACTGGGTACTAGTTTGTTGCGTACGACTTTTATGTTCTTTGGTTTCTCGCTTTCCCCTTGAAATGGGTAAATCAATCCGCCTCACACATTAGAGGATTGCTCAATGTACACTAGAAAGGTGGGTTTCTTAATATTGCCGTACAAACGTGCATTTGTTTTTAATAAACAAAAGGCTTGGATACTGCGTACAGCTGATTATCTATCGCTGGCAAGCAGTATTCCATCATTTCGTTTGAGAAAGACCATGTCCTGAAGTGGATAATCGGCCGTGAAGAGACAATCTGTTGACATTCAACCCTCCGGTGTCATTTTCTGACGTTATTATGTTAGGTTGGCGATATCCTATCATTTCAGCATGATTTCACAACAGCCATCTTAGTAGTGAAGAGGGTTAGAATAGCTTCAATGGGAGTTATCATTAAAATATGGCCCGCGGCAGAATAGCGTCAAGATTTTTGGCGCAAAATGGCACAGCCGCGGCAGAATAGCGTCATGGGGAATTTTGTATTAGCACAACCTGGGTCTGTATAGCGACAAGAGAAATAAACCCAGGTGGCATGACATCACGTTACTGAACACTTAGTAACAGTGTAGCAAGGAGCTGACCTAGTTGTCCTAAATACACGCAGCTAGCACTACGACTCTAGAGAGGGACCTATAAAATAGAGACCGACATATATTACTATAAAACCTAGAGTTATATATTAGGCATTACATAGACTTGAAATATGTTGATGGTGTTCATAAATTTGCATATTTATAATGATGCTATAAATAGTTTTAATCAAGGAAAAGACTAACACCGAAATGGATGTGACTAAAAGTAGCACTAAAATGACGAAATTGTCCCAGAACTTAACCGAGACTAAACATGTCCCTGAACATTAATTTACATTAGTTTAGACTAAAATTAATACTAAAATTACGACATTGTCCAATACTACAGTGAAAATTAAGAAAATCTGGAACATTAATATTCAAGTGACTGTGACTAAAAGTAACGCTAAACATACGAAATTGTTCCAGAATATGACGGAGACTGAACTTATCGCCATTTCGCGCCAAAAATCTTGACGCTATTCTGCCGCGGGCCATATTTTAATGATAACTCCCATTGTCGCTATTCTAACCCTCTTCACTACTCACTTTTTTTGCTTGTAGAGGCACCAGTCATAATTATAATTTCCCTGGTACAATATATATGGATTCTGCTACCAAATAACAAAGATAAAGTGGTGCTTAACATAAACCAATGACTAACATTCGTGGAAATATCAGAGCGCAGTAATAAAAATATATATTACTTCATCAACGACATTAATCACGACAGCCAGACAATTATTGCTTCACTTTTTGTCTCACCGTATCGGAAAATAGAACAGTACTTGTGTCCTGATTCGTATGAGTAAAGCTGTGTAGCAATTAAAAATGTTCAAGTGTAAAAGTTTAGAACAGTACTTACGCATATTCTTGCGACTTTATTTCACAGAAAGAAACAAAACCAAACGTTTGGTAAAATCACCAACTAGTTTGTGTTTTTCTACGTTACACAGTAAAAATGAAAGGACACTTACACTTACTTCACACTTACAGTATTGTGAAATATACTATGAATAATACTACCACAAGTGCAAACGTATTGAATATTCAGAATGAATTATAATGTCTTGAATGTTCTGATGTATCATAATTCAAGAGAATGTCTTTAGATGAGTTATCAATAATCCCAAAGTAGTGTCTTAGTCCAAAAAGTCAACGAGCCCATTATAATTCCAATGAATAATTTAAATAAATAAATCCTCTATAATTATATCTGAACAAAAGTGTAAATGAATCAACCTACTGTTCTCAAAACCGGAATGAATAATTGTTTACCATACCTCCTTTATATACATCCCATTTAACCTAGGTCTCAATATAATGTCACAGAAAACTATTACTTTCCATAGAAGATTCCGCTACGCCTTTGACTCAGATTCTAATAAACATTTTGCTCGCCACTTAAATCATGATAGAAGTCAGATATGCAAAACCCTCATCAGCAAACCTCAATTACAAACAAACGTCAAGCACACAGTATAAATTGAATCAACGTGACAAGCAAATACAATGTATATGTTAATTGAGCTAGCAATTATAATTCAGTCTAATGATTAAACGGAGGATAACATGTATTAATGATGATAAGCAAATGATATCTAAAACTTCCTGTAATGAGCAAATCAATTGCTTCATTACGCAACAAATGAAAGAAAACAACGCACGATTAGCTTCTCTAACACGATATTGACCTAATCAATCATATTGAAAACTAAAGTTTTTTGAAATTCCATAGTGAAAAGAAACTAAGAAATCCCATTATTCATGTTAATGGTTTTCCCCTTTCAAATCTGTCTATCAGTAAAAAGAAAAGTTATATTCCTCTTTTAAAATTATGATTTATCTTTACTTCTGCACCCGACATTACAATTAACAGCACGTGTTCATGATAATGCAAAGGATCAGGAGGCATACAATTATGGTATGGGTCCATTATAAGAGTGTATGATCCAGTGATCGGAGTGAAAAAGCACATTTATCTCGGTGGTGATTGGCGTGTTTTACTTGTTTAAATATCGCCCCTCAAAATACAAATTTCTAGCTTAGTTAAGACAACTGTAATATCACACTGTATCTGTCTACGTCAAATAAAATTTAAATAATACATGCATCTTTAGAAGATATCACATATTTTTACACAATGAATGAAGAGAAATGTAATGCAGATATACTCAACGTGAATTATATTGCAAATAAATATGAGGTAATGTTCATTATATTAGCAACTGTGGTACATGTAACTATGTTACGAAAACATTCTATTAAAGTACAACCGCTGATTTAATGAAAAATGTTGGCAGCAATGATTTTAATGACATTTTTATATACCGCATAATCAATATTTTACTAAAACATTAAAATTACAAATCTCTTTTGAGTATAATCTGCTTCATCGACAAGTTATGTACATAACCTGTATCAACACCGTGTACCCGTATGTACCCGCTTATAAGACTAACCAAGCTACCAACAACGAAGATCATGATCTGCCCTATCATAAAGATAATGAGCCTGTAGATCAGAGCCTATGTTGTTTGTTTAACTAATTACTCCAAACAAACTGAAGAGACTCAGATCTTCAGGAGCAGTACGCGAAAGCAGATCTGGATCTGTCAGATTTGAAATCGTCTTACCAGCGAGTACATGCGGTACACAAAGTGGGAATGATTATTCATGACTGTTTGCTGGTAAAATCAATCTACGAGCACTTTTCGACAATTGTTTTATTTGAAATTGGTTTTATATTTATATTACATGTATGTGCATGTTCATCAAAAGTTACATGCAACAACATATTTTGTTTCATTCGTAACTACAGAAAAGATGCTTTTAATGAATGCGCAAGGCACTGACTGATTATATTCCTCATAAACTAGTAGGCTTCAATGCTTAAATAAGACTACTCGTCAAAGAAAAGAAATATATTCTATGTAACTGGTCATGTTTACTAAGCCACAGCTATAAAGTCATGTATAAGCTATAATCTACCAGTCTTGGTAATATTACCGCGGTCATGTGTTTGATGTCTAAAGATTGATGCTGGCCAGTGTTAAACTCTTACGCAAGATTACGTGACCAGCAGGAGACCGGACCTTGAATTGGCAACGGCTAAAGATTGCAATCAAATAGGAATAGAGGGTGTGATTACAATTCCGACCCGAATGATACTTCAGACTCGTAAGAGAAAATTTAGTATTCGCCTAGAGGGATTGCAAACTATTTGGATTACTCCGAAAGAAACCACACGTAATTTTGCGGCAAAACTTAGAGGTATATTCTAAGGCAAGACAAAGCTTCAGAAGGTCAGTTAGTTAGTTTTTGCTCGACTTTTTCAGAATATTACGGCATCATAATTGTAATTATTTGTAATATGTATACTTAATCCCTATGATCGTTTTTATGTAAAAGTACTGTTGTAGTATTTCATTTTTTCATGCGTATTTGAAAAGTGGGCTTGAGCTTACGTAGAGAATTATTAGATATGAGACGGAATTATCTAGATGTTAGCATGTGGTCAGAATTAATTTTGTAATTCGCTATTAGGTTACTTCGTAGTAAACTAGTGCATTTATTAATGCGTTATGTTAGAATTTACACATGCTTTTAATTGTGAGTTTGAAATGGTTGAAGAATGTAAGATTAGTTAATATAGACGTATGACTATATCAGAGCATGGATATTTAAATATCTGAGTACTTTGTATGAGTTGCAAAGTAAAGAATTCGTCTGATTATTGTGATATTGTTTAGTATAACGGGATTAGGAATATGTACTAATGTGACGTAATTTAGTGATGTATGTATAAGAAGTAAATGATACCGTGCTGTATTATGAGGTTTGTTTTACCCTACAAGATCATATTGGTATCTCGATGTAAACGAATGCGTGACGGAAGATTTCAGAGTCTTCAAGAATTGGAGACGGAATTGAGGCTGTAGTTGAGACAGTCGAAGTCGACAGAAGAGTAGTCGTGGTAGAAAAAAGTGGAGGAGGAGGAGTCTAGAAAAAGTGGAGTACCAGAAGGAGTCAAGAGAACGTCGTGGAAGAGGAGAAGGGATTTGGAGAGAAGACGATTAGGAAGAGGAGAAGGAATTGGGAGAAATGGGAGAGAGAATAATACCACAGATGAGTAGAATACAGGGACAGGTGGAAATTAGTCTACTGCTGTTTATCAAGTGATATAATAGGGTTCGAGTGGAAGAAGTGTAATCGGAAATTTTAGTCGTTTGATTATTGAATTGTTATTAAATTGTTATTCATTAAATGTCAGCCTTTTTGTATAGTTAACCATCTATCTTCCACTAAATTTAACTTCCAACAAAATAGAGCCTGGGAGGGACTTCTATAATAGTTTAAATAATCATTGGGAGTACCCCACCCAACCATAACAATCGCCACATAACTTAATAATTTTTGAATATTCGTGCATACGATAGAAAATGGCACTCATATCTCGTACGATTCTCCGCGTAATAACGAGTTTAAAATCTCAGTATTATAGTTTCACTTTCCTAATATTAGAATTATTTACAAGTTATTGAAAATATTTTCTTTTCGATGTCAAGTGAATTTTTTCTAGACCTAAGCAAGAATGGAATTAAAAGCTTGCATAAAGTGGACTGCATATAGCACTACAATATACTAGTGTTGTTCAATCGTCAAGGATACTACAGAAGTACTGTATTATGGAAATTATCTGCTATATATCTGAGTCCTGTTCAACTTTAGGTATAACTCATTATTGCCCAGTATTAACTAGTGTTTTCTTTTATAATGCAACTCTTTTACTGAACTGTTCTTTTTCAAGTTAACGCAAGCTAGAATTGCTGCCAGATTATGCATTATTTTTCATTTTCAACTGTGAAGTCCTACCGCCCCTTGGAACACTTTTGCAATCTGGTTAAACATTACACTAATGCACGTCAGTGACGCCACGAAAAAAAAATCTACAATCAACATAAAAAGTAAAAAATATTTGATCTCCAAATGTATTGTTTTGAAACAAATAAATTGGCAATAAAAAATAGATCATCAATGGCGATGGATTATACAACATGACATTGCAACGCTTTGAGACAATATATAATATACGAAGGGCCCAGGGTGTCCGATTGGTCCAAGGCGCTCGACTTTACAGATAAACGACTCTTACTTGTGTGGGTTAGAGTCTCGGGAAACTTGCCGTATTTTTCCATATTTCATCTTATAACGAATATACTGGCCAAATTGTATAGAATATCATGAGCTGAAAAATGGCGTGAAACCCGTAATAACCAACCATATTCAATATGCACATAACTGCAGCGATAATTATACAAACAAAATATTGTATTTTGAACTTAGCGTTAGATTGGTCTAAGCCGCACGAAATGGTCATGTGATTATATTCAATTCAGGCAACGTTTTCTCCTCAGTTCTCAACACAGTATTTGCTGCATTTATTCTACTGCTGCTTGGAGTCTGATATAACTTACTTTAGGGCATGTTCATGTCTGATTTTGCATGGAATTACATTGGATATTTTGTTCTTGATAAATGGATACATAGACGGATATGTTAAACGTATTAGTTTTTTTATATTACATTTTATGAACACGTCTGCTTAATTTTTTTATTTTTTGTACATGATAACTAATCTTGTGATATGAGAATTTAAAGTTTATTAAAAATTTTACATACCTCTGAATAAATTGACAATAAATAAATTGGCATTTATTTAAATGCTTACTGTAAATAAGGCTTTCTTTCAGCCCTTGTCAACCCAGGTCATCAATGGTGACGGTGTCTATGAAAATACAGATTCTATGAAAGGAAATATCAGTGAGGATGCTGACGAACTCTCTGAAGAAGAGGTACGTGTTCAGTGTCATTGCTGGGAAGGGAAGTGTATAGTTTTAATTATTGTTCCATCTTTACAAGATTTGATATGGAAATAGCGACAAAATAAGGCATGATGAAACAAAATAACATGTTTCCATATACGAATCCTTTGGTCTGAGTGGGTTCGAGTCTAGGATTCGGCGAATGTGGATATGTGAGAAAGCTTGCCAGTAGCTTCTCGTGGGTCGGTGTTCTTTCCGCAGATTTCCCGGTTTCTTCCTCAACCATTAATACTGGCAGCCATGTATAACCTATCGTGTGCTGAAAATGGCGTTAAACCCAACAACAAGGAAACTTTGGGTTGCGCTCCACGGTGTTCAGAAATATCACTTTCTGACACGTATGTCGTCTGCTTGAAATTCAGACCTTGTTTTATTTCGTACGAGCCAAATCAAATTCTCTATTTGCCTAGCTATTGGTTTAATCGTATTTTAAGTCCGAATAGTTCTGCCCCGTTTAAATCTAGCTTCTAAACCAACCAAATTCTCTAACAATTCAGTATTTTTGTCTTAATAGTTCTGACAAATTAATTGTTTCATACATGCACTTGTATTGAAATTTAAATATCTCTTATTTGTTTTTCTCTCTTAACTTAATAATATAATTTTTTTAAAAATAACATTTAAAAAATTGGACCAACTAAACATTTAAAATATACTCTCAAATATTTGATAAACAAATTTCTTTTCACAACGTGTAACTGACTCTGAACGCATATTTTCAAGTTCTAACCATGTTGTAATCATATTGAATTTAGCATTGCCTCTGAACGCATAGTTTCGCATTTCAACCCTGTGTTAAAGATACCCACATCATCCGGCACGTCATGAATTCTTAGATACAATATTCAGAGTCTAGCTTGCTTAAGACATGATCTCATTGGTCAAACCTCGGGATTCACATTTTGTAACAATTTGCACCAAAAAAATAACTAAAGAGTGGAACCATTATGTACTCTAATCTCTGATCCTTATGGCCAGTTTGGAACTGAGCACCCCATTATTTAAACGGCTTTGAATTGAATTAGATTTTGTGATCACTATGCATTTTATTTCTACATTCACGCATGTTTTACGTGTAGGCTCATATCTCTTCATACAATGTAAGGCTTCGTATTCCTTGGGATTCTGGGTGGGGCCGAGTGGATAAGTGGATTGCCTTTACGGATTACTTACCTTTCACCTCCTCCATGTGGGCTGAGTCTTTGATTTACGTTAGTATGTGAGAAAGCCCGCCAGTGGCTTGTTTGTTTGATTCTTGCCGGGGAATTCCTCCGCCAAATATAGGCTACTGGCCGCTAATGTTCAGCCTATCGCTTGCTACGTAACACCCTACAAATCCAAACAAAATTATATTCTGAGTTTAGGTAACTTACTGCTATTTGATACATATTAATCTTGTTATCGGTACCTTACTGCTATTTGATACATATTAATCTTGTTACCGATAACTTACTGTTATTTAATGCATATTAATTTTGTTCTGAAGTGGACCAAAAAAAACTTTTTTAATACAACAATTATACACAGACCTATATACTGTTCCCGTGGATGATTGAAATTTACTTCGAAATGTTTATATATAACACGCACAAATTTGATCGCACGACACATTTGATTTTGAAAAGATCTCCGCATGTAAGAATATATATCCATGTTTGTAGCCAAAGAAGAAAATAATATTTGAGATAAAAAGAAACTTTTTGAAAAAAAAAATGAATTTAGTACAAGCCTGCATATACCAGACTCCGTGTTGTCTTCAAAGCATTCGACTTGCTAATCCCAAACTCCGTGTAGTCCTCAAAGCATTCGACCTGCATATCCTAGAATCTGTGTAGTCTGCAAATCATTCGACCTGCATATCCTAGAATCTGTGTAGTCTGCAAATCATTCGACCTGCATATCCTAGAATCTGTGTAGTCTGCAAATCATTCGATCTACATATTCAAAACTCCGTTTAGTCAGCAAAGAATTCGACTTGCATATCGAAGACTCCGTATTGTCTCTCGATACAAGTCAATAATTTTTCCAATAAATGATAGGTGCCCAAAAGATACTCTTTCTTGAGGTCATAACTTAGAGATTTTATTGATGTTGGAATTAGTTTTATGTTACTTTACTTCACCTACACTGCAAAGTATTCGAGCTGCATGTCTGAGACTCCGTATTATCTCTCGATACAAGTCCTAACCGAGAAACCATATCTACAGAAATATACTCCTTCTTAAGGACATAATTTGTAATCATTTTGGTAAAGTCAGAAAGGAATTATTTTTAAGTTACTTATATATATATATATATATATATATATATATATATATATATATATATATATATATATATATATATATATATATATATATATAAAATAAACAACAACATGTTGAATGTGTGATCAGTTTCGCTTTATTGCTTCATCAAGACCGTCATAATGTATGTGTGTGTATATATATATATATATATATATATATATATATATATATATATATATATATATATATATATATTAGAAATCAAATTTTAATACTAAATGGATAAAACATCTATTTTAATGAGACTGAGACACTGATAGTTTCGTGCAATATGATGTGAAATATGTATTGCCTGTATGCGTTCCTCTGCATATACTGTGTGCAGGATACGAGTCTGCGGAGATTCGTCCACTTTAAATACTTACATGTATGAGTATATATACTTTACACTTCGTAAACACTTACATATAGGAGTATATGTACTTTACACTTCGTAAGCATGTACCACTGCATCCATTTTGATGCAGATTAGTGTAAATTAACACTGATATATGCACCCTTAGTAGCATGCTTTCTTCTAAAATGATGCATATTTATGATTTTTTTGAGACACGTATTATTCAGGTGCTTTCCGATTGATTTCAGCTGTTTGCCAGCTGGACTGTCACATCAAACGGCTTCACAATGAAACGTCAGGTTTATGGACATGAGGATCTGATACCATCTGCTTTAGAATTTATATTTTTAATGTAATTCATAAATGATCTCAATAGTTTAACTGCGTTGCTAAGGTTCGATTCCAAGTGGTATTGACTGCAGATGAGTTTGAATATTCAACGCTTCCTCATATGCATGCTTAACTGAATTGCACTTTAATATTTTACGACATCAAAGCTACGGTGGAACGTGTTCTCGTCCAAAATAGAATTATATATGGTAAAAGGCAGAAAATCTTAATTTGTCCAAAGGTAGAAACTGCAAGAAAGTAACAAAACACTGAGAGAGAGAGAGAGAGAGAGAGAGAGAGAGAGAGAGAGAGAGAGAGAGAGAGAGAGAGAGAGAGAGAGAGAGAGAGAGAGAGAGAGAGAGAGAGACTTAAATCACATAACCATGGCACAGGAGTCTCTACAAAATGAACCTATATCCTTTCTACTGTGGTATTATCCAATACCGAATGACCACAATACCCTGGTAATAATCACGACGTATACACGGCAACCATGACAGTAGCATTAAGATAATTGCAAAGTACTGTAAACAAAGTATGTTTCAGACTCTAATTTTCATAATGGTATCTTCATTTTTCTTTGATGTATTTTGCCATTGTTTCCTGAATTAACAATATTTCTTCTGGATACTCTTGTTACATGCCATTCAATCCCCTTAACAAGCCGCATTTCAGTCAGTGTTGAAAGAGTATCATCCCTTGAGCGCACGCGATAACATAGCGGCTAAAGTTGTGTGTATTGCTGCGTAGTGTTTAGTTTTCATTCATTAATTAACGAAGTGCAAAATGTTAAATATAAACACTGAAATATTCTTTTAATTGTGTTATTCCTATTACATAGCAGAATGGTTAACATGCTTGTTTTTAAAAATATAATAAGAAGGATAATGATCGAGTCATGAAAAATATTCTTGCCCGGACACTTTCAGCCACATGACATCGGATACAACATTTTTCAACACTCAGTTAATAGCATATTCACATATGCGAACATGGTGAGGAAAGAAGAGGCAGCATTTCTGAATGTTGTAGTGTGTAAATATCCTTAGTAAAGCAATGTAAACCATTCTGATCATATTCGAAATCACAGAGGACGAAAGCAAATAGTCCTCGTCCTGCAATCAACACCATCGACTTCTCACAGTGATATTATTGTAAATACCAACACAAAAAGGTAAAAAGAAATATAGCTTTTGACATTCTTTTGGAGATGAAATGGTCCCTCGTAAATTTATTCATTATCCTCTGCCTTTGGATATTTGTACATTTTATTTCTATCCCTGATGTAAGTTTAATCGAGTGATAGTGTTGTGTTACTTTGAAGCCGGTTCACCATCTGGCGTTGACGTTTAAGCTATTTTGCAGAAATGGCTGTGTGCATGCACCATCTCCTTTATAATCTGAATTTTTGTTCTTCAGATATATTCCAGAATCCGTCAAGTTTTGATCTGGATCACAGCTCTCTTGATCATAGTACTAAACTCCATAGTCATGGGCATCTTGATAAGTGGCAACAAACGACGTTCCAGGATGCAATTCTTCTTACTCCACCTGAGCATAGCAGGCAAGTTATGTGTTAATGATTGTCTACAGTTAAAGGTAGGGCAAATATATTCATGACAGGTCTACATTTTGATGTTAAACAAAAACATGTCCATGTACAGATTTTGCGCAGTCACGTTTTGACAGAATCTTTCAGAGTCTGGATGACTTTTCTTGGCTCCTATTCCTACATTCTTTGAAAATAAACAGTTGCTGGGTATGCTGGAGATTTGGAGTACAGGAAAGGCAATGTATAGTACCCATCAATGGGCCTGTCAAATATTCCAATAGACACAGGTGACCCATATACAGAGAGTCCGCTAACTGGGCTATCCAACGATTAAATATTGAAGGGTGCAAGAATTGGCAGGCGAAATTGGATAAGCATCTAGAATTAAAAGTAAAGAAGATGTAACAGATACAGATATATTTTCAGCAGATTCAGACAAAGGTCATGTGATCATTGGTGTGGCCAAACAGCCATTGTGTATCATGAATTATCAATTTTGTGTTTACAAATTTCTGACAGCTTCAAAGCTGTAGAGACAGTTTTTGACAAGACCTTGTATTTTTCAGGACATGATCGACTGACGTTGTTTTTTTATTTGGCGGTTTCTGTAGATGTCAGGTGGGAAACTACTGCGCCAATTTGTCTTCAGACTTTATACAAATTGTTTCTTAGGACATGTTCAGCTAAAGTCTTGCTATTGGTGACTTTCATAGAAACTGTTTGCCTTCCATAGCAAAACCAGATGGAAGTTTTATTTTTGACAAATCCAAACTGTCTGCTTGGTAAATGCTTTGATCACACTTTGTATGAATATATTTTGCAACACATTCTACCAAATTTGTCGTCTGTTCTAGTGAGGTTGTGTTTTTCTATGGCGGAATATTCAGGTGATTACCTTATTTTAAAGTCACTCTCCCAGTATGACAGAACATTGCAGGGATGTTTCTTCCAACGCATTCTACCAAACGTTTATTGTGGTGTTCTCACTAGAATTTGTTTTAATTATACAGCGACTTGATGAAAAATAGTATTGTATCTCCTCCAATGCTTACTGGCAAATTTTACAAAACAATTTCTAGAGTGTTTAATTTGAAATAATTTACAAATGCTTTATTAAGGTTTAGACTTTAGGAGTTTACTGTACCAACTGTTTTTCGTCCTTTGCAAGCATGTACAAAATGCATTTCAAGTAAAGGCATCAGGTTAATATATCTTGGTATACTAGTGGGAGCCAGATCAGTTTCAGCTTCACGTGGTCTCTTGTTCTTTGATATCATTCTCTTAAACAAATCTGAATTCTCAGCTCGTTAATACATTTAACCAGTCGAAATGGTGCGAACAATCAATATCCGACTCGGTCAAATCATCTAAAGGCAGGCAGTAACAGTCAGCATATATTAGCACATGATTAGGACAGTACCGTGTCTGAACACAGGTCGAATTCCATTTCTACGCTTAAATATATACCTGGCTGAGTGACGCATTGATCGTTTACATCATTTTGAAGCTTGTGACAAAAGATGCATGGATATCTGCCAATAAATATGTTTCCATTATACAAAAGATATACAAACTTGTAAATATCGTTACAAAATGTTTTTTTTCATAAATATGACGACATACACCAGAAAAGCAGCACTCTTTTATGTAATGTGATAATAAATCAGACAAAA